>JAOALB010000076.1:0-250800 GCA_025331125.1 Mycogone perniciosa | reverse complement strand
CTGACGTCCTATTGCCCATAAGGGATTTGTGTAACTAGCTTACTTAGTGGACGTAAATAATAAAACAAACAAACAAAACAACAATTTAAAAGATATAGTTATAGCTCGTCTTTAATAAATAAAAGGTTAATTTACGGATTAAAAGGGTTAATTTTCATTTTTATATTAAATTATATTAATTATTTATAGGTTAATTGTATTTATTAATCTTTGGCTATATCACTTTATGTTTTTAATAGCTAAACTATAATGATATATATATTTATATATATATATATCTATTATATATACTCTTCAATCTTTAAAATTTAATAAAGACTTATTATAAAGAGTGTAAAAGTATACTTTTTAAATAATATATTATAGCTATATTATTTAAGCAGATTATAATTTTTTTATATTATAATTATTAATTAAAGCAGCTTTCAATCTTTTTAATACTTTCACTGCTTTATTATTAAATACTTTTATTAAATTAAATTAATTATATTTAGTTATAATTATCTTACTATTCTACTATAGTACAAAACTATAGTTAATCACTTTTATAGTATAATATAAACTGTCTATTAATATTATTGAATTTTAAAAGGCTATTATAGCTATTTAATTATAAAACGTTTTAAGAGCTTTAACTTTATTATTCAAGAAAAGGTTTAAAATTTAATTAATTTAAAGAGAGAAGATAATTTTAAGCAGCTTTTAATAAATTATATAATGTACTATAATGTTATCATTAATATTAAAGTAGTTTATTAATATAAATTTTAATTAAAATAAATTTTATAAATTAATAGGTATTAATTATTTAGCGATAATAGTTTAACTATAAATTAAAGCTTTTAAGTATTAAAGAGTTATATTATTAAAGGGATTTTATTTTCTCTATATACAATTGAAGTAAACATTATTTTTTACATTAAAAGGATTACCTATATAGCTATTATAAAAACTAAATTTATATAATTAAAAGGGTATTATATTTTAGATACCTTTAAGCCTTTATATTATCAATACTTTATTATTAAAGCTTTTAAAGTATAGTTATGATTTAAGCTATTATTTAATTATAAATATTATTTATATAGCTAAACTTTTATAGCCTTGTAATAAAAGATTATTTTATTACTATTATTAAAAGTTAAATAAAAATTATAAAAAGGTAATATATTAAAGCTATATAAAGTAAAAAGAAAATTAAAAATACTAATAATTTTTATAAAAGATTATAGCTTAATAAAAGTAATTAAATCATTATTTTTATAGTTCCATTTATACTTGATAGTCTTTTTTAAAAAAGCATTTATTAAGCTCTATAGTTAAACTAGCTGTATTTACATAATTAAATTATTAATTTATTAATAAAAACTATATTAAAGGCCCTTTAAATATTAACTATAAATAAAATAGCTACTTTATTCTTATAAAAGGCTAGTTTAATTTTATAAATTAAACCTATAATTAAATTAGTATTAAATCTTTTAAAAAAGGCATTAATTTATTTAGTATATAATATTGACTTCTTAATTATAATATATATTATCTTTTATATAATAAAGTATTTAAACTTTTTATTTAAATATAAAAAGAAAGAGATTAGCTTTCACCCTTTAAACATAAAAGAATTTTTTGGCGTAAAAATTATTATTACTTTAATTAATTTAAAGGTAAATAAACAACATTTAATTTTATAGTAAATCTTATCGAGGGAGTAGATATATTTTTTAATTACTAGTTAATAAAAAAATAAAAAGCTTACTATAATATTGTTAATAGTTAAAGATATATGTTTTATGTATATTATAGCTATTATTACTTTTTTTAATAATATTATTGTAAAGAATATAATTCATTATTATTAATTAAATAAAATTTATAAGTTTTTAATATTATTAACTATTATATATTTTTTAACTATAGTATTATAAAAAGTAATAGATTTTCTTTTAAAAGTAAAGATTTAATTCTTAATTTATAGTAATAGTAGTTAAAACATTAATTTTAATTTAGCTTACTAAATTATGTAAAAAACGTTTTTATTTTCTTTAATTATATTGATTATCTTTTATTCATTTACTTTTTTAATATCTTTTATTCTTTTTTTAAAAGTATTTTCAATATTAAAGAAATAAATATTTAATAGTATAGCTGCTATTTTTTTAGCTATTAAAAAGATTAATAGCTTTTTTTATATTTAACTTTTTATGGTATTTTAAAAGGTAATTAACTTAATTGTTAATTTATTATCTTAATAGATTTATAAAAGAGAAAAAGTAGCGCTTTAACTGCTTAATCTATAGCTACTATTATTTATTAAAATGGGGGACAAAGTAAAAAAAGTTTTAATTAAAGTGAAAAAATATCCTTTATTATTATCCCTTTTAGCTTTTAGCCTTTTAAATAGTATAAACTAATAGGCTAAAGGTAAGATTATATCATTTAATATATAAATTACATTATGTAATAAATTAAAAAAAGCTTCATTAATTATTAATATACGTTAATTACAGTTATTAATTATTTATTATAAAAAGTATATAGTATTCAAGTCTTTAACCATTATAGAGTTTTTAATAACTAATTATATAAATAAAGTTATAGAGGCATTAAATATACTATATTTTCTATAAAAGTTGATAGTTATAATTCTATTAATATAGATTTAAAAGATATTTTAAATAGTTTTAATAAATAGTTATTTAGCCTAAATTCCTGCTTTTATGCTTATATATAAAGATTTATAAATAAATATTATAGTTTATTTAAATTATTATTAGAGAAAAAGTTTAAAAACTTTTATATTATATTATATAGCAGTATCCCTTTTAAATAATATTTATATATTATAATAATATTATAACCTTTTTCAAGTATAAAAGTAAAGGCAATATTATATATTAGCTTTAATTTATTCATATTTACTTAAAATACTTTTTAAAATTTCTTATTTTTTTAATTTTAATCATGTTTTTTAAAATTGATTAAAGGATCTTTAAATTATTATTTCTTTAATATAGCCTTTTCTTTATATTTAAAACTATAAAAGTCTTTTTATTACGACTATATGCAATCATAAGAAAGGGATAATAGTTAGTATATTTTAAGTAGTATTAAAAGGCTTAAAGGCTATAAAGGAAATCTATTAAACTACCTGTACTCTTTATTAATAAACCTTTTACAATTCTATCATTAAAAAGGATATTGACTTTCTATAACTGTAAAAGGGTTTAATTAAATATAGTTTATATATACCTTTATATAGCTTTAAGCAGTTAATATATTAAATATTCAATAGGCAGATTTATATTTTATATTTAAAGTTACTATAAAGCTAGTATATAAAGTTCTTTGAATATATTTATTACAAGTTAAAATCTTTATAGTTTTTATACTGCAATAAAAAGGCAGTCTTTTATATTAATTTTACTATACTATTAAAGCTAAAGAGGGTAAACCTTTTATTAATTAATTTACAAAAAGATTATTCTCTCTTATTAATCCTAAGATAATTACTTTAAAAATTAAATAATAATTAGATATTAAGTAATTTATATTTTTACTTTTCATTCAATAGCTTCAAAGTAATTTCCTTATATATTATTGAAAAGCTTAAAATCTTTTTCAAGTAGTTTAAAATTATATATATATATATATATTATTATTAAGCTGCTTTAACCTTTATAGCGCTTAAATAGGCATTAACTTTCTTCTTTTTATTAAAAAGCTTCTATTTAATCTTTTAATTAGCTAGGGTTACTAATTATTTCATTTTGATTAATAATATTTTAAAAAATAATATTAAATTTTTATTGAATAATCCTTATAATTAATAAATAAATACAGTATACTTTATATTCTTATATCGTTAATTGTAGGTTTAGCCTAATAAAGACCTATAAGTCCCTTTTAATACTAGTTAAAGGCATTTTAATTTAATGCATTTTAGTCAGAGAATCACTATTTATATACACGTATATTTCTATTTGCATATAACTTTCAATTTTACTTTACTTTCCCTATTGCCTATACCCCGCCACTAAAATCCAATATATATTCATAAGATAATAGAAGTAAATTAAAATATATTAATAATAGGAAATATAATAAAAAGCGCGCGATTATATTATTATTAACTTATTATATAAAGTCTTTAATTATTGCTTTTTATTTATTAGCCTAATAGCTATATATATATTAGCCCTTTTATATACTCCTTTATATAGCTTATAATGTAGTATTTTATGTAGCCAAGATAACCTTTTTAAGTTTTATACTTATTATATTATTGCATTATAAAGCCTATAGTCATAATATAGCCGTCTTATTTTAGCTATAAGCTTAACTATAAGGCTAACTTTATAGTCAGCCTTAGCTATTACTTCAAAAAGCCTATAATAAAGCTACTATAGCCCTGCTTTAGCTTTAGCTTTATAAAGACTATAATGCCTGTATTCTTTTATCACTTTATATCGTAGGCTATAACTTTTATAGTGCTTGCAGTTTATTAACTTGAAATTGTAAAAGGGCTTAGCGTATATTAGCATTTAATTTTATAGTCCTTTAACCTTAATTTTAGCTAGGTCATTAAAATTAATAAAGCTAGTTGAATTATAGAGTATTAGGCTAAATATTGAGGTTAAAGTCGGTGTAGGTAATTTTAAGGCTTAAAGGCAATATAAAGGTGTTGTTTTAAAGAATATAAAGCTGGCTATAAGGGTTTTTAATAAGAGCTGGGTTATAGATTTAAAAGAGAGGTTAATTAAAGTTGAATAGCTTTCAAAGCTATTTTTATAAATATATATTGCTCTTCAACAGTATTATTCTAACTAAACGTCGTTTAAAGATAATATATTTAACTCTTTAATATTTAAAAGCTTTAATTTAGAATTAGACTATTATCTTCAATTAATTAATATCTTTTTATTCATAAAACCTAGCTAAATTAATATTTATATAAATAAGCTATAATGGAACCTATAATAAAATTCGAATAAACTGTATAATTTACTATAAAGTATTTAAACCTAGCCTTTTTTTAAGTTAATTAAAATTCAAACCTTTTATTTAAGCAGTAAAATGAAAGCTGCTAATACATTTGATAAATAAACACAAATAATAATACTTTAAAATATAATAATATTTATTAATAGCCTATTATTTTACTTTAAAAGCTATTAGCAATAGCTTTTAAATATAATAAAATAATAAAGACCTTATAAATAAATAAAGTTAATTTAGCTTAATAAAGGTATTTAATAGCCAGGCTGTTAAAGTATTCAAACGATTTAAAGCGGCTTTAACTAATAATAATAATATAAAGAATATTATTATCTGCTTAAATACTATAAATGCAGTATGTTATTTAAAAGGTATACCGTTAAATTTATTGCAATAAGTCTTTATTAATTTATAAAGAATTGAAGTATATATAAAGAAAGAAAATATATATAATATAATGTTTAAATTCATTTCCCTTAATACAAAGTTAAATTGAAATTGAAGTTTACCTTTAAAACCTAATAAAAGAAACATATATTTAATATATATTATTTATTTAAACTATTAGCTGACTCAAAATGCTTTAAAGAATTAATAGTTTTATAAAGGGGCCTTGATTTTTTATTAAGTGCTTAATCTTAATATAAAGATTTTATATAATATTATAAATGCTTCTAGTATAAAGACATAGTAGTAACCTGCAGCTATAGTAGAAAGAAAATATAGAATTTTATTCTTTATTATAAGAAGATTAGTAAAGTATAATGATCAAGACTAGCCCTTTTAATCTATAAAGTAACTTTTTATTTACCAGGGAGTAGCTATAAATGCTTTTTTTTAAATAGCACAGGCCTTTAACTTTTTTATTAAAACATACCTGCGCTATTAAAAAGCTTAATTAACTGCAATATAAAACTTTGATATTATTTATTTAATTTTTTCGTTTATCTTTTATTTTATCTCATATAGGATTTACTTGCAATTTAATATTATGCCGCCTTTTACATTATCAGGGGCTAACTTGTCGCAAAGGCTAACTATAGTTATTTCATATACTACGCGAGATTCATGCGTCTCTTTAACCCGTTAATAGGTAAAAAGCTGGAAGACTATACCTTTTAAGGCGATAAAATGCTATATAGGAGGAATTTATATATTTACTAGTAATACTATAGTTCGTTTTAGTATAGTATATTCTTTTGACTTACTGGCATTAGTGGCCTTTGTTATAGGACGTTGATGGTATATTATTATCATTATAGAGGATCCATCAGCGGGTATATATCGTTCTAGGTATATAGCTAATATAACCTTTAAAGTCTTCTTCACTTAAGATCATACTGCTGCTGTTACTGCTGCTATGATAGAGATATTGAGTTCAGGAAAGGGTTTGCCTGTTTTAAGCCTTTTAAAGATAAAACAATTATATTATAATATCTATTACTATATAAATATATTTCAAGAAAGCTAGTAAATAGAGTAGTTATAGTCATACTTTTATAGATATTCTTACAGCAGTAATAGTAAGGAAATACTGTTAAATAAAGGGTTAAAAGCTATATACTTGATATTCAATATAATTTCATTAAGCTATTATTATTACACTATAACTATTATACTAATATATTTATATATTTGTAGTCTGTTAATAATTGTTTTTGTTTAATGATATATCATAGTATTAAATATAGGTATAAAATATTATTAATATCTCAAATTAGGTGAATTTTAATCATTTATTGTAATCTTGTAAGAAATGTATCAATCAGTTTATTGATTGAAGTAATAGTAGGATTAGGGAAATATAAAATATAAAATATATATTGATATAACCTTCTATATTAACTTTATTGCAGCTGAAATTAATTTACAATTATTTCTAAATATAAATTACATCTTTTTATCCCTTATATATACTCTCAAAGCTATACTTAACTTTCTTGTAATAAAACTTGGGCTATATTGTTATTATTACTATTATTATTCAAAAACAAGGTTATTTTAATTGAAACTTCTTATATTAACTATCTTATAGTTTTTAGAATAATTACCACACTCTTTATTAATAAAGAGGTTTATTCTTTTAATTTTGAAAAAAGAAATTAATATTATTGGTTTTAGTATTAATACTTTAAATAACTACATAGTATTAATATATATATATATATTAATATATACTTTATAATAAACTCAACACCATTATACTTTTCTTTCATTATATAAAAAGTTTCTTTGATTATATTTTCTATTAATATCTCATTTATTTCAAATATGTATATTATTATATATCAACTTGATTTTATTTAAAAATTAAACTTTTACTTAAACATTTTGTTTTATATAGTTAGTTAGTTATTTAACTAAACTATATCTTTTATTATAATAATATCATGATATAATAATGTAGTAATATATGACACTGTTAAAACTTAATTATTTAATTTTATATTACACCGTGATTGAAGAAAGCTATTAAAGCAGAAAGAAGTAGGATAAAAAGTCTACTTAACAGAGCCATCTAAAAGAGAAGCAAAGCCATATATAATATTTATATATTATATTATATAGGTTAAGATATTTAAACCTCCCTCTTAAAAGAAACGGCATTTAATATTAATTATCTAATTTGATTTAAATATTCATTTCTTATATAATATTACTTTATTTATTGAATATTATTTTAAAGATAATATATATAATTCATGTATTGTATGAATAGTATATTTTTTAGCTTTGTATATAATATTATTATATGAAATATTTCGCTTATTTAACTTTAACGCTAGTAATAGTTTAATTCTTTTATTTATAGGTATTATAATGAATCTATTACAGCTATTAATACAAAATTGTATTTTTGTTATATAAATAGTAATAGAGGTAAAGTGAAATAAAGTATAAAAGTGAAGGTAATTATTTATAATATAGGTTTATTCCTTTTATTAAAGAATAGGTATTATAAATATATATAAAAGTAAAGTTTAAATGGTATAATTTAAAAAGTAAAGGACAAGGAAATAATAGTTTATTTATTAAATTATTAAACAATTATATAAAAGACTTTTTATATTTATTAACATTGATGGTTATAAATCTTTAAATTATTAGATTAAATCATTTATCTATATCTCTAACTTTCGAATATTACTTCTCTCTTGTTAGATGAATATTTATTAAAGTCTAATAACTAGATTTATGCTTACTATAATAAAGGTTTTATTGTATTGTTTTTTTATTTTCCTAAATCCCTTTTTTAATTATTATAATTTATTATAACATATTCTTTTACTTAACTTAGCGTTCTCCTTACACAACTAATCAAGCGAATTTATTAAAATCGGTTCCCTATAATATTTACTTAGCTGACCTTTTTCATTAAATTGATGTAAATTAATATTCACTCTGGTACTTCCTTTAAAAATATATTATCATTTTATCAGTTATGATTATATTGAAAAGACATAGAGACCAATAGGCTAATTACTATCATACTTCTTAATATATTCTTCCATTTCATATATAATAACCTTTCCATTCAAGTTTATTAATCTTCCTCTATTTTCATTATATCATTACTTATAAACTATCCTACTATATAATAGCATTTTCCTTTAATCTTTATAGTGAAATATATAATTTAACATATCAATATAGCTTTATAAGTTGTATATAAAATTATAATATTAATTAATAACATATTTATAATATTACTGCTTTCCTAAATTATAAATTATATACTTTCAATATATAACTATTATACTAAGTCTATAAATTAAATCGCTATATATATCATTTTTATATTTATATATTAATTTTTATGTTCAATAACCTTTATATTTGATTAATACTGATTTGAAGTCTTTTCAAATATGTATCAATGTATTAGTACAGAATAAATTATTTATCTATTTATTTATTCTATTAAGAATTAACTTTAATATCAATTCAAACGTCTTTCTGCAAGCGAAAAAATATACCTCTATAAATGTTCCTTATATGTATTTTGCTATGATATAATTGCAAAAGGTATTTATAGATAATATAATACTTTTATAAATATAACTCTTTTATAAAAGAAGTCCTTGTTTAAGTATATATATATAGTTTTAAGTATTATTTCATAATATATTTAATAAGCCCTTATCTCGAATTGCAATATCTTTAATTTTAGTTTAGCTTTTAAAGTGATGTTTTTAACTTTCTTATATGGTACAGGTGTGCCTGGCAACAGCGCCACGCTGTTACCACTTTGTAGTAGATCAAAATAACTAGGTAGGCCTTCGCAGTTCTGACCTTAGTTTAGTTTCTTTATGGTCACTTTTTTCACCTTTTGACACCAGCGTCTAATCACTTTCGTGATAGTTAATATATCTGTCAAATATAAAACTAAAAAGAAGGTAGAATAATAAAAAGTACAGATCTTGTAATAAGTTTTCAGAAATTTCATTAAATTCAAAAAGATAAAAGCTTTTAAACCTTTTTTAAGAATAATTTTAATAAATTATTATATTTATTTATAAGTTTGTATTTATATAAATAAACAAAAATGAAGATTATAGTTGAATAATTATCTATTAAAACTATATAAAACCTTTTATAAATTTATGCTAATGAGATTATAATCATTAACTATTATAAAGAGTATAATATATTGAATGCCTTTCCAACTTTGTTTATATCACTAATAATTAATAAATTAAACTAAACTAAATTAATAGTTAATTAAGCCTTTAAAACTATCCTTTTTCTTTTTCATTAAATACCTCAATTTATATATTTGATAAGAAATTTATCTAATATCTTCAAATACATTATATTATAAAAGTAATTAGCAGGCAGTATTAAAGGGTAAAGAAAGTAAAGATAAAGGAGCTAAGTTGAAGTTTAAACTGTAAAGGGCTACCCAGTTTATAGTAATCTACTATACAATAGTAATAGTATTATATTATTACTAGGTATACTTATATTAATTGCCCCTTTAAAAAAATAACTGTATCTTTATAGTCCTTTAGCAATAGTGTTTTTTAAATATTATTCTTGATTCATATCCTCTTTTATTCCTATAATAATTTATAGTTATTGAATTTTATTATAAGTAATTTAAATTTATGCCTTTGAACTCTTATTTTATTTTACTATTATTTTATAGTTTATCTTTAATACAGTTACTTTTTCCAGCAATTCTTTTACTATAGCCTGCAATTAATGAACTATCTTTTCGCATATAATAGTATTTATCTATAATATAATAATTCATATTTTTAAATTAACGATTTAGCCCTTTAACCTTTCAATTTAATATAAATCTATATTAACTTTAATCTTATTAATATTCGAATTAATTATATATATTTTTAAAAGCTATTAATTATAGGCAATAGCTTTAAATACTTCTAATACTTTTTTCATTTAGCCTTTAAATGCTTTTAAATTAATATTTTATATCAGTATAATCAAGCTAAATCTTTTATTCAATCCTTATGTTCTTTAATATTGAACTTTAAAGGTAATTTAAATAATTTATTTTTATTATTATCTTTTTATCTTTTTATTATATGTAATAATACGTTATTATTATATACTTTATTTATTGCTTTTATTTTCAAAGTTAAAAGGTTTAATATAAATAATTTACTATTAGAGATAATAAACTTTAAACGTTTATATTTTTTATACACTTTAATAGCCGTAAAAATATTCAATCTCATCAAAGATCAATTTAATATAAAAGCATTTAATTTTACTAGTATTATTTAACCTTTCACCTTTATTATATACTTTTTCTTTAATAATCTTTTTACAGTTAATATTATAAAACTATCCCTTTATTTAGTGCCTTTTTAGCTTAATTAATCTCTTTTGAACATAAATACAATAAACAAATAATATTTATTTATTTTGTTATATAGTTTAATTTTATTAATTTTCTTTTATACTGCTTTGTATAATAAATACAGGTTTATTTAAAGAAAAGATGTATCAAATATCAACTATTTTAGTGAAGTTAAATATGTATTATATATTTTATCTTTATATTAAATTATATGATAAAGTTTATAAAAAATACTATTGTGGACTTTGATTATTTTATTTCAAAATTAATATATATAATTTAACTCTTATATTTATAATATATTTATTACTTAAATGTAATCTATTACTATTGTTTTCTTTAAAGTATTATATAGTAAATTATTAAATAAAATAGTTAAATTTTGTAGGAGTAATGACCTATCATTTTGATTTTCAGCTATTTTAACTTATATATTAGATAGTAATATAGCTATTATAAATAGTAATGACATGAGAAATAAAAGTAAAAATAAATATAATATAAAGGTAGATAATAATATATAATATAGTTTTATTCTTTTAAGAAAACTATATTAAATACTATAAATATATATATAGTAATAGAATTTAAAAAGAAAAGAAAAGGAATAAAAAGAATCGCCTACTATACTATTAAATAAAAAGAAAATCAATAATCCTTTTATTAATATAGGCCTAACCTCTTTTAATATTCATAGCGATTAATTTCTTCATTATTATCTAAAATACTTGATTCTTATTTTTAAGTTTTAAATTTTTCCTTTTTCAATTAATAAATATTCATCAAAGTCTTTAAATAATGCATTTATATTTATTATAAATAAATCTTTATTATACGATTTATTATACTTTACTATATAACTTTTCTACTTGATTAAATATTATAGTTTATTATAGTATATTCTTTTAATTAATAAAGCTTTAATTTTATACAATCGCTACTTTTTTATGTCTCTTTATATAAAAGCTGCTTTAATAATATTTAGTTTTAATTTATTAAAATGATCTTTATTCATTAGCGCGGCCTTTAACTATATAATTAATATTATTAAGTGAATCCTTTAATAAATTAACAGTTTGATTTTATATATATATATATATATATATATGGATTTTCGTTGTTATAATTAATAATAAAAGGATTTATTAATTAAACTTGAATATTTACTTGAATATTAAATATTTATAATATACCTATAGGTAAACTTTATTATTTACTATAAATCGATACTATATATATACTTTATTAAAGTATCTTTTATATTCAATAATAATAAAAGTTATTGCAATTTTAGCCTTTTACTATTATAATCTATATATAAGCTTTAGTAATTAGTTAATTTTAATTTCATTAATTAATATATCTTTAAGTAAAGTTAAAGGCATTTATAGGTAAAAGCTTATAACTATTTTATTTAATAAATAAATAAAAAATAGGACAAATATATGATTTAAAAATAATTAAATTATTAATAATATTAATAATTAATATTTATTTAAAAATATTAAAAAATAAATAAATAGCTGCTTTAGTAATTATATCAATAAGTTTCAATTAAGTATCTTCTATAAAATACTATATAATAGTTATAATTAATTAAGTTTTTAAACCTTTAAATAACTTTTATTATAAATTATGTCATTATTTATAATATTTATTTAATATAATTATAGCTAAAATCTTTTGATTGATATTAAATATATTTAACTTTAAAGTATTATATATTATAGGCGATGTTAATGATGAATTTCATTACAAAATAAAGAATATAGAATCTTTTTATGTTATTTATATTTTAATATAATAGTAATTTCTTTTCATAAAATTTCGAAGCTAAGTCTCTTGAAACCTATATATTGTCTATACTAATAGTTCTATTTATATATCAAAGTTATATAGTCATCTTTTTATATTTATAGTTATTTTTATATTTATTTATAAACTTATTTTAAATATTATTATATACTCCAACTTTAATATTTAAATAAACTATATTAAAAGCGGTTAAAATAGTATTTAAATAATCCTCTTTTACTATAAATTAAATTTAAATATCATTATTTATGTAAAAAAGTCAACAGAGTATATAAAATAAAATATCAAACTTTTTGAATATATATATTATATAAAACTTATATTAAAATAAAAGATTATTAATATTGATACAGTATACATTTATTTTTATAGTATTTAATATAAATATTAACTTTTACTTTATAATTCACGTTACAGCCATATAATTAATTAAAATATAAATAGGCTATTCAATATTGTAAAATATTGAATAGTTTGTTATTAAAGATTATATTAAATAAACTATTTTTAACTTTGTAGGCTAATAGTTATATTATATAAAATCGAATATTTTACTTTAAAACCTAATATAATTAATAAAAGATTTATTAAGGGTTATT
The DNA here is from genome assembly GCA_025331125.1 of Mycogone perniciosa. NCBI lineage: Eukaryota > Fungi > Ascomycota > Sordariomycetes > Hypocreales > Hypocreaceae > Mycogone > Mycogone perniciosa. The sequence goes on along the minus strand of JAOALB010000076.1, from coordinate 237,555 downwards.
ATAGTATTATTAAAGTTAAATTTACTATAATAATGAAAAAGTATAACTTTAAAGGCTTTTTTTTCAATATGTTGATATTGAGAAATAGGCAATAAATATGCTTAATATAAATAAATTTAAATAAAAAAATAATATAATAGATTTTGTTATATTAGCTTAAAAGCCTATAACTATAATTTATTATCTTTATTATTATCAATCAATATTAACTTCATAGCAATAAAATTCTTCCTTTTAGCCTTTAAATTAATATACCCTTTTAATAATTTCTTATTAATAGTGTTACTTTCTACTATTATTAAAGCTTAACCTTTTAAGTCTATATAAAAATAAAGTTTTAAAGAGTTTAAAAGTAATAAATGTAATTATTTTTATGAAATATTTACTTAATCTTTTATTAATAATATATTAATTTTATGAATGTAATATTTTGAAAGATTATTAATTAATATTTAGTAAAAGATTTTATAAAAAATAAATAGAATCTTAATTTTTAAAATAATTAAAAGATGATCTTTAAATACTAACTATAATTTTCAAAGTCTTTAAAAATATAATATTATTATTAATATATATTTACATAAATTTATAATAAAGATAAAGCTATAAATTTATTTATCTTTATATATATAAAGCTTAACTTTTAAATTTTATTAATAATATATTTACCTGCTCAAAGTTATAGTATATAATTATGATAAATTTATTATAGTATTTAAAATATATTTAAAATTAACTAAAAAGATTTTATATTTACTATTGATATATATTTAACCGTTTATACCAATATAATGAATATTTTTTATTAAAGCAGTAAATATATATTTATAATTATAATATTATTTCAACGTTTTAAATTAATAATTATATAGCCTTTATCTTTATTAATAACATTCTTTTATATAATGAAAATAAATTATAAATATAATTTATTAATTTAACTTTACTATACTTTTAATCCTTTAATAGGCTATAACCTAACTTTAAATATATAAATATTTAACCAAAATTTTAATTAATCTTTATTTATAATTAACGTAAAGTACTTTATATTAATCGATATTTAAAATATTATAATTTATAAATATATATTAAACAAAGTAAATATACTATAAATTCCTTTAAGCTTATATCTCTATATATTAAGCGCGCTTTTATAATTAAATTTATATCTTTTATTATAATTTTAATCAAATATTGTTTAATAAAATTTCAATAATGAAATAATATCTGCTAAGTAATAAACTATACATAATATATATAATATGTTATTCTTTTAAGGTTTGACATCTCTTTTATATATATTCCTAATATCTTCAAATATTACTATAAAATATTACTATTATTAACTATTTTATAATATAAATAATACTTTAAGCGCTTAAAAATATCTAAAAGTATATGTAAAGATTTAACTGCTATTTATATTTACTTAAATAAATCTTTTATTTATTATAAATCTTTAAAATATAAATTTAAATTCGCTAATATCTTTATATATTAAATTATCCGTATATTTTTAAATCACTGAGTTATTATCTTTAAGTATATTAATATTATACTTCTTATTTATATAATTATCTTTATGTATAATATAAATCCAGAGAATTACTATTTACACACATGCATATTTGTATTTAAATACAACTTTCAAATTTGCCCCACTTCCCCCCTGTCTATACCCTGTCATTAAAATCTAGTATATAAGTATAAAGTGTAGAGTATATTAAATAATATAAATACATTAAAAACCGCTAATTATAGGAATATATTAAAGCGCGCGCAACTATATTATTATTAATTCATTATATATATAGAATCCCTAATCGCTAATTTTTATTTATAGGCTTAACGGCTCTATACGCTTTGGTCCTCCTTGAGTTCTGTATTATTGTATTGCCGCGTTATGAAGCCCGCAATAAGGCTGCTATAGCCCTGCTTTGGCCTCGGCTTTATAAAGACTGTAATGCCTGTAATGCCTATGGTCTTTTATTGCTCTATGTGGCAGTGAAAGGCGGCACAGGTAGTTTAGAGGCTTGAAGGTAAGGTGTTGTGAGGAATCGGCTGAAAATTAAGTGGGGCAAGTTTGAAAGTTATATATAAATAGAAATATATGTATATGTAAATTGTAATTCTCTAAATTTAATTAATAGCGCAATTAAAATATTCAAACTCTAATTTATTAATATTTATATTAAAATGCTAGTTAAATAGATTTATCAGAAAATCTTTGTTATAATATTTATTCAATTAAACTTTTTAATTAAGTTAATCTAAATTAATATTTATTTTATTTACTTCACTATTACTATTCAAAATATATTATCCTTTTATACATTATTGCGCTAAAGAAAATAATAAAAGCTAATAGGTTACTTATTATTATAGTTATTAATATCGTATTTAATTTGATATATTATAGCCTTTTTATTCAAGTTTACTAATACTTCTTTATCTTCATTATTCTACTATTAATAATAGATTATTTTACTGTATAATAGCCCTTTTTTAAAAAGAAACTTAAATATCTAACTTAATATAGAAATATAGCTTTATAAGCTTTATGTAAAGTTATAATATAAGTTAATTATATATTTATAATATTACTTGCTGCTCTATGAAATTATGAATTATACACTTTACTTGAATATAGAACTATTATAGTAAACTTATAAATTAAATTGCTTTATATCTATTCTTTATAATTTTATATTAATTTATCTAGCTGCCTTTTCGCTTAGCTTATATTTATTTTTAATTTATTAGTAAATATAATCATTTATTAATATAAAATAAGTCTTTTTTTGAACTTTTTTACCTATTGCATTAATAATTAACTTTATTATTACTTTATAGCTTTTCCGAGTAATAAAAAAGATATACCCTCGCAAATTTCCTTTATATAACCTATTATAGCGTAATTATAAAAGGCATTTATAAATAGTATTATATCTCTATAAATAAACTATCCTTTATAAAAAATAATCTCTTCTTTTTTTTGAAAGCATTTAGCCTAAAAAAACTAATAGCCTTTAATTCAAATTTAGCCAGCTATCATTATAAATATTATTATTTATAATTATAGCCTTTATCTAATAATATATCTAATAGGCTTAAAGACAGGTTAGTTTTATTATACTATTTATGATACTATTTTCTCTTTAGTGATACTAATATAGTTCTTTTAGGAAATATTATAGTTATTTAAAGCCTATAAAAGTTTTTCTTTATTATTTAAATAAGTGAGCTATATTAAATATAAACAAAAAGCAATTGCTCTTTTAAATAAATATTGCTTAAACCTTTCTTGAATCCAGCTTTATTTATTTAATTAAATTAACTAATATTCTATAAGTTAAAGACCTTTATTTCCAAAAGTAAATCCTCTTTTCACCTATTTTTGCATGTTTCTTTATATTATAGGGATAAGCCTATAGTATTATTTTTACTTATAAGGTAATTTTAGTTAAAGTATATAAGCCAGTCTTTATAAAAGAATCTAAATATTATATAAATCCTTTTAGATTTATTTTAGTTAAAATATGTAATAATAAAACTAAAATTAATATATTTAAATTTATATTTCATAAAGGTGAAGTATATAATTTTGAAGTTCTAAATATTCATTAGGCTATAAAGATCAATATGAAGGACTGCGGAATTTAAAAGGTTAAGAACTTATTTATGTATTAATAGAAATTAATCGCTAATAGATTTAAAGAGGTACTAAATAAAGTTGACTATACTGGGAGACCTTTTCTGTAAAACTATACGGAGTACTAATAACGCCTCTATTAACTAAAGCAGTAGTTACTGTAACCGCGCTCCCTTTAATGTAATTAAAGCAGAGACTATTACTATTAGGACCTACCTCTTTAAATTACCTTATATATACTATATAATAAATAATACCAAATATAATTTAGTCTGCAATAAAGGTAAAACTTTAGGCTAATACCTTTATAACTATATATTAGTCTTTTATTTAGTAATAGCTTTAATGCAGCCTTTTATATATAAAGTTACTGAAAGTTTAATATATTAATAGAAAAGTTTATCTTTTTTTATTAGCTTTTATAATATTTTTTTAATTATATAAATTAAGTTATTAGGATTATTATTTTTAATTTACAGGATATATATTTATTATTTATTTTTATAAATATCGCTTAATATAGCTTAAAAGTTTATTAAATTTTATAGCTATTAGCTATTAAGATAATAAATATTATAAATTGAACAGCTGCAAAAAAGCTAAAATAATTAAAATTAATTAAGCACTTTAAATCCGCTGTATTTTAATAAAGTGTATTATTACACTTATTAGCGCTTAAAGCTAAATAGTATTATAGTATATTTAAACTGTTTTTGCGATTAAATAGTATTACATACCGCGTTAGTTTGCGCTATATATAATAAAAAGTGCAAAATTGCTATTAATAACTCTAAAAGTTATTAGCAGTTAATATTAAAGGGTAAAAAAAGTAAAGATAAAGAAGGTAAGCTAAAGTCTAAACTGTAAAGGGCTACCTAGTTTATAGTAATCTACTATAAAGTGGCAATAGTATTGCGCTGTTGCCAGGCATATCTATGCTATATTACTAGGAAAAGCTTTTTTACAAAATTATTTATTTACTAGGTTTGATTAAAAAAGGCATTTAATATTTCCTCCTTTTTTAATTAATAGCAATAGCTATAAATAAAATAATTAAAGCTTTATTATTACTTTTTAAAATAATCAATTAATTGTTAAATTAAGAGAACAACTGTTTATAAATATATATATTTCTATTTAGATATAACTCTTAAATTTACTTTACTTTCCCTACTGCCTATACCCTGCTATTCAAATCTAATATATATTAATAGAATTAGCTAGGTTATAAAGTATTAGGCTAAATATTAAAGTTAAAGGCAGTATAGCTAATTTAAAGGCTTAAAGGCAATATAAAAGTGCTATTTGAAAGTAGATAAGGCTAGCTATAAAGGTTTTCAATAATAGGTAGGTTATAGATTCAAAGGAAAAGTTAATGAAAGTCTAATAGCTTTTAAAGCTATTATTATAGATATATATTGCTTTTTAGAAGTATTTTATATATTTCACTAATTGCAGATAATATTATTACTTAAAGTGTCTAGTTTATTAAATTTATTGAGGTTATGAAACTTATTATTACTATTCAAATCTTTTTATAATTTAACTTAAACTTATATATTTATATTAATATAAAAGATATAAAGGAAAACTTATTTTAAAGATTTTTAAATGCAAATTCTTTATTTATAATAGCAACTATTCATTAAGTAATACTATTAGGACAGATATCAATTGCTATTAGAATAGATAGTCTATACGCCTATATAGAAATTCTGCCCGCAATTTCCTCCAACATATAACTTACTCTTCATATAACTGTTAATTATAGTATATAATATAGCATTTACAGCTAGCTATTTTTAATACAATTAAATTACTTTAAATAATAGATCTTTAATATATATTCTATTTATCTATATATATTCTGTCTAGCTATATATATTCTTTTAAGCCAACTATTATTTTTAGCTATATAGCTAGAATAATCTCTTTAATCTCTTGAATCTCTTTAATTTAGGCTAATACTGCTGCTGCTATAGCAGAGATATAGCTTTATGAGCTAGAAGTTTTTATAACCTGCGATATACTATAGCCTTTAAAACATTAACTGGATATTCTAAGTCCCTGGAATCTTATCTGTAAGCTTTTAATCTCTAACTGTAAAGGGACTTGTTATATATTAAAGTTAAGCCGATAAAACCGAGCAGCTTAAGGTTATCTGCAGCATTACTGTATGGGCCAATAACGGATTAAGAGGGAAAGCCACTATAATATATAAAATTAATATTATTATGATAGTTAAAGGTATTATAGAAGATTAAGGAATTAAAGGCTAAGAAGATTTCGATATAAGCGCATAGACTATCTGTTTTAGCAGCAGTTTATATCTGTTCTAATAGCATTACTCTTAATTTAAACGCTTTAATTTATTAATTAAGGTAATTAAATTATTAATAAAGCTATTAATAGCCTGTTTATCTTTTGATTTTTATAAAGTTAAATATACAATAAATTAAAGATAAATAGTTTATTGCTTTAATAATTTAAAATAAATATATTATTAAAGTTAACGACTTTTAAAAATACTTTTATATTACTTTATATTAAAAATAAACCTTAAAAAGAATTTATAATATAATTATATTTATTATTTAGTATAATATTTAATGTTAGTGAATAAAAATAAATTCATTAACGTTTAAGTAATAGTTATACCTTTAAAGGCTTTTTATTATAACTATCAATAATTATTTTATATCTTATATATTTAAAAGTAAACTTATAATACTTTTAATTATTTATATATAATTGAGTGTATCTTTTAACCTTTAATACCTTTACTTTTAATAATACTTTATTTAATTTCTTTTTTTCTAATTTATTAATAATAAATATTATATATAAATAAATAAAAAGAACAGTTATAGTTATAATAGCTATTAAATATTTAATAAAGCTACTTTTAATTCATTTTATTAATATTTAAAGTAATAATAATATAGGTATTATTAATATATTATAATATAACTTTATAAATGTTTATAAAGGTAAAAAGGCATTATTTACTATAATTATAAATAAAAATAATATAGTTTAGTTAACTTTTATTATTAAAGTTATATTTACTACTATTAAACCTTTTAATAATAGTAATATTACTATTGCAATAACAGAATTATAAAAGTTTATATAGTTTTTTATAAAAGTTAAAAAGGTTTTAAAGCAGTATTAGTAAAATCTTTTCCTTATTATTTTCCTATTTATTAATTTAAGTATTACTTAACTTATTTATTAGTTACTTAATTAACTTACTATAACTTTTAATTAAATTATTAAAATTATTAAAAATGATGTTAATATTTCTAGTATCTGCAGGTAATATAAGTAGGCTATAAGGTGAAATAATAATAGCTTTGGAAATTTAATATATAAAAAAGATTTTAATAGGTAATAAAATTATAAGGCTATACAGCTATATCTTATAAAGAATTTTAATTAACTTTTATTCAAGTCTAGAATATACTATATAGAATTAGGCTTGGTATATAAAATGCAAAGAATTAGCTAGAAGATTAAATAAAGCAAATTGAAAAGTTATATATTAATAAATATATATATATATATAGTAATTATCTAAATCAATAACCTTAAAAGCTATAATAAACAGTTAAATATAAAGGGCTATTAAACTTTTTAATAATGAAAAGACTATATATAGCTGTATTATATAATCTTCATTTTTATAATATTAGAAAATGCTTTAAGAAATACTAAAAAATACTAAAAGAGTATATTAATAAACTATAATAAATATCATTAAAGAGAGAAGTGTTTTTATATAGCCTAATAAGTTAAGCTATTCTTAATCTTTTCATTACTGCTATAATAAATATAAAATTAAATTGTCACCTTTTTTTTTTAAAAAAAAAAGCCTATAGTTTTTTATAATATTATATTTGAACAATATATCAGAATGAAAAACCATTCAACATTTATAGGCTTTAATTAATTAAAAACATAACATTTAATTCCTTTTCATAGTTTTATATAGTAATAGTATTTATACTCTCTATCGAATACATAACTTAAAATATTACTAATTTTATGTACTAAAGCTTTAATAATTTTATTAGATAATACTTAAAATATATATTTATGCCTTTTATAAAATTTAGTTGAAAAGTAAATATTATTTATTTACTTTGAATTAAATTAACGTAATAATAACCTTGAACTGAAAGCAAAAAGATTTATTATTCTTAAAAGTATAAAAGTTTATCTTTTTTTATATTAAAATAAGAAATTAAAATGAGTTATTGTATAACAAATAATATATACTATAATTATAGACTAGATTATATATATTGACAAATATTTAATATTAATTTCATTATACCTTTAATTTACAAAGTTACATTAACTGTTTATTATAATAAATTAATTAGTTTATAATAATGCCCTAGATGTGCCTGGCAACAGCGCAACGCTGTTGCCACTTTCTGGTAGATCACAACAAACTAGGTAGCCCTTCACAGTTCGGACCTTAGTTTAGCTTCTTCATGCTCAATTTTCACCTTTTGACACTGGCCTCTGATCACTTTCGTGATAAATAAGTAATATTTAAAACGCTTTTAATATCATTTTCATTAGAAAATTAATACTTCCATTATATAAATAAAGCTAGCTTAATTGTGTAATTAAATAGGCTTAACTTTGTATAATAGACTATAAAGCTTGTATAAAACCATAAAAGATAATAATTGACTGCTCCCTTAATATTATAGTCTCTTTAAAAAATTACTAATATTTTTATTTCTCTTTATACTTTATATAGCTTTAATAGACTCTTTATTTCCTATCCCTATTTAACTTCATATAGTAGTAATTAAACAATCTCTTTTTAATAGACTATAATAGTTTAGCTATATGAATAGTATAGTTTTTTTATTCATTAATACTATCTTTGGTTAAATAATAGTTTAAAATTGCTATAATTTAAAAGCTTTAATAATAACGTAATGATAATAATATGTTGTATAACTGAAAGAAAATACAAGTAATAAATCTTTTTGGAAAATATTATTTATAAAGTAGTTTATTAATTATATATAATATATATAATATAAAAAAAGATTACTTTTTAAAAGAAGTAATTAAATAATTAAATATTTTTTTAACTTTAAAGTTTTACTTTAATATATATATTAAAAGATAAACTATAAAGGCCTATATCATAATAACCATACTTTTTAATACCTTAGACTTTATTTAAAAAGCGGTTTTATATTTTATATATCATATAGTTGATATATATATATAAACTAATATTTTCTTTTATATTAAATGTATACTATAAAGAGCTACTATGTATAAAATGCGACATATTTTAATTATATAACCTTCATCTTAAAAATAGCCAAATAAAGTATGTCTTTATTATAAAAGATAAACTTTTGTATCAATTCTACATAAGAAAGTAAAATCCCTTCAAATATATAACCTTCTAATATTTAAAATCTTTAATTTATAGGTAAACTATTATTATAAAATAATTAATATCCTTCTATTTATATAATGCAATGAAATTAATATTTATAATGAAAACATAATACACTATATAATTTATCAAGTTGTTTTGAATTAGCTTTTTTCAACTTAATTAAGATTTAACCTTTTTACTTAAGTAATGAAGTGAAAGCTATTGAAAAATTGAATAAATAAATAATGATAATGGCTCAGTAAAGATGCCTAATAACAGCTCTAGAGCAATTGCCTCTTTATAATATATAATATAATATAGAATAATATAGCTTTACTTCTCAATGAGTTAGCCCTAGTAGTCAGTTTTTTATTTACCTTTTTCTGCTTGAAAAGGATTTTGTTTTTATATTATAAGAATAACCTTTTTACTATTATAATTCATTTATATTTTGAATATTTATTTGTTTCTCAGGATTATATAAATCAAAATCAATAATTATAACATTTATTAACGTTTATGTACTATCAATACCATTACTTTGTATAATTATACAAGTTAATTAAATTCAAATGTCTTTCAATGACTTTCCAAAGCATATAAGAATAATATGTATAACGGTTTCTTAAAAAACATTGATAAAATAAATGTTAAAGATTATGCTAGATTCAATTAACTCTTGATAGTTAATTAAATTTAACATTTTTAAAAATGTTTACATTACCGCTTGTATTATAGAGGTAAATATTAATATTTAAATTCAGAAATCTAATAAAGATATTAGCTGTTTTTATTTATTAACACACTATTGATTTATGGATTATTTATAATTCATTCAAAGTTAGTATTGAATTAAGTATATTTAACATCGTAACTCTAATATTATACTCTAAATAAAAAAGATAATTACGAAAAATCTAACTATCAATATATTGAAAGTAGACAATTAAACCTCATAAAATTTGAACCTTAGGGTTATTTATACTAAAGGTAGTAATAATGGCACAGAGGTGCCTGACGACAGCTCCAGAGCTGTTGCCAACTTAAGATACATGAGGTAATATGATATAGCTTTGCTTCTCTGTTAGTTAGGTCTATCAGTTAGTTTTCTATTCACCTTTTTCTCCTCTAAGAGCCTTCTTCGATCACGTGAAAAAAATATACAGAAGGTAAAATGATTTATTGAAAAAGTAATAATATAAAGTTATAAATTTAGTTAAAAAAAGCAATATGAGATAAAAACTTAATGTTCTTTTTTATAACTTCTTTTTAACCTATTTTTATAATTAAAGCGTTTAGTATTATTAATAAAATAATTATAATAGAATATTAGCATTCGATAATACAATGTAGTTAAGTTAATTTATATATATTCAATTTATATATCAATTTATATATAATTGATAAATAAAATATTATTAATTTATAGTAATTTATATTAATTTAAACTTATTACTACTCAATAAAACCTATAAAAGCTTTTCTTTTATGAATTTCGGTAATTCAATATTATATATATATATACATATGATCCATAATATATGTTATTTATTATTCATGATTTATCACGTAAAGCTTTCTTTCATTCGTTGATTGACTAAAATAGATAAATATAAATATTGAAATTAATATATAAGCTTATTCAAAAATACGTATATTGATTAGTTTTCTAGATCAATTTTCATTTATTTATAGTGTAATAAATTAAGGTATTTCTTTCAAGTTAATCAGTTAACAATAAAACCTAAATTAAGATAATGGTATCAAGTAATATATCTCATGAAGTGAGTGTATAAATATCTAGGTATAGCTTGATATATACGTGAATAGTATACTTCTCTTTATACTATTCTTTTTATATATTATATAAATCTATTAAAGAATATAATCTAAATATTCAAACCTTAATGTATTAATATCTTGTTATATTTCTTATCAAAATACTAATAATACATCATTTTGTGATACTATAACTCTTCGTTTCCACTTTATTAATTAAATATATACCTCAATATACAAATATAGCTCTATAACCTTTATACAGAGTTATAACATTAATTCAATAGATATATTTCTAATATTAAATTATACATTCTATATTTATAGTAAATATTGAAGTATTATATTAGATCCATCACGTCACTCAATACTTACTTATACGCATATATTACGATTATATATTTTCAAATTTAAATCCTCTTACCTTCAACCTATATCCATATGAAACATCTTAGTAAAAAAGAAGCTGTTTTATCCCTTCTTTTATTATGTAAACAATTAACTTAAAATCCTATAGTTTCTTTATTTAAACATTAACATCTAACATTATTTTTTATATAACTTGTAATACTATAATTATAAAGGGTATTTCTAAATATTGTATTCTTATTATACATAGTACCTATTAGATATCTTAGATAGAAAGTATAGAAAATTATTATAAGAATTACTATTTATATACATATATATTTCTATTTCAATATAACTTTCAAATTTGCTTTACTTTCCCCGCTATTTATACCCTGCTATTAAAATCGAGTATATAAAGTATAAAGTATAGAGTGTATTAAATAATATAAATCTATGAAATAGCGCTAATTATAAAAAATATGTTAAAGCGCGTGCAACTATATTATTATTTATTAATTATATATATTAAATCTTTAATTACTGCTTTTTATTTTTTTTTAGCTTAACAGCTGTATATGTTTAGGTTCTCTTTAAGTTCTGTGTTTATTATATTGCCGCGTTCCAAAGCCTGCGATAAGGCTGCTATAGCCCTGCTTTGGCCTCAGCTTTATAAAAAGACTATAATGCCTATAATGCTTATGTTCTTTTATTGCTTTGTGTAGCAGTTAGAGGCGGCACTGGTAGTTTAGAGGCTTGAAGGTAAGGTGTTGTTTTACGGGATGCAAGTAATCGGCTGAAAGTTAAGTGCAGCAAATTTGAAAGTTATATGCAAATAGAAATATGCGTATATGTAAATAGTAATTCTCATTATTATATTTATTTTCTCATTATATTATTCTGTATAGTGATACCTATTTCTGATATATACCATAATCAATATAACTTTATTCTATTTTCAGCAGTTAATAACTTAACATCTTGAAACTTATATTTCATCTTTTCTTAGGTCAATTGTTAGTCGGAGTCTCATTAGACTTAAGCTCATTGATTTTATCAATATAATTAAAATTATATAATCTTTGAACCTTTAGTTCTTATCATATGGTTTCCTTTTATTTACTATTATATATCTCTTTGTATTATATAGATACAATTATAGTGTTGTTTCCATTAATTAAGCTATTCAGCTACATAAACCTGTCTCTGATAAGAAAATCCAACTATTATCCAAAAATACTTATATTTATTTTACTTCAAACACTCAATTATAACATCAGAACCAACCTGCTTATAATCTTTTAATCTTCTAATCTGTAGCAAAATTGTTATTAAAATGCAGTATGTTTAAAGCTATATTTAATATATAAACTTTTAATATTACACCAAAGAGTAAGAAATTTAATAGACTGAATTCCTTTTACCTTTACATTCACTCATAGCCTTAAGACAGGCTCTTACATATATATAGTTACTGCTATTTTACTTTATTTACATATCCCTGCATCCTTATCGTTTCAAACCTTTTAACCTTTCACTAAGCTAATCATGCTCCTTTACCTTGATCACTTCTCTTTTCTTCCATCTTTAAAATATATATAATTACAGCCTAATTCTATAGTGTAATAGGGAAGGCTATACTTGATTAAACTAAACAGTTAATTTATTTATGACCTATAATATCTTTATATTTCAAAACTTATAAAATGTAGCTTTTATAAAGTAAAATACTCTATATTAGTTTCAACATATATATATATTCTTAATATAAAATAAGAATGTTATGTATGTTAAAAAATTTATTATTTATATGAATAGTTTATGTACCAATTTTAAAAATCTCCCTATAGGTTTTTGTAGAGTATACTCTGCAACTTAAACTACAGCAATAATACTATTACTAAAAAAAGTTCCTGCAGGAAAGAGATGAAATCATTAAAAGAATTGAATAAAAGAGATAATAGCAGAGGTAGGATTTTATAATCAGGTTTAAGTAAATCTAATAGCTTTAAAGGCAACTGCAGCCTGCTATAGCTTTTAAAATTAAAATTAAAGCATTTAATAAAAGTAAAGCTAGTTATATTTTTAAACTAAATTAATAATTAATTAATGAGGATATTGATTAGTATAATAGCGCTAATAATATTACTATTATAATATTATTACAGTAATTTAAATTTCGAAGTATGAAAAGCTATAAAGAGATTTTTATAGGTAATATATAAACTATCCATACAAATAGCAATTTCTATCTTTATAAATAAATTAAATAAATTATTCATAATTAATAAGATATTTAAAAAGAGAGTTATTATTTATATATATATATTTCTACTTATATAGAACTCTTAAATTTACGCTCTTTAACTTGTAGCTAATTCTTTATATCCTCTATACTAAGCTTAATTCTATATAATAGATTATAGACTTAAATAAAAGTTAATCGAAATTCTTTATAAAATATAGCCTTATAGCGTTATAATTTTACTGTCTATAAAAGTCTTTTTATATACTAAACTTCTAAAGCTATTACTATTTAACTTTATAGCTTACTTATATTGCCTGCAGCCGCTATAAATATTAACTTTATCTTTAATAATCTTTATAGCTTCAATAAAGACTATAATAACTTCATTAAATAGCTAGCAGCTAAATTAGCTAATACTTTATTTAATACAAAGGAAAATAATAAAAAAGGATTTTACTGCTGCTGCCTTTAAACCTTTTTAACTTTTATAAAAAACTATATAAACTCTTTTAATACTTTTACTATTATAATAATACTAGGATTATTAAAAGGTTTAATAGCAGTAAATATAACTTTAATAATAAAAGCTAGCTAAATAATATTATTTTTATCGTTAATTATAATAAATAGTACCTTTGTACTTTTATAAATATTTATAAAATTATATTATAATATATTAGCTATAATTATTTTATTATTACTTTAACTATTAATAAAGTTGATTGAAAGTAGTTTTATTAAATATTTAATAGCTATTATAATTATAGCCTTTTGTAATTTATTTATATATAATATTTATTATTAGTAAATTAATAAATAAAAAGAAATTAAATAAAATATCATTAAAAGTAAAGGTATTAAAGCTTAAAAGATAAACTTAATTATGTATAAGCAATTAAAAGTATTATAAATTTATTTTTGAATATATAATATATATAATAATTATGAATAACTGCAATAAAAAGGATTAAAAGTATAACTATTCCTTAAACCTTTATTTGATATATAAGAATATTATCCGCGATTAATAAAATATATAAAATATTTTAAAGCTGGCTTTTTACCTTTTTATAGCCATAAATATTATGTAAAGCTGTAATGGTATATTTTAAATATAGACATATTTTAATTTCGCTAAGAAAGAGGATAACCTTAACTATATTTAGCAGGTAATAAAAGATATTTATTTTAAATATTAAAGTAGTATTTTACAGTATATTTCCTATACGTATATATTATAGCAGTATTAATAGGCAAAGTGCTATATTAACAAATATTATATTTTTAGTTGATAGGTTAATACCCTAGTTAAAAGCGCCTATAGAAATTTAAAGTTTTATTTATTAGTAAACATAATAGACCTTTTATATCTCTATAATGCCTTTACCAAAATAATTAAAATTAAAAAGTATATTTATATGTAATAAACTATGAAAATGGCAATAAAGTTATAAAATAAATATACTACTCGCTAGTAGCTTAAGATATTAATATTGTAGTTATACATAATACTATATAACCTTTTTTATTAATACTGCTTTACTTTAATTCTAATGCTAATAGAGAAAAGGCTTAATTTAATACTATTGCCTTTTTATATTAGCTATTTTATATAGCAGTATATACTCTTTCATAAATAATTGAAGGGATTCTTTTTTCTTTATATAAAATTAATATTAAAAAGAGAATTTACAGTACTATTTTAAAGCTTAAAGCTATATAATCAAAAAGGTATTATATTGTATATACTTTTAGCCCTTCAGATTATATATTTACATTATGATAGCGTGTTAATATAATATATATATAGATAAGTTAATATAGAAATATAAAACGACTCTTTAAATACAGTGTAAAATATTGCCCAGTATATTTATCACTATATAGGCTTTTGTAGCTTATCCTTTGATATATATTTTAAAGTTAAGCTTTTAATTTAAAAAAAATACTTAATTATTTAATAATACTTTGTCTAAAGGCAGTTCTTTTATTATATATTATTAATAGGTTAGTATATGAATAGCATTCTAAAAAGTATATTACTTTTATTTTTTTAAATTAAATAATATAACATTCTGTTTACTTTATTATTCAAGCTTTTAAACTATAGCTATTACTTAAACTGCTATTTAATTAAAAGAATCGCTAATAAATAAAAATACTATATTATTTATATAATTGAACCTTTATAATTTATTAAAAAAAGATTCAGATGATAGTTGTATAAAGCTAAGTAAAAACTATAAATAAGTAATATATTAAAGTTATATAAAGTAAAAAAATTGAAATAATAATCTTTCACAAAGACTATAGTTTAAAGGGAATAGTTTGATTTTTTTAAATTTTTTTAAACTTTATTGTTTATTATAAATAATTAAGCTTATTTAACTATAAAGTTAAGCTAGTTTTGTTTCTATAATTAAAGTGTTAACTTACTAATAATCATTATATTAAAGGCCTTTTAAATACCAATTATTATAAAGGTAGCTAGGTTAATGATATTATTAAATATATAAATTAAAGAATTTAGTAAATTAAAGAGAAAAAGGTGAACTTTAATAGCCTATTTCACTATTAATATACTTTATTTTTTATTATTAATTGCCTACTATATAATATATATAAAATTAAAGTCTTTTCCTATTATATGGTTTTTCATAATTAATTCTATAAATAAAGTTATAAAGGCATTAAATATACTATATTTTCTATAAAGGTTAATAGTCATAATCCTATTTATATAAATTTATAAAAAGTTTTGTATAGTTTTAATAAATAACTATTTAACTCAAATCTTTACTTTCCTGCTTATATTTATAAAAACCTATAAGCAGGTATTATAGTTTACTTAAATTATTATTAAAAAAGTCTAAAATTCCTTATCTATCATTATATAATATTACCCTTTTTAAATAATATTTATATATAGTTCCTGTATTATAATAATATTATAGCCCTTTTTAATGATAAAAGTAAAGGCAGTATTATTTATTAGCGCAGATTTGCTAATATTAACTTAAAATATCTTTTAATATTACCTTTTTCTTTATACTTAAAACTATAGAAGTCTTTTTACTGCTATTATATATAATAATAAAAAAAGGCTAACAATTATTTTATTTTGAATAATATTTAAATGCTCAAGGCTATAACATAAATCTATTAAAATACCTTTACGTTTTATTTATAAACTTTTAATAACTTTATATTTAAAGAGGATATTAGCTTTTTAAAGCTATAAAAATATTTAATTAAATATAATATATATATATAGGCTTATATAGTTTTAAATAGTTATTATATTGAACATTTAATGAATAGATTTATATTTTATATTAAAGGATGCTATATATACAGTAGTTAAAATTTCTTTATATTTATTAAAAGTAAAACTTTTAATAGTTTTTATACTATAATGAAAAGGCAGTCTTTTATATTAATTTTATTATACTATTAAAATAAAAAACATGAAATTTATTAATTCATTTAAAAAATAGAAATAAAAATCTTTTTTTATTAATTTGAATACAATTACTTTAAAAATTAAAAATTAATTAATTTATATTTCTACTTTTAATTTAATAGCTTTAAAATAATATATAAATATTAATTTTATTTTCTTTATTCAAAAGCTTTTAGTTAATCTTTCAATTAGCTAGTTTATTAACTATTTAAGTTTTATTGATAATGTTTAAAAAATATTATTAAATCTTAATTAAGTAGTCCGTGCAATTAATAAATAAAAATAATATACTTTATGCTTTTATATAGCTAATTTTAAGTTTCATTTATGAAGATTTATGAATCCTTTTTAATATTAAGTAAAGGGGTTTTAATTAAATATATTTTAATGATTAATATTATACTATATATTTAAGTAAGATATTATATATTAAAAGTGAGTTCAATATATAATTTACTAATATACAACCGTTAAAAGTATCAATTTTAATATTTAATTATATAAAAGAGATTAAAGGTAAATTTAAAAGATTAACTGCTAAAAAATTAAAGTTACTAATAATATTTAACTTTAAATCAAGTATATTGTATTACATTAGCTTTCTTTCAATAATAGGCCAGGCTTAATAGTAATAGCGTTAATATAAAGGTCTATTTCTGCTTTAGTAAAAAGTAGTGGTAACACCCTATATAATATACAAAAAGGGCATTTTACCCTTATAAACTCAATATATTTATATTATACTATATATTACAGGTTTAATACTAGAACTATTATATATAACTTAATATTATAGTTTCCTTAGGAAGGTTTGAATTGACTTACTATATAGAACTATTAACCTTTAAAATAATTATTCTACTATATATTTTAAATATTAAAAAGTTAATTAGGGGCAAATATTAAGTGCTGTAACTATAGGGAATGCACTATAACTATAGGCGATGGGCGCTACAATTATAGCGGTTCATTTTTCACTGAATAATGTAGCACTTACGCCTTATAATTATAGTGCTTATTAAATAAAAAGATTGTTAAGGCTTTTAAATGGAAACTTTGAAGTTTATATATTAAGTATATAGGGCTTCTAACATAAACGTAATAAAGGTAATATGATACATAAGTAATAATATCGTTATAATTGATTCTATAAACATATAGCCATTTTATTCGACTTTATATAGAATTTGAAAACTAATAAGTTTATATAGGGTTTTATTGTTTTACCCTTTCTTTTTTCTCCCTAATGTAAATCCAAGACTTATTGTTTAAAGCAGTCTATTAATTAGTATTAAAATAGCTAATTATAAATATTACATTATATAGTATAATTAAGTATTATATAATGGAGTAAGACATATATAAAGCGAAATTACTAGAAAGACTTTATAACTTTATATAGTTAATTTATTTTAATAGTAATCTTCATTTACTCTACTAGTGTTATTTATTGTAAATAATTTTAGAAATATAAGGTTGTTTAAGATGAATTAATTATTATATAATCTTTATTTTAAATTATAAATCTTAAATCTTTTAATAAAATTAATAACAAAGAACTATTTCATTAATGTTTATATAAAGAGAGTTATATTATATTAAATAACAGATATTATATATTATATTAAATAACAGATATTATATATTATATTAAATAACAGATATTATATATTATATTAAATAACAGATATTATATATTATATTAGTATTATAAATAAAAAGTGAAATAAAGCTAATACTTATATATTTATATATATATGTATATGTGTTTTAGTATCTATAACTGTTAATATATTTAAGATATTAAACTTAAGGCATTAAACTTATTTACATATTGTTTTGAGCTATTAATTTATATTTTAAGATAAAGACAGTTACCATTTAGATATAACACTTAAATTTACCTTACTTTCCTACTGCCTATACTTTACTTCTAAAATCCAGTATATAGTTATAAGATAATATAAATAAATTTAAAATACACTAATAATAACATATATAGTAAAGCGCGCGCAACTGTATTATTATTAATTTATTATATAAAATCTTTCATTACTGCTTTTTATATATAAGCTTAGTAGCTATCTATATATACTTTAGCCCTTTTATATACTGCTTTATATAGCTTATAGTATAATGGTTTATAAGACTAAAATAACCTTTACGTTTTATATTTAATATATTTGATAAGATCAAAGTGTTGGTGAACGGAGGAATCTGGACTAGAGTAGCAGCATGTGATAACACACGTCATGGAGGTCCCGTATGGTGACCTTGTGCGTGCCAATGCACGTAGCAATATTATTGCATTATAATGCCTATTATAAGAATATAGCTGCCCTGCTTTTGCTATAAACAAGGCTAACTATAAGGCTAACCTTATAGTTAGCCTTAGCTATTATTTAAAGAGCCTATAATTAAGCTGCTATAGCTTTACTTTGAAGGCAATATAAGTAATTTAGAGGCTTAAGAGTAGTTTAAAGGATCATTTTAAAGCCTATAAAGCTAGCTATAAAGGGTTTTTATATAAATAAAATATTAATAAAAAAGTGTAGTTTTATTCAGTTAACTCCTAAATAAAGGAATTTGGACTGGTATAGTAATATATAATTATATATATAATTAAAGGTTTTATAAGATAACTTTGATATTAATATATATATATATTAACTCCCTTTTTTAACAAAACATTTTATTTATTTAAATTATTATTACTGCTTTTATTTATTCAATTATAAAGTAAAGTTAAGTAAAATAAAAGTAAAAAATAAATAAATAGTAAAAATGTATAAAAGATAGGAAAAAGAAAAAAGAAAATATAAAAGAATCTAAATATGTATTAATTTTCTTTTAAATTTATATATTTAATTATTTTTATTAACTTTTTAATATATAAACTAATATTAAAATTTTACTTATTTATATTTATAAGCCTTTTAACTTTTTCAATAATTTTATTTAATAATTTAATTTCATTTTTACTTTTATTATATTATAAGGCTTAGGATTAATAAAATTAAAGTCTATAAAATTTTTAATTTACTTTAACTTTTTAATAATGTAAATAAATTTATTTAATATAGTTAAATACTTAATTTAGTATAAGAATTAATAGTTATATTATTTTTAAATAATATTACTATTAAATATTATTATTTTTATTATTATTCTTGAATTTATTATTTACAATTATAATATTTGTCTTTATATATATATATATATATTTTTATTAAGAGACTGGAAGGTCTAGAGCCTTTATAGTATTATATAGGCTGATTGATTGATTGATTGATTGATATACCATTAACGTCCTATAGCAAAAGCTACTAATCCCAGTAAGGCAAAAAGATGTACTATACTAGGACTAGCTATAGTATTACTAATAAATATATAAATTCCCTGTATATAACATTTTATCGCCTTAAAGGGTATAGTCTTTTAGCTCTTCTCTTATTAGCGGGTTAAAGAGTCGCGCGAATCTTGTATAGTATATTAGGTAACTGTAGTTAGCTGTAGCAGGGGGTTAGCCCTTATCAATTAAAAGGAGGCTTAGTATTAGGCCGTAAGTAAAATCCCTTATAGGATAAAAGAAAGAATTAAATAATTAGTATTGTAATTTATATTGCAGTTAATTAGGCTTTTTAATAGTGTAGGTATATTCTAGCAAAAAAGTTAAAGGCCTGCGCTATTTAAAGGAAGTAATTATAGCCGGTCTTTAATAAATAGAAAGTTAATTCGCAGATTAAAAAGGCTAATCTTTATTATTGCACTTTACTAATCTTCCTGTATTAAAAGATATAATTATATACTTTCTTTTTACTGCAGCTGCAGTTTATTATAGCGTCTTTATATTAAAAGCGCTTATAATACTGCGCAAAGTCTTTATACTAGGACCTAGCAGTTAATAGATAGTAAAGCTCTCTTTATAGAATTGTTAGTTCTTTAGTTAATTTAAATAAATAGTATATATTAAATATATTCTCTTTTTATTAACTTTTAAAGTTAATTCTCAGTCTTGCCTTTACCTTTTATTAAAAGAAGGTAAATATAAGTATTACATTAAAAAGCATTAATTATTTATAGCTTAGTTTTATTAATTAATTTATAGCTTTATTGTTTTATATCCTTTAATAGCTTAAATACTATTAAATATATATTTTTTCTTTATATATATTCTTTAATCTTTAAAATTTAATAAAGATTTATTATAATAAATTTAATAATATACCTTTAAAGCAATATATTACAGCTATATTATTTAAATAGATAATAATATCCCTTATATTATTATTATTAGCTAAAGCGGCTTTAAGTCTTTTTAATACTTTAGCCGCTTTACTATTAAATACTTTTATTAAGCTTAATTAACTATATTTATTTATAATATTTTTACTATTTTACTATATTAAAAAGCTATAAACTGCTTTTATATTAAAATATAAACTATCTGTAAATACTATTATATTTTAAAGTATTATTATAGCTATTTAATTATTAAATTCATTTATAGCTTTAGCTTTATAGCGTTAAAAAAGTTTAAAATTTAATTAATTTAAAAAGAAAAGTTAATTTTAAGCAGCTTTTAGTAAGCTGTATAGTTTACTATAACTTTATTATAAGCATTAAAGTATTATATCTATATAGGCGTTAATTAAGGCGGGTTTTATAAATTAAAGGGTATTAATTATTTAATAATAGTAGTTTAACTATAAATCGGAGCTTTTAAATATTAAAGAGTTATATTATTAAAGGGATCCTACTCTCTTTATATAAAATTAATATAAAAATTGTTTTTTTATATTAAAAGGATTGCCTATATAGCTATGTTAAAGATTAGGTTTATATAATTAAAAAGGTATTATATTCTATATACTTTTAGGCTTTTATACTATACTTTTACTTTATAGTAAAGTATTAGCTGAATATATATATAAATTATTTAATATATTAAATATAATATAGCCCTTTATATAAAGTTTAAAATATATTAAAGTATATTTATTACTATATAGGCTTTTATAGTTTATTTTTTAATATATATTTTAAAGTTAAACTTTTAATTAAAGAAAACGTTAAGTTATTTAATTATACCTTTTTCAAAGGCAGTCTTTTTAATATTATTATATATTACTAGCAGGTTATTTTAAATATAGTATTTTAAAAAGTATATTACTTTTATTTTTTAAGATTAAATAATATTATATTATTACTGCTTTATTATTAAAGCCTTTAAAAAGTAGTTATTATTAAGGCTATTATTTAATTAAAGGTATTATTAATAAATAAAATACTATATTATTTATATAGCTAATTTTTTATAGTTTATTAATAAAAAATTATTTAATTACTGCTATATAAAGCTAAATAGGGGTAGTAGGTAAGTAATATATTAAAGCTATATAAAGTAAAATAAAGATTAAAGATATTAATAATCTTTAAAGGAGACTGCAGTTTAAAGGAAGCAGCTAGGTTATTATCTTTTATAGTTTTACTTAAGCTTTATAGTTTATAATAAAAGAGAAAGCCTATTAGGCTATATAGTTATACCAGCTTTATTTATATAGTTAAAGTATTAACCTATTAGTAAAGATTATATTAAAGGCCTTTTAAATATTAACTATAATTAAAATTATTACTTTACTATTATATAAAGCCAGCTTTACTTTATAGATTAAAGCTATAATTAAATTTATATTTAATCTTTTAAAAAAGGCGCTAGCCTATTTAATATATAATACCTGCTATTTAATTGCAGTATATATTATCTTTTATACAATAAAGCGTTTAAGTCTTTTATTTAAATATAAAAAGAGAGAGATTAGCTTTTAGGCCTTTAAAGATAAAAGATTTCTTTTCTTTAACTTAAAGATTATTATTACTTTAATTAATTTAAAAGCTAATTAATAATAGTTAATTTTAAAGTAAATTTTATAAAAAAAGTAAATATATTTTTTTAATTATTAGCTAGTAAAAATATAAAAGGTTTATTATTATATTATTAATATTTAAAGGTATATTTATTATATATATTATAGCTATTACTGCTTGTTTTAATAAAATTATTATTAAAAATATAATTTAATATTATTAATTAATTAAAATTTATAAGTTTTTAATATTATTAACTATTATATATCTTTTAAATATAATATTATAAAAGGCAGTAGCTTTTTTTTTAAAAGGTAAAAATTTAATTATTTATTTATAATAGTAGTAGTTAAAAGATTTATTTTAATTTAGCCTAATAAGCTATATAAAAAATATCTTTACTTTTTTTAATTATATTAATTATATTTTACTAATATAATTTTTTTATATTCTTCATTATTTTTTTAAAAGTCTTTTAAATATTATAAAAATAGGCATTTAATAGTATAGCTACTGTTTTTTTAATTGTTAAAAAAGCTTAATGAATTTCTTTATATTTAGCTTTTTATTATAGTTTAAAAAGTAATTAATTTAATAGTTAATTTATTATTTTTATAAATTTATAAAAGAGAAAAAGCAATACTTTAATTATTTAATTTATAGCTACTGCTATTAATTAAAGGGGGGAGTAAATAAAATCCCTTTTTTAATTAAAGCTAAAAAATATCTTTTATTATTATCCCCTTTTACTTTTAGCCTTTTAAATAATATTAAATAGTGAATTAAAGTTAAAATTATAATATTTAATATAATATAATTAAAGCTAATAAAAAGGTAATCTTTTAATATAGCTTTTATTAATAATATATTTAAAAATATTAAATTAATTATATTAATTAATATATAGGTTAAAGTATTTAAAGGGTTAAAGAAAAAAGGCTAGTTTTTAAGGCTTAATTAGCTATTAATATACTTTAATTGCAGTTATTAATTGCTTACTATAAAGAGTATATAGTATTAAAATCTTTAGCTATTATATAGTTTTTAATAATTAACTATATAAATAAAGTATTAAAGGCTTTAAATATATTATATTCTCTATAAAGGTTAATAATTATAATTTTATTTATATAGACTTAAAAAAGGTTTTAAGTAATTTTAATAAATAATTATTTAATTTAAATTTTTACTTTTTTA
Source organism: Mycogone perniciosa (assembly GCA_025331125.1). Lineage (NCBI taxonomy): Eukaryota > Fungi > Ascomycota > Sordariomycetes > Hypocreales > Hypocreaceae > Mycogone > Mycogone perniciosa. The sequence goes on along the minus strand of JAOALB010000076.1, from coordinate 213,575 downwards.
TATATATTAAAATTTATAGGCAAATACTGTAGTTTATTTAAATTATTATTAAACAAAAAGTTTAAAATTTTCTATATTATATTATATAGCAGTATCCTTTTTAAATAATATATATATATAGTTTTTATATTATAATAATATTATAGCCTTTTTTAATTATAAAGGTAAAAGTAGTATTATATATTAGCTTTAATTTATCAATATTAGCTTAAAATATTTTTTAAAGTTGCTTATTTTTTAAATTTTAATTAGGTTTTTAAAATTTATTAAAGGATTTTTAAACTACTATTTTTTAATATAATCTTTTTCTTTATATTAAAAATTATAAAAATCTTTTTACTGCTATTATATATAAAAGTAAAAAAGGGGTAATAGTTATTATATTTTATATAATATTTAAAGGTATAAGGGCTATAAAGTAAATCTATTAAAATACTTTTATTTTTTATTAATAAACCTTTTATAGTTTTATAATTAAAAGGTATATTAACTTTTTATAGCTATAAAAAGGTTTAATTAAATATATTTTATATATAGCTTTATATAACTTTAAATAGTTAATATATTAAATATTTATTAAATAACTTTATATTTTCTATTTAAAGTTAATATAAAAGTACTATTTAAACTTTTTTTAATATATTTACTAAAAGTAAAAATTTTAATAGTTTTTATACTATAATAAAAAGGTAATTCTTTATATTAATTTTATTATACTATTTAAATTAAAAAATAAACTTTTTATTAATTAATTTAAAAAATAAAAGTAAAACTATTTTCTTTTATTTATTTTAATATAATTACTTTAAAAGTTAAATATTAATTAAATTTTAATTAATTTATATTTTTACTTTTACTTTAATAACTTTAAAGTAATTTACTTTTATATTATTAAAAGAGCTTAAAATCCTCTTTAAATAGCCTAGAATTATATTTATAAACTATTATTAAACTGCTTTAACCTTTATAATATTAACATAAATATTAATTTCTTTTATTAAAATACTTTTATTTAATCTTTTAATTAATTAAAGTTATTAATTATTTAATTTTTATTAATAATATTTAAAAGATAGCATTAAATCTTTATTAAATAATCGCAGTAATTAATAAGTAAATATAATATACTTTATATTTTTATATAGCTAATTTTAAATTTAATTTAATAAAGACTTATAAGTGTTTTTTAATATGAATTAAAAGGACTTTAATTTAATGTATTTTAATTATAATTATAGTATATATTTAAATAAAATATAATATATTTAAAGGGAGTTTAATATATAATTTATTAATATAAAAGTCTTTAAAAGTACTTAACTATAATTTAATTATTATATTATTATTATTAAAAAAGTTAATAATACTTTAAATTATTTAAATAGTAATATTATATTTTTTTTTTTTAAAAATTAAAATATAATATTATTAAATATTTTATAAATTATATATAAAACTATTATTTAATTTTTAAAGAAGGCTTAACTATTAACTTTAATATTTTTTAAAGCTTTAAAAGTATTAATTTTAATATTTAATTATATAAAAAAGATTAAAAGTAAATTTAAAAGATTAAATATTAAAAAGTTAAAGTTACTATTAATATTAAACTTTTAATTAAAGTAAATTTTAATATATTAACTTTCTTTTAATAATAAATTAAATTTAATAGTAATAGTATTAATATAGAAATTTATTTTTATTTTAATAAAAATAATATTTTTTACTTTTTATTATATTTTAAATATATACTTTTTTTAAATTAAAAAGATTACTGCTTATAGCCTTTAAAGCTATTATAAATAAAGGTTTAATAGTATTAATAGTTTAATAGTATTATATATAAAAATATTAATATAAAGTATTAAGACTTAATATTATAAAAAGGAAGGTTTTTATATTATATAGGCTGTAATATATATATAAATATAACTATAGTCTTTAAAGATATAAAATTTTAAAGACTAGTAAATTACTGCTATTATATTTAATTATTAATTTTTACTTTATTTTTCTATTTATTAATACCTATTTCTCTTTTAAATAAACTTCCTTTTTATAATATTAAATTTTAATATTTTATATTAATATTTTTATATATAATACTATTAAACTATTAATAGTATTAAGCCTTTATTTATAATAGCTTTAAAGCTTATAAATAATAGTCCTTTTAATTTAAAAAAATTTATATTTAAAATATAATAAAAAGTAAAAAATATTATTTTTATTAAAGTAAAAATAAAATTTTATATTAATATTATTACTATTAAATTTAATTTATTATTAAAAGAAAATTAATATATTAAAATATATTTTAATTTAAAGTTTAATATTAATAGTAACTTTAACTTTTTAATATTTAATTTTTTAAATTTACCTTTAATCTTTTTTATATAATTAAATATTAAAATTAATATTTTTAAAGCTTTAAAAAGTATTAAAGTTAATAATTAAGCCTTTTTTAAAAATTAAATAATAATTTTTTATATAATTTATAAAATATTTAATAATATTATATTTTAATTTTTAAAAAAAAAAAAAATAATATTACTATTTAAATAATTTAAAGTATTATTAACTTTTTTAATAATAATAATATAATAATTAAATTATAATTAAATGCTTTTAAAGACTTTTATATTAATAAACTATATATTAAACTCCCTTTTAATATGTTATATTTTATTTAACTATATACTATAATAATAATTAAAATATATTAAATTAAAATCTTTTTAATTAACATTAAAAAGGATTTATAAATCTTTATTAAATTAAATTTAACATTAACTATATAGAAATATAAAATATATTATATCTGCTCGCTAATTATAAGGATTATTTAATAAAGATTTAATATTATGTCTTAAATATTATTAATAAAAATTAAATAATTAATAATTTTAATTAATTAAAAGATTAAATAAAAGCTTTTTAATAAAAAAAATAAAATTAATACCTGCTTTAATACTATAAAAGTTAAAGCAGTTTAATAATAGTTTATATATATAGTTTTGAGCTATTTAAAAAGGATTTTAAGCTTTTTTAATAATATAAAAGTAAATTACTTTAAAGCTATTAAATTAAAACTAAAAATATAGATTAGTTAAAATTTAATTAATGTTTAATTTTCAAAGTAATTATATTAAAATTAATAAACAAAATTTACTTTTATTTTTTAAATTAGTTAATAAAAAGTTTACTTTTTTTTAGTTTAAGCAGTATAATAAAATTAATATAAAAGACTGCCTTTTTATTATAATATAAAAACAATAAAGATTTTTACTTTTAGTAAATATATTAAAAGAACTTTAAATACTGCTTTTATAATAGCTTTAAATATAAAATGCAAATCTATTTAATAAATATTTAATATATTAACTATTTAAAGCTATATAAAGCTATATATAAACGATATTTAGCTCAACCTTTTTATAGTTATAAAAAGTTAATATACCTTTTAATTAGTAAAACTATAAAAGGTTTATTAATAGGGAGTAAAAGTATTTAATAAATTTACCCTATAGCCTTTATACCTTTAAATATTACTTAAAATATATAACTTCCCTCCTATAACACCAGGTCTTAGCACCTTGTATTAACGTTTTCGCATGCAATACCACTAAACCACTAACAGTATTAAACCTCTGCTTGCAATAGCCTTAAAGCCCGCGAGCAGCGGTCCCTTTAACCTAAAGGAGTGTATGCCTAAGATTTAATAAAAGGCAAAGAATACTATTCTTGCTAAAGTAAAAATAAATCTCTGCATTAACGCTATTACTGTTAAGCCTAGCCTATCGCTAAAGGAAAGTCAGTATATTAAAATATACTCTAGCTTAGAGCTTAATATTAACAGTAACTTTAGCCCTTTAGCATTTAATCCTCTAAGTTTACCTTTAATCTCTTTTATGCAACTAAACACTAGAATTAATGCTTTTAAAGCCTTAGAAAGTATTAAAGCTAATAGCTGGGCCCTCTTTAAAGACTAAATAGCAGTTCTCTATACAGTCTGCAAAGCATTTAATAATACTATATCCTAATTCTTAACAGGCAGAAAACATAATATCACTATCCAGATAACTTAAAGTATTGTTAATTTCCTCAGTAATAATAATACAGTAATTAAGTTACAGTTAAATGCTTTTAAAGACTTTTATGCTAGTAAACTGTACGCTAGGCTCCCTTTAAACGCGTTACGTCTTACTTAAACGCGTACTGCAATAATAACCAGAACGCGTTAAACCGGAATCCCTCTAGCTAATATTAGAGAAGACCTATAAGTTTTTATTAGGCTAGATCTAGGATTAGCTGCATGGAAATATAAAGTATACTATATCCGCTCGCTAATTGCAGGGATTACCTAGTAAGGACCTAATGCTATCTTTTAGGCATTATTAATAAAAACTAAATAGTTAATAACCCCAGCCAATTAAAAGACTAAATAAAAGCTTTTTAATAAAAAGAATAAAATTAGCGCCTACTTTAGCGCTATAAAAGTTAAGGCAGCCTAATAATAATTTATATATATAATTCTAGGCTGCCTAAAGAGGATTTTAAGCTCTTTCAATAATATAAAGGTAAATTACTTTAAAGCTGCTAAGCTAAAAGTAAAAATATAGACTGGCTAAAACCTAGTTAATATCCAATTTTTAAAGTAATTATATTAAAATTAATAAAAGAAAATAATTTAACTTTTATTCTTTAAACTAGTTAATAAAAAGTTTACGCTTTTTAATTTAAATAGTATAGTAAAATTAATATAAAAGACTGCCCTTTTATTACAGTATAAAAACTGCTAGGATTTTTACTTTTAGTAAATATATTAAAAAAACTTTAAATACTGCCTTTATAGTAGCTTTAAATATAAAACGTAAATCTATTTAATAAATATTTAATGCATTAACTGCTTAAAGCTATATAAAGCTATATATAAACTATACCTAGTTAAACCTTTTTATAGCTATAAAAAGCTAATATACCTTTTAATCGCGAAATTATAAAAGGTTTATTAATAAAGCGTAAAGGTATTTTAATAGATTTACCTTATAGCCTTTATACCTTTAAATACCACTCAAAATATAATAACTACTGCCCCCCCTTTATTTTTATATATAATAGTAGTAAAGAGACTTTTATAGTTTTAGGTATAGGGAAAAAGACTATATTAAAAAATAATAATTTAAAAATCCTTTAATAAATTTTAAAAATATAATTAAAATTTAAAAAATAAAAAACTTTAAAGAATATTTTAAGTTAATATTAATAAATTAAAGCTAATATATAATATTATTTTTGCCTTTATAATTAAAAAAGGCTATAATATTATTATAATATAAAAACTATATATAAATATTATTTAAAAGGGATACTATTATATAATATAATATAAAGAATTTTAAACCTTTTCTTTAATAATAATTTAAATAAACTATAATATTTACTTATAAATTTTAATATATATAAATAAAAGAAATAGGAATTTAAATTAAATAACTATTTATTAAAATTATTTAAAACTTCCTTTAAATTTATATAAATAAAATTATAACTATTAACCTTTATAAAAAATATAATATATTTAAAGCCTTTAATACTTTATTTATATAGCTAATTATTAAAAACTATATAATAGCTAGAGACTTTAATACTGTATATTTTTTATAGTAGGCAATTAATAACTTTAATTAAAGCGCGCTAATAGCTAATTAAGCTTTAAAAACTAGCCTTTTTCTCTTTAACCCTTTAAATACTTTACCTTATATACTAAGCAATATAATTAATTTAATGTTTTTAAATATACTATTAATAAAAGCTATATTAAAAGATTACCTTTTTATTAGCTTTAATTATATTATATTAAATATTATAATTTTAACTTAATTAAAAAAGGGATTTTATTTATTTCCCCCCTTTAACTAATAGTAGCAGCTATAAACTAAATAATTAAAGTATTACTTTCTCTTTTTTATAAATTTATATAAATAATAAGCTAACTATTAGGTTAGTTACCTTTTAAACTATAATAAGGAATTAAATGTAAAAAGAGCTATTAAGCTTTTTTAATAGTTAAAAAAATAGCAGCTATACTGCTAAACGCCTATCTTTATAATATTTAAAAGACCTTTAAAAAATAATAAAAATGCAAAAAGGGTATACTAATAAAATATAATTAATATAGCTAAAAAAAGTAAAGATATCTTTTATATAGCCTGCTAAATTAAGCTAAAATTAATCTTTTAACTGCTACTACTGCAGATAAATGACTAAGTCTTTACCTTTTAAAAAAAGAGGGCTATTGCCCTTTATAATACTATACTTAAAAAATAAACAGTAGCTAATAATATTAAACACCTATAAATCCTAATTAATTAATAATATTAAATTATACTTTTAATAATAGTTTTAATAAAAAAAGCAATAATAGCTATAATATATATAAAAAATATATCTTTAAATATTAATAATATAACAATAAACCTTTTATATTTTTACTAGCCAGTAATTAAAAAATATATATATATATATATATTTTATAAAATTTACTTTAAAATTAAATATTATATATTAGCTTTTAAATTAATTAAAGTAATAATAATCTTTAAATTAAAGAAGAGAGATCTTTTATCCTTAAAGGCTTAAAAGCTAATCTCTCTCTTTTTATATTTAAGTAAAAGACTTAAACATTTAATTATATAAAAGATAATATATACTGCAATTAAATAGTATATATTATATATTAAATAGGCTAATGCTTTTTTTAAAAGATTAAATATAGATTTAATTATAGCTTTAAGTTATAAAATTAAATTAGCTTTTTATAATAGTAAATAGTAACTTTAATTATAGCTAATATTTAAAAGGCCTTTAATATAGTTTTCGCTAATAAATTAATACTTTACCTATATAAATAAAGCTAGTTTAAATATATAATTTAATAGGCCTTTTCTTTTATAATAGACTATAAAGCTTAAATAAAATTATAAAAGATAATAACTTAACTACTCCCTTTAAACTGCAGTCTTTTTTAAAGATTATTAGTATTTTTAATTTTCTTTTTACTTTATATAGCTTTAATATACTATTTATTTACTGCCCCTATTTAGCTTTATATAGCAGTAATTAAATAATCTTTTATTAATAAATTATAGAAATTTAGTTATATAAATAATATAGTATTCCTTTTTATTAATAATACCTTTAACTAAACAGCAGCCTAAGTAATAGCTACTTTTTAAAAGCTTTAATAATAAAGCAGTAATAATATAAGATTATTTAATTTTAAAAAAATAAAAGTAATATACTTTTTAAAATATTATATTTAAAATAACCTATTAATAATATATAAAAATATTAAAAAGACTGCCTTTAAGAAAAGTGCAATTAAATAGTTTAATATTTTTTTAATTAAAAGTTTAGCTTTAACATATATATTAAAAAATAAACTATAAAAGCCTATATAATAATAAATATACTTTAAAGTATTTTAAACTTTATATAAAAGGCTATATTATACTTAATACATTAAATAGTCTATATATATATTAAGCTAATACTCTATTATAAAGTAAAAGTATAGTATAAAGGCTTAAAGGTATATAAAATATAATACCTTTTTAATTATATAAGCCTAATCTTTAAAATAGCTATATAGGCAATCTTTTTAATATAGAAAATAACTATTATATTAATTTTATATAGGGAAAGCAGGATCCCTTTAATAATATAACTCTTTAATACTTAAAAACTTTAATTTACAGTTAAACTACTATTATTAAATAATTAATACCCTTTAATTTACAGTACCCGCCTTCATTAGCGCCTATATAAATATACTACTTTAACGCCTATAATAAAGTTATAGTAAACTATATAGTTTACTAAAAGCTATTTAAAACTAACCTTTCTCTTTAAATTAACTAGATTTTGAACCCTTTTTTAGGCAGTAAAGCTAAAACTATAAAAGAATTTAATAATTAAATAGCTATAATAGCATTTTAAAATATAATAGTATTTATAAATAACTTATACTTTAATATAAAAATAATTAACTATAGCTTTTTAATATAGTAAAACAGTAAAGAGATTATAAATAAATATAGTTAACTAGGCTTAATAAAGGTATTTAATAGTAAAGCGGCTAAAGTATTAAAAAGATTTAAAGCTGCTTAAATTAATAATAATAATATAAAGGATATTATTATTTATTTAAATAATATAGCTGTAATATACTACTTTAAAGGTATATTATTAAATTTATTATAATAAGTCTTTATTAAATTTAAAACATTAAAGAATATATATAAAGAAAATATATATATTTAATAATACTTAAGCTATTAAAGGATATAAAGTAATAAAGCTATAGACTAATTAGTAAAATTAAGCTGTAAATAATTAATATTATTTAATATAATATTTATATTTACTTTTTTTAATAAAAAGTAAAGGTAAAATTAAAAATTAACTTTAAAAGCTAATAAAAAAAGAATATATTTAATATATACTGCTTATTTAAAATTAACTATTAACCTAAAATACTTTAAAAAACTAATAATTTTATAGGGAAACTTTACTATTTACTAGCTATTAAATCCTAATATAAAGACTTTATATAATAATAACTATTTCCTTTAAATAGTATAGGCCTTTAACTTTTTACTAAAATATACCCATACTATTAAAAAGCCTAATTAACTGTAATATAAATTATAATACTAATTATTTAATTCTTTCCTTTATCTTTCTTTTATCCTATAAGGGATTTTACTTGCAGCCTAATACTAAGCCTCTTTTTAATTGGTAAGGGCTAGCCCCCCGCTACAGCTATCTACAGTTATTTAATACACTATATAAAATTCGCGCAACTCCTTAACCTACTTATAAGAGAAAAGCTAAAAGACTATGCCCTTTAAGGCAATAAAATGCTATATAGGGGGAACTTATATATTTATTAGTAATACTATAGCTAGTCCTAGTATAGTATATCCTTTTGCCTTACTGGGATTAGTGGCCTTTGCTATAGGATATTAATGGTATATCAATTAATTATTCTCTTTTAAATAATTGCTTTTTAACCCCCTTTACTTTTTTTAAAGTCGCAGCCCTTTATTTAATCTTTTTATCCTATAAATGATTTTTAATATATTAATCTTTATATTACTCCTCTTAATAAAACTAAAAGAATTTTAAAGTTAAAATACCTTTAATAATAAAAGTTAATTTAATTTTAGTGAAAAGGCTATATTTTAAGTATAAAAACTTTTTGATAGAGTTTTTTTTTTAAATTATTAATTAAGCTTTTTAAATAATACCTTATTTATAAACAAAAATTTAATATTTATATTTAAAAAATAATAAATAAATAATAAATAGATTTTAAATAGAAATATTTAAATACTTTTTTTAAAAAAGAAACCTTTTTTAAACTTTTATAACTTAAAGGTTTAGGTTTTATAATTTATTTATTATATATTATATATTTAAATTAACTTTATAAAGGTAATTAAAATAAAATATAAATTTACTTTTTTCACTATAAAAGAAAATTTTAAGTAAAATTATAAACTTTTTTTATTTTTATAAAAAAAACTTTAAATTATTTTTTAATATTTTTCAAATAATTTATAAAATTATATATATATTTCTTTTTTAAAAAGAATATTCAATTATAATAAATTAATTATTTTTTTAAAAAATATTAATTAAATATTTAAAATAAATTTTATTTATAATTTAAAAATAATAATTATAATAATATAATTAAATATTATAAAGTAATTTTAAAAGGTTTTAGTTTATATTAAGCATTTAAATAAAGTTTTTACTTTTTCTTTACATTTAAAGCTAAAAGTAAATTTCTAAAAATCACTTTTTATAGGTTAAAATTTATATATCTTTTTAATATTTTTTATTTATAATAAATAAATAAATACTTTTCTATAAAATCTTTATAATTTAATAAAAGATTTTATTCTTATAATAGCCTTTAAAAAGCAGTTATAGTAAGTTATTAAAAAGTTTAAATCGCTTTTATATTAATAATAAAATAAAGTTAACTATAAATTTTAAAGCTTTAAGTTTTTTTTTATTTTTCACTTAAATAAAGCTATTTTCTTTTAAAAAACTATAAATTCACTTTATATTTAAAATTACTTTTTATGTATTATAATTCTATTAATGAATTGATAATATATTATTAAATCAGAGACTAAAAACATATTTTTCTGCAGTTTTATTTATAATTTCATATTTAAAAAATTTAAAGATTTTTATAAATCTTTAAGAAAAAATATTATAAAATAAATAAAATCTGAAGTTTATTAATTATATCAATACTTTTACAAACCTTATATTAAAAAAAGTTATAAACTATAAATATATATTAATTCTTATACTATAAATAAAATAATTTATAATAATTATATTATTTTACTATTAACCTTTTAATATATATATTAGTGCGTATACATTAAGATCACTATACAGGACCTCTATTATATATATTATTATATACTGCTGCTCTAATCTGGATTCCTCTATTTAATAGTTAACTTAATAAAACTATGCTTCTTTACTAGAACTTTAATCCTATTAACTGGTAGCAATTACTCTAGAACAGTTATAGCGCTGCATTTAATTCTTTTTTCTTTAATTTCAATATTGTCTTTTATCCCTACTGCTGCCGTAAGGCGTAGAGTAATAAAGGAAGTAATTAAATTTAACTAAAATTAATAAAACTAGTCAGCAATACCTATTTTCTATATTAATCTATATTATTTATATCGATGCGTATATAATCCTAGATAACTTCATTTATTAATCCTGGTATTTATATATATTTATTTTAATTTACTATTTATATACTATTATTTTATTAATTAGTAAAGTAAAAACTATAAAACTTTTTATATAGTAGATAATAAATAGAACTTTTCAGAGAATAAATAAACTATACTTTATAAATTAAGTTTAATTATTTTATTAATAGTATTAAGCCCTTTAATTAAAATAAAAAGCTAAAAGTAGGGTTTATAGACTATAATATTAATTTCCTTTTACTATCTATACCTGCCCTGCTAAACTTAAAAATCAATACCTTTACCCTATATCGTATAATATTTTATAGTGTTACCTTTTATAGCATTACAGTTAATGCTTAAAAAAATCAGTAAATATTAATTAACTTTTATTATATTAATATTCGATTTATTAGCAATTAATTCCCTATACTTAAATATATTAAATTTAATAAATATTTAAAGTTAATAAAACTTATAATAAAGCCTTTAATCTGCTTTACCAGCTTTATTAATTATACTATTTAATAAATAACTCTATATATTATGTAAATATATTTTGAAGATAATTTAACGTATATTAAATTAACTGCAATTAATTATAATTATATAAAATAATAGCGCCTATATTAAATAAAAATTAATAAAGATTAAATGTTTTAATTTTAATTTAAATAAATGTTATAAAGGAATAAGATATTATTTAAATAGGCAGTAATACTATTTAATATAATATTAACTTATTTACAGAAAATATTAAAAATAATATAATAAACCGAAAATAAATAAAGATAATTTCTATAAACCTTATATGATTAGTTAAAGGGAAAGCTTAAATTTAATAGATTAATATTTTATAATTAAATAAACTAGAAAATATTCAATTATCCCTATAGACTTAAATTACTGCTTTATATAACTGATTTTAAATAAATAAAATGAAAGTATTAATAAAACTAATAAATATAATATATTTAAAGAATAACTATAAGAACAGTAAAGATATTAAAGAATAGGCTATATAGCTTATCCGAGTTGTTAAAGCCACTAAATTTACTACTTTAAATCAGCAGCTTACTTAAATTTATATTTATATTAACCCATCTCTGCAAAAAATCTTATTTAAACCTAGTAAAGCAATAAAACTAGATAAATACTTTAATTATCTTTATAAAAAGTTATAAACGCAATAAATAATATTTAATAAACCCCCTAAATACTATTATATTATATTACTAAAAGTATATATAGGCTATATTACATTAGCTATATATTATAGAAATAAAAAAACGTAAATAAATAGATATTATAGCTAAAACCATTATTAATATAAATAAATAAAATTAAATAATATATTTTATAGATAAATAAATTATAATATTAAAAAAGGTTATATTAGTATTTATTTATATATACTATACTAATTAAATAGTTTCTTTATAATTATAAATACATTAACTATACTAGTAACTTTTATAGCTATAAACGCTATTATTATAATATTTAATACTAGACAAATATATAATTTACACTATTATTAAAGAATTAACGCAGAAATATAAATAATTAAAATAATAAATAATACTTATATTAATAAGTGCCGAAATAATATATTTAAAATAATTATATTTATTATTAAAAGGGAGGGAATAAAAATATTTATATTAATTTAAAGGAAAAAAGAATTAAAAAACTAAAAAATAATGAAAAATAAATAAATATTAAGCTATTAAAGAATTTACTATTATAAATTATATTAGAAAATATAATTTATATATTTAAATTAAAAAATCTATTTATAAAGAGTTTAATATATTAAAATCTTAACTTAAATTAAAAGTGAAAAAGATAAAATAACTATTACTTTTATTCAAGCCTTTTAAACTATTACTTAATATATATAAAATTAATATATATAATTAATAGGATTACTAAAAATATAGTATATACTTTAATAAGTAAATTAATTAAATAAAATGTATTTTTATTAATAGCTCTAATAAATTAAAAGTAAAAGGGTTAATCTTAAATTTTAAAAGCTTAAAGATATACAATAAAGAAAAAGGAATTATAGCATTTACTAAAAAAAAATTAATATAATTTATTAAAAGGAGATATAAATTATATCTTTTAATTAAATTAAATTATTAAAGTATATTAAAAAAAGTATTATATTTAATGAAATATGGCTATATAAAGATAAACTTTAAATTTAATTTAAAAGCAGAACCTATAATAGCAGCATTAAATGTAAAATATTTAAATATTTTAATAGATAAAGATTAATTATAAAGTTATTCTTTAAATATAGAAATGTTTGTAGCAGATAAACTAAAATTAATATAAAGAGTATTAAAATTATTTAAAATTAATAAAAAAGCAAAATTTAACTTTTATATTATAAATACTATTAAAAGCACTATAATATATATATACATTATTACTAAAATATAAATTATAAAGACTTTAAATTAAAGATATTTATTAATATAAACTTTTTAATTAAATATAATATAAATATATTAATATTATAACACTATATAATAGTTAAAACAGTATATAAAATAAATATATTATTTTATATTTATAATAAATAGTATATTAAATTATATATATAGTTTAAATATATTAAGTGTAATACTAATATAAAGCTAGGTAATAGTTATAAATAACATAAATAGCCTAATAAAACTAATAAAGAATAAAAGAATTAAATATTTAAATAACTATAATAAAGATACTATATTATAAGAAAAAGCAGTTAAACTAGTGGATATCCTTAAATGTTGAATAAATAAAGGAGTATATATTTATAAAATTAACCTATATAAAATAGTATAATTAATAAAGATTATTAAATTATATAATATTTAAAGAAATAAAGTAATTATCTTTATAAATAAAAATAAAAATATAAAAATAAATTTAATTAATAATTAATGAAATAAAAAATTAAGAGTTAAATTATATTTATTAAAATTAAAAGATTATAAAGTTTTAAATAAAATAACTAATAAACTCTATATATAAGGCTAAATATTATAAAAAAGAAAATAAGTTTATTTAAATACTTAATGTTTATTATTTAATATATAGTAAATAGAAAATAAAAGGCTAAAATAATAATAAATTTCTAATAATTAAATAAAGTTACTATATTAAATATTTATTTAATACTATTATAAAAAGAATTATTATAAAGTTAAAAAGAAAACAGTATATTTCAATATTTAATATATTAGCTTTCTTTTATTAACTCCTAATCCATAAATAATATAAAAATTAAATAATTTTAATACCTTTTTATAAATTAAAGATATTATATATTATTATTATAACATTTAAAAATAGTTTACATTTTATATAAAGATTTATAGACTAGTAATTATATTATATAAAATATTTTATTTAAATTTATATTAATAATATTATAGTTTTTAATAATATATTTAAAGAATACTATTAATATTTAATAACTTTATTTAAATTAATTAAAAAACTATATTTTACTTTAAACCTAAAAGAGTTGTTTTATAGATACCTTTTAATAAAATTATTGAATTTTAAAATACATATTTTAAAATTTAATATTATAATAGATTAAATAAAAGTATTTAAAAAAATTAAAATATTGATTATTTTAATAAATTGAAAAATATATTTGAAAATAGTAACGTTTTTCAAAAGATTTATTTATAAGTTTGAAATAAAAGCTGAACTATTAAAGAAATATAAAATAATACTATTAATATAGCTATATAAAAAGAATAAATTAATTAAAAAAAGAAAAAAAGAAAAAGCCTTTAAAATGCAAAAAACTATATTTAAATTAATAAAATTAAAGGTAATATATTTAATATAGGTATATAAAAAGCTGAAAGTTATAGTTTAATTAGTATTATTAAATATAATTATTTTAATAGACTATATAGTAATAAAAGGAATAGTAAATTACATTACAATATTAATATTAAATTTAATAAAGGTAAACTATTAATTGATAAATATATTAATTTATTTAAATTAATTTTAGCTGAATATATATTATGTTTTAAGCTATATAAATTTAATTTTAAATATACTATTTTAACTATTAATAACAAAACACAAAAAGTATAAAGAAAATAAAAGGATATTAATTACTTGGAAATATTAAATAAATTAAATAATATTTAAAAAAAAAATATATATTTTATTATAATAATTATATAAGTAAATAAAAATATTAAATTAAAGTTTATAAAATGGTATGCTTTCAATAAACAATTAGCTTAAACAATTAAAATAGTGAAAATATAAAAAAAACGCTAAATGTAAATATATAATTAATATAAAAGACAAAATTAAAAAGATATAGCTATTATTTATAATAAAAGATAATTTCTTTTATTGAATAAAATAAAATAAAATAAAATAACTATATATACCTTAAAACTATATGGTATAAATTTTAAAGGCAGCCTATAATAAAAAGATTTATATTAATATATATAAAATAACTATAGCTTTAAAGGGACTATCTTTTTATAGGAACATAAAGTGTATGAAAAAATAAATAAATTGTTATATAATTTATTTAAAACATATAATAAATAAGTAATAATAGCTAAAAAAAAAGTATAATTAATATTTATATTAATTTAATTATATAATATAATTATAATCAATTTTATTATAAAACTATTAAAAGAAAAATTTAAATTATTTTAAAGACTGCTTAAAAACAATAATGTATTTAATGTATTAATAATAATAACCTATAAATAGTTATAAAAAATATTATGAATATTAAAATTAAAAAAGTACAAAGCAGCTAAATAAGTATAAGTAGTTGTATAACTGCTATTACTTTATAATTAAAGTATTTTAAAAGCTATTATTTATGATTGCAATAAAAAGTTTATATTTAACTTTTAGTTATAAATTTTTAATATAAAAAAACTATAATTTAACTTTAATGTTAATTATTATGAAGGAATAAATAAAAAAACTGAATGAAAAAGCTAAATAATAAAGATAATAATATAACATTATATAATAATATTAAAAGTGCTTTAAATAGAAATTATTTTATCTTTATAATTTATATTAAATAATACTATTAATACTTTATTAAAATAATGATTAAATCAAATAATACTTAAATTTACATTAAATAAATTAAAAGATTTATTTAAATAAAACTTAACAATAAGCTAAAAGGCAATAAATATATTATATTTCTTATATATATATAAAGTATAATATATAATACATATTACAGCAATAAACGCTAAGTATTAATATAATAAAATATATAAATTAATAAAATTTTAAGTAAAAGATAAAGTATATTACATACTTAAAAAGCTATTATAAAAATAGGTTTAATAGTAAATAAAACCTTTTAATGTAATTAAAAGAGTTAGCCTATTAATATATAAATTGAAATTCCCTTTAAAATAGAAAATATATAATATTATTTTAATAGTATATTTATATTTAAGCTTAAAAGAGGCAGATTTATTTAATAAATGAAGAAAACTATTAAATTTCATAATATTTAAAAGTAAAAAAGAATAAAAAAAATATAATACAAGGATAAATAAATTAAAAAACATAATATCTTTAAATAAAATACTTTATTTAATAAAAAGAATATAGTATAAAATATAATAAATAAATTAAATAAAGGCAATTAATCTTAATAGCAGTAAATATTATATAAAAATTTAAAAAAGAATATTTAATTAAAGACTTTTATAGATAAATACTAGTAAAAGAATTTAAAAAAGTAATAAATATTTTATAAGTAAATATTTAAATATAATTATTAATAAAAGCTATAAAAAAGTAATAATAAGAAAAAGAAAAGGAAATTTTACTTTAAAGAGTTATTTTTCTACTTTAAATATTAATAAATAATAAATAAAACAAATATAAATACTGTAAAGTAAATAATAAATATAAGCAGCTATTAACTGCTAAACCTTTTATTATAAATTTAAATTCTATAAAAACTTTCCTTTTTTTTCTTTATTTTTTTAATTATTACTTTTTTAAAGAATTTTTAATTCTATATCTTTACCTACTTTATATATTATTTCATATACTATTATTATATTTTATAAATATATTATTATTAAGTTCAATATTTATTTCATTAACTTAAATAACTTAATTTAATTCTTTTAAAGCAGTAAATTACTATACTACTTTAAAGGCAGTTAATATTAAAATTATATTATAAAAAAATAAAATCTGCTTAAATTAATAAAAGAGGCAAAATGATTAGTTAAAACTTTTAATTTTAAAATATAATACAAGAGATATATAGTAATATAATAATATAAAAAGATTACTTAAAAATATATATTAATAGAAAAAGCACTAAAAAATACATTTTATTTAATTAAAATAAAGGGATTATATTATTTAATTTACGTTAAAGCATATATTAATATATATATATATATATATATATAAGTATTCAAAGTAAAGACATTTATAAATTAGTTAAAGTATTAAAATATAAATAAAAAGTTAATAAAAGTTAAAAAAATAAATTTAAGCTATAAAAAGGGCTTATAGTTTATTAGCTATAATAATAATTATAATTATTATTATTTTTAATATTCAAAAAATAAACTATAGTATTAATAAAAGATTAATTTATTTTTTTATAAACTATAGAATATTAAACTTTATATTAACTGCTATTAAATATTATTCTGCAATTAATAATGAAAATTCTTTAATATAAAAAGTTTAATAAAAATAAAGAAAGAATTTAAAAAAATAAAAAAAACAGTAATAAAAGATAAACTAAAAGAATGAAAAAGCTTAATTATAACTATATAAATTAAATATATAATAAGTAATAATAATAATATAAACTTAATAAATATAGATAAAGAGATAAATTATATATTAAATAAAAAGAAATATTAAAAATATAATAGAAATTATCAATATTAATATATTATTTAAAATAGTATATCAAAATATAGCAGGCCTTTTACTAATATTAAGTAAAGGGGATATATTAATAGCAATAAAAAAGCTTTACCTATAATAAATAATTAGAACTAAAATTATTAACTGTATTATAAAATAAAAGGCTATTAAAAGACTTTAACCTTTAATAAATAAAATAATAAAGATAAGTAACTTAAAAAAGCTGGCAATAAAAATTATAAATTAAATATTGCAATATAATGTTTTAATATTAAATATAGTATGAAAAGAGAAGTTAGGGATATAGTTATATTAAATAAAATAATATAAAATTATATATTAAATTATAAAAGCAATTCATAACCTATATACATACTAGTGAATATATATAAAAAAAACTATTACTATAATTATAGGCAGTAGATTTAATAATAATAATAATTATTAATATTAATATTATTAAATAATAATATAGTTATTTAAAGATAAATTAAATATTAATTATTATATTAAATTAATTCTTTAAATATATTAAATAGATAAAGCTATAGTTTAAAAACTTATAAAAAAATAATAGTAATATTTATTAATTTAATAAATAAATATATAAATATTATTAAAAACCTAACTAAACTAAATTAAAAACTTTAATAAATTTTAACCTTGTTAATTTTAAACTTTATAACATTATAAAAGCAGAAAAAGAGAATTAATCTATTAAATCTAAATATAAGTAAATAAAGTATTAATATTAGTCTATATATTAAACAGTTAATAAAGACAATTAAATATATCAACTTAAAAGAGGATTAATAGATATTTATATCTTTTCCTTTTTTTCTTCTTTTCCTTCTTTTATATTTATTTTTACTATTTATTTATTTTCTTACTTTACTATACTTAGCTTTACTTTATGATACATAAATAAAAGGAATTATAATTGTTAAAATAACTGTAATATTTTTTCAAGGGGGGAAGTTAATATATACGTTAGTGCATATATACTAAAGTCACTATATAAGACTATTACGTGCTGCTACTCTAGTCTGGATTACTCCGTTCAGTCGTTAGCTTGATAGAACCATACTTCTTCTCCAACACTCTAATCCTAATCACCTTTAAACTTTTTAATAGATATTTATATATTATAACTTTTATTAAATTTAATTTTATCAAATATATTATGATTAATGTTTATTTATAAAGAAAATATCTAATAAAATATTAAATATTATATATTACATATTTGTATATTATATATATTAAATAATAACAGTAAAACTTATTAATTTTATAATAAACTTACTTTATAATTAATATTAAAAAGACTTTTGAAAGATATTTTTATAATTTTTATTATAAATATATTAACCGTTTTATATTATAAAATTAAATATTTATATTATATTATCTTTATTATTATCAACTAACATCCAACATATACCTTATATCTATTATAAATAGTAAAGTTATTGACCTTTTTGTAAAATCTATTTCTTATATAATAGTATTAGATATTTTATAATTAACTATTTATTAATAAGTCATTAACTATTACTATTAAATATTATAAAGCTAAAGGGAGTAAAGTATTATATAGTTTTAATTAATTAATGAAAAATAAAAAAAATAAACTTCTAACAGTATATATTTTATAGTAGATAAATAGTAATACTACTATTATATAATAATTGGTTTTCTTTTGAATGATACTTTATTATAGTGTTTTAACATAATACAATATATTTGAAGAAATTTAAGGATTTAATATATTCATATATTATAAATAACGAAATATAAATTAAAATAAAAGTATATAAAATAGCAGTAATAATAGCGAGAAAGTTTATTTAAGTAAAAGTAATTTAAAGGATTAAGGGCGTTGAATTTTAATAGTAATGCTATTTCACTATAAACTCTTGCTCTTTTTATACTTTGATTAAATTTAACCTCTATTATGTTAACATAAAAGTATTTTTATATTTAATGTATAATAATATTATTATAAACTAGTTTGTTATCAACTGCTATTATATAATAGAAGAAGAAGAATAAAGTATTTGTTTTATTAAGAAAAGACTTTTAAAAATATTCAATTAATAGGTAATTGAATTATATAATTTATTATTTACAACGTAAGCAAATCATTTTCAAGCAATTAATATAATATAAATTAATATAAAAAGTTCACTTTTTAATTATATAAAATTTACATTTATTATTATAATATTAAAATCGGGTTTTCTTTAATTTTATATTTTATTTAATCAAAAGGTTAAAATAATAATAGTATAAAGTAAAGCGTTGTTAGTAAATTAATAATCATTAATAATAGTATTTATATTAACATATTTATTAAATACAATTATTACCAGCTTTATAGTATCTTATTAATAACAGTTTAATAACTTTAAAGGGAGGGTACTTTAATCAAAATATAAGTAGAATAGTATTAACTATAAGCGAAAATTAGTTTACTATATTGAAATTCTTAAATACTATAAAATTATTACTATTCTTTAAAATTAAACTATAAATATCTTAAATAAAAGGTTATAGTAAAAGATTAACTATAAAAAACTTGGAAGGTAATCATATTTATTATAAGAAAGAAAAAGATTTATAGTTATATGCTAAATTTAAAAAAAACAAAACTATTATTATATAAAAAATTATTTAATAAAAAAAGGCGAAAAAAAGAATATTTATAAAAGAGTAATTATACAAAAAATGGGCTAAAAGAGATACAGACATAAAAAACAAGAAGAAAAAGTAAATAAAAAGTAAAGTTATAATTAAATGTAATACTATTAGAACAGATATAAATTGCTACTGTAATAGATAGTCTGTGCACCTATATAGAAATTCTGCCCGCAACTTCCTTCAATATATAATTTACTCCTTTATATAATATTTAATTATAGTATATAATATAGTATATATAGTTAACTATTTTAATACAATTAAATTGCTTTAAATAATAAGTCTTTAATATATATTCTATCTATTTATATACATTCCTTTAGGCCGATTATTATTTTGGTTATATAGCTAGAGTAATCTCTTTAATCTCTTTAATTTAAGTTAATACTACTACTGCTGCTGCTGCTATAGCAGAGATATAGCTTTATTAGCTAGAAGTTTTCGTAACCTGCGATTTACTATAGCCTTTAAAATGTTAACTGGTTATTTTAAGCCCCTGTAATATCAGCTATCCACTTTTAATCTTTAACTGTAAAGGGACCTGTTATATACTGGGGTTAAGTTAATATATAGGAGGCTAGCCTTAACGTTAACCTTTTAACTGTATTTATAACTATTATAATAATTTTTATATAGCAGCTTTACTGCGACTATTTTTTTTACTTTTATAGCTGCCTTTATAATCCTTTTATTATAGCTGCTATAATAGCTGTTATATTACTATGAAGCTGCTGCTATGATTGCTATTATTACTATTACTAAAGTTATTATTACTATTAACGGGTTAAAGTATAACTAGTATAAAGAGCGTTCTATTATTTAATAATTAAAGTGTTCCGCGAAGATTTTATATAAAATTAAAGTTTTAAATATAAAGGAGTAGTTGGTTAAAGTCTTGAATATATATAGCTATTAATATAAGTAAATATCTAGTTTATTAAAGTCTTTGCCTACATTAAGTCTTTAAAGGATAAAATAACTATATAGTAATATATACTGCTATATAAATATACTTTAATAAAGGCGAAAAGGTTAAAGCTATATTTTACTTAATATTAATAAAGCACTAATTATAAATCAGTATTATTAAATAAAGAGGTTAAAAGCTATATAATCAATATTTATTGCAATATTATTGAGCTAATATTATTAAATTAGAAATATATTCTATTATTATATTTATATAATAGCAGCTGTTTAATAATACCCTTTCTCATTATTTATAATAATATTAAATATAAATATAAAAGGTTATTACTACTTAAAATTCAATAATTTTTAATATCGTTATATATCATTTTAATAAAACTATTAACCTATTAGCCAAACTAATAATACTATTTAATATAACAGTAAATTTATTAAAGTTAAAATGGTATATATTTATAAAATATATAGTATAAGATATATCTTTTTATAAGATGATATATTAATTTTATTGCATCTTAAATTAACTTAAAATTAACTTTTTTTATATTAACGTGTTGATTAATTTGAGTAGCAGTAGTAGGGCTTTTTTCCTTTCCTCCGTTTTATTGAATAAAGTATTGGCCAATTTATCTGTAAACCATACAGCTAAATGATTATAGTGTTTATTTAAGCTATTAAGATTATTGAAGATAAGGTTAATATTTATAGTAGCTATAAGTAATATAGGCAGGCAATAAGGTTAAGTAGTAATAGCTTTAGAAATTTAATATATAAAAAGATTTTAGCAGGCTGTGGAATTATAAAGCTTTAAGGCTATACTCTATAAGGAATTTTAATTGGCTTTTATTCAAGTCTATAATTTACTTTATAAAATTAGGCTTAGTATATAGGATATAAAGAATTAACTAAAAATAAAATGAAGTAAATTTAAAACTTATATATATATATCTATTAATTGTTAAGATAAATGGTTATATTTAATATTACATAATTATTTTTTATAATATAAATTAATTTATATAGTAATTTGAAATATTAATAAATATTAATTTAGTAATATACAGTTTATATTTTCTTTACTTTAAATTTTAATTTCTATAGTATATTAAATAAAAGATAATTAAAATTAACTTTAAAGTAATGTTCATAAATAAAAGGTTCATTACTAATATTGTAAAATATTTTATTTTATTTTATTTAAAAGTAATAATTAAATTACAGAATCTTATGTATATTATTTAAGGTTTATATTAATTTAAATATCAATAGTTTAAAACTGAAGTATCTACTTATTCATATATATAAGAAACGTTTGGAATTTCATAAATATATTAAGGTCCTATTTCTCTCTATTACTATATATTAAAGGCATTTTTTAAAAAAGAATAACAAAGTAGTAAACATTTACCCTTTTACCTGTATAGTTTAATAATTCTCTTTTCAATTTTTTAAATAGCAATATTACACCATGATTAAAGAAAGCTCTCAAAAGCAGCAAAAGGGTGAGATAACTGAACTAACAAAAGGAGAAGTAATGCTATAATATACACAGCCATCTATTATAAGGTAGCAACAGCTCTCCAGCTGTTGTTAGGCATATCTCAACCAAAAGAGATATGTAAATAAAGCTTTCTATATACCTACAATCAATTGAAGCCTTTATATTAATATAGCTATTATACAATATCAAATGGCGTTTATTATATATATCAGTCCGAACTTGAAAGATTTTTAATTCAAAAAAATAGTGTTATTTTACACTAACCTGTATTTATATCTTTAAATAAAAGCTCATTGTTTTTATAATCTATAAGTTGAATTTAGGTTTTCTTTTCAAAATGATAGCGAATTATATTCAAAGTAACCTAAAAGCTCATAAAGCAATCTTATTTTTCATTATTTCTTTTACTATCTAAATAACATATATTTTATTAAACTTAACTTTATAACTTAATTATATATTGCGAATAATATTAAATATATAATCAAGTTTGATTATTATATATTATTAGCTTATTTAATTATTAACTTTAAACTACTCTTTAGGAAACCATGTTCTTTCAAAATATATTGAATTATCTTTTTATTTAATTAATTCAAGCTATAATGTAATTATTTAAAATAAAAGTAAAAAGAATTAATACTATATTTCTATATAAACCTTTAAAGTAAATAACCTATTAGTATATCTATTAGAGACTAACTATTATATATTGTATAACACTTAACTATAAAAGTCCTAATATACTATAAAAGTGTTATATTTTATTTCCTTAAAAGCTACTATCGAAGTCTATATATATTTCTTCATATAACAATTATTTCTATTTTATTTCAATATAGTAAATTTTATTAGAAATCTTTCATTTCTTTTTAACTCTTTATTTATCTAGTTTTTACTTAACCCGCTATTTAGCTATCCTTTTTACTATCCTTTCATAACACCTCTCATTAAATAAAGGAAAAGGCGGCAGTATTGACAATAATAGTCTCTTTATATAGTCGTTAAAGTGGCCAGCCAGTGGCGATAATAGGATATTCATAATGCCTTCACTGGGTAGTCGTATCGGCTCTTATATTGGCTCGTTATCGTCATTATCATCGTCGTCATTAAAGTGTCTAAGTTTAATATTAATAAAGCTGCAACTTCTATTTCTTTAAAAGGCATTATTAAGGATAATAGGTTATTGCATAGCTTATTAAACTACTGCTTTAATATTAAGAGTTGATCTTATATTCATAATTAAAGGATCCTCTTTAAAGTTAAATAGCAGAGTATATTATTTATTATTGTCTTTAACATGAATAAATTCCTAATCTTTTCCTCTTACCTTAAGCCATTTTTTAAATAGTCTACTATTAACGCTATTACATTGATGTGCCCTTTATTGGACTTTAGGTTTATTTATCTCAATCTTAATATAATAGTAATCCTTTTTTAGCTACTGTTGTTCTTAAAAACCAGTATTGTATTAATACATTCACCTAAAGCTAAAGGCAGTTATATATTAGAGGAAGTTGCGGGCAGAATTTCTATATAAGCGCACGCACTATCTGTTCCAGTAGCAACTTATATCTATTCCAATAGCATTACACTTTAAGAATTACTATTTATATATATGTATTTATTTCTATTTATATATAAGTTTTAAATTTACCTTATTTAACTTTCAGCTAATTCTTTATAACCCTTAAAATCATACTTTACCTTTAAGCCCTTAAATTACCTATACTGCCTTAAACTAGTATATAAAGTAATAAAAAAATATGGGTATTATGGGCATTATAGTCTTTACAAAGCTAAGGCTAAAGTAGGGCTATAATAGCCTTATGACAGGCATTATAACGCAGCAATATAATAAATATAAAACTTAAAGAAAATTAAAGTATATATAGCTATTAAGTTAATAAATAAAAAGTAGTAATTAAAGATTTGATATATATAATTAAAAAATAATAATATGGTTATATGCGCTTAAATATATTTTCTATAATTAGCACTTTATAATCTATTTATATTATTTAATATACTTTATACTTTATACTTTATATATTACATTTTAATCGTAAGGTATAGATAGCAGGGAAAGTAAGGTAAACCTAAAAGCTATATTTAAATAGAAATATGCATATATAAAGATAATTTCTATATATATATATATTTCTATTTGCATATAACTTTCAAATTTACCCTACTTTCCCCGCTATCTATACCCTGCTATTAAAATCTAGTATATAGACTATAAAGTACTTTATATAGTGTATATTAAAAAATATAAATATATTAAAGCGCATATAACTATATTATTAATAATTAATTATATATATAAAATCCCTAATTGCTGCGTTTTATTTATTAGCTTAATAGCTATATACACACTTTGGTCCTCTTTAAGTTTATATTATTATATTGCTGTATTATAAAGCCCCCGATAAGGCTGCTATAGCCCTGCTTTAGCCTTAGCTTTATAAAGACTGTAATGCCTGTAATGCCTGTAATGCCTGTAATGCCTATAATGCCTATATTCTTTTACTACTTTATATAGCAGTTAAAGGCAGTATAGGTAGTTTAAAAGCTTAAAGGTAAAGTATTGTTTTAAAGGATATAAAGAATCGGCTAAAAATTAAATAAAGTAAATTTAAAAGTTATATATAAATAGAAATACATATATATATATATAGTAATTCTCTATATGA
Source organism: Mycogone perniciosa (assembly GCA_025331125.1). Classification (NCBI taxonomy): domain Eukaryota; kingdom Fungi; phylum Ascomycota; class Sordariomycetes; order Hypocreales; family Hypocreaceae; genus Mycogone; species Mycogone perniciosa. The sequence continues at coordinate 188,010 of JAOALB010000076.1, read as the reverse complement.
ATAGTAATTTTTTACTTTTTTATATAAAGAGTTTATCTTTTTAAATTATAATTATAAAATAATAATTAAATACTTTTTTAAAAAGGAATTTAGTAATAGTAATTACTTTAATAGCTGTAATATATTTAAAGCTTTATAAATTGATAAACTACTTACATATATCTATACAATTAATAATTTAAATTATAATTTACGCTTTAAAAAAACTATAAAAATATAATAATACAATTTATAATAATATTAAATATTAAATCTTTTATTAAAAAGTAAATATTTATTTACAATTCCTAAATAATATAGAATTCAAAAGTATATAAATTCTTTAAATTATTTAATTTATATTTACTTTAATATTCTCAAGAAATATTATTATATATAATACTTTAATAAAAAATTAAATACTTTTTTAATATTAAAAAATAAAAAAAGTATTATTAGATTATTTTCTTTTACTTTTTATATATATAATACTTTTTTTATTTATTTCATAAAAAAACTACTTTTATAGTATTTTAATACTTTAACTATAACATTTATATAAAGGATATTCATTAAATTTAATTATATCAAGTATATAAATAATAAATAATTTTATTTTACATTTTATAATCAAGTTTAGATTATAGTAAAAGTAAATAAAAGAAATTATATTATATATATATATTCTAAATTAAATATAATATGGTAGTAGTTAATTACTTTAATTAAAATAATACTTTTATTCATTTAGCCTTTTTAACCTATATATTAATTTACAGAGAATTATCGTAGTTAAGAAAGTATATTTTAAAAACCTAAAACTATAGGTTTTTTAAACTTTATTAATCCTTTTATATATATAAAGTAATTTAATAATAACTTTTATTATTACACTTTTTCAATTAACCTTTTTAATATTTAATATTTATCAATAATAATAAGTTAATTTATTAATATACTTATATTAAAACCTATAAATGTATAAAAATAAAAGGGCATATATAATCTTTTGTATAATATTACTATTAATTCTATAATAAAATCTATTAAAGAAATTAACTTTTAATAGTTTAATCAATATCAAATAATTACATAACCCTTTTTTCTTTGAGTATTAATATTTTATTAAAGTATTTACATTATATTATAGTTATAATATAAAATAATAGATTATAAATTTAAATATATATTAAATACAAAAACTCCTTTAATATTTAAAAAAAACATTACCGTTTTATATAAATTAATTCAATAGTAATATACTAATAATATAAAAATACTATTAATAAATATAAAATAAATTAACTAAAAGATTTAAAGCTAAAAATAAAATATAGCTTCATTTTAATAACTATAAATCCTTATACTTTTTACTATAAATATTTCATAGTAAAAGTATTTAACCTTTATAGTTAAATTAAATATCTTTATAAAAGCCTATTTATATTTCTATATTACTTTATTATAATAAATACTAAACAACGTTTCACTTAAATAATAAAATAATAAAATAATGACTTTTAACCTATTCTATATATTTTCAAGGTAAAAATGAATAAAGTAAAACAAAACCTTTATATTAAAATAAAAAAATAAGACTATACCTTTTTCCGCAAAGTACTTATATACCAAAAGGGATATATAAAGCCAATTTAGAAGTCTGTTATCTCCTTGAGAGATATAGCTGCTTTAAATACTTATATGAATAGATATAAACCTATGAAAACTATAATACGCCCTTTATGGAATATACTTTTGCAAAAAAGAAATATAAGAAATAGCCGGCTTAATAGAGTGGTAATATTACACGTTAAACCTAATTAAAAAGGAGTTTAACTATATTAAGCCTAACACTATAATTCTTTGTATCTCCTAAACTAGCTAATACAGATATATATATAAGCCCTAGGCCTATATGTATATAGACTATTGCCCTATAGATCGATATATATAGCTTGATAGTTCCCCCTTTTATTCCCTCGCTCCTTAACTTTAAATAGACAATTTTACAGCACCTTGTTATCTGTTGATATCAAAGGCTATCCCTATTACACCAGCTACCCCTTTACATTATATAATACAATTATATATTGCTTTACTTGAATAAAGATATAGATGATATATACTATTTGAAGTTGAAACTTCCTTCCTCTAACACTAGGTCTTGGCACCTTATATTAATATTTATACCTATAATATCATTAAAGTACTAATAATCGCTAAACCTTTACTTGCAATAAATAGCCTTAAGGCTTAGAAGTAATAGTCCTTTTAACGTAAAGGTATATACACCTATAAAGATATAATAAAACGTAAAAAATACGATTGTTATTAATGTAAAAATAAACCTTTATACTAACTTTATTACTATTAAGCTTAATGTAATATTAAAGGAAAGCCAGTATATTAGAATATATTTCAACTTAAAGTTTAATATTAATAGGAATTATAACTCTTTAGTATTTAATCCTTTAAATTTACTTTTATATAATTGAACATTTAAATTAATACTTTCAACGCTTTAAAAGTATTAAGGCTAATAGCTAAGCCTTTAATAAAAAGTATATAATAGTTTTTTTTATAATTTATTAAGTATTTACTAATATTGTAATTGAATTTTTATTTAACGTTATTTAAAACTTTTATATTAATGAATTCTATATTTACTATTTACTCAATATATAAAAACCACTATACTTTTAAATATATACTTTAATAATAATTGAAATATATTAAATTACATTTCGATTTAATTATATAAAGATACATAGGATATTATATTTATAAAAGTATATAAAGTTATATTTCAATTATATTTAATAAAACTCTTTTATAATTATAAATAATAAATATACTTCATTTATATAAAACTATAAAAAGTATAATAATATAAAGGAAAAGCATTTTGATAAATTTATTTTATAGACTTTAAACCTTTAAATACTATTTAAAATATAATAGCTATTAACCTTTTTTTATAATATAAAATAGTAATAATAAAGTAATTATAGTTTTAAATATAAAAGAACAGGAATATTTAAAAGTAATAATTTATAATTTTCTCAATAAATTTTAAAAGAACTAATTAAAAATAAAAAAATAAAAAGATTTAAAAAGTATATTAAATTAATAGTAATAGCTATAAATTAATTAAAATAGTAAATTAATAGCTTTTTAAACTATAATAAAAAATAAATATAAGAAAAGCTATTAAACTTGTTTAATTTTGAAGAAAAAAGTACAATTATATTATTAAATATAAAGGACTGGCTTCAAGTATATAATATAAAGAGGGGACCTAGAATTATCCATTTAAAATTAAGGAAAAAAGGGAAAAAAGCTTAAGGCCAGCTAGCTTTAAATAACAGCTATTTATATAATTAGCGTATAAGTTATATACATAGCCATAACCGAATTAAGCAGGTGCCAAATTCCTTTACCTAGGCTTTAAGCTTATAATATTACACCCCCCCCCTTTTATTTTTTTAAATAACTACGTAGAACTTTCATTTAAGTAATAATTAGCGGGGTATCTAGTTCTCTTTGCCGTTATTTTCTTTTATAGTATTCTAGTTAAAGCTAAAGCCTACGGCCCTATAACCTTTATAATCCAGGTAACTTATGGTTTCAATAAGCTTAAATGAGATTAACTTTATGTTACCTTTAATTTGCATTTCTAGACTTAATAGCCAGATAAGCTATATCGAATACACTTCCCATTATCTCGCTATTTCTGCTATTACGCTGGTATTGCCCTTAATGCAATAGTCTTTAATACCTTTATCTATTCCCATTTTATATTATAATCCTAATAACTTATCTTTTAGTTAAATTAATTATTTAACGCTAATAAAACCTATATAAAGTTATTATAGATTATACAAAGTGTAAACTATTTATTTAAAAGCTTTTAATTTTTTATTTAGCCCTTTAATTAATATTATAATCTTTATATTATCTAGCTATTAACTATTGCCCTGCTTTCTTTACTTTATTTAAATTATTAAAGTTTTATTCTAAATAGTTAAAGAGATTAATTAAATCCTAGTTCCCTTACTTCTTTAACTATTAAGTAAATATTAAAACTATAAGTTAAATATGCTAGCTAAAAGAATTATAAATATAATAGAATTATATATTTCTATCTTTAATAGCCGCCTTGTTAACTTGAAGCTTCGCCTTTATTACTAAAGCTTCTAGTCTTTTATTTAACTATTCAATTAATTAAGTTCTAGGGCGATTTATTATAAGCGCCTATAGTTTACTATCCTTTATAGCTTAGTAATTATCACGAAAGTGATGGTCAACCAGAGTCAGAGTGAAAAAGCATGTAGAAGCTAAACTAATGTCAGGAACGTAAAGGGCTATCTAGTGGTTGTCCTCCACCACACAAAGTGGCAACAGCGCAAGCTGTTGCCAGGCGCGTCTGTGCCAGTAATCTATACTTGTATTGCTGTAATTGTATTTATTAACTATGCTTTGCATTAGTTAAGCATTATACTTTATTAGTTTCTTTAATGTTCTATTATTCCTTATAATATTCATATTGCATTAATATTCTATTATTTAGGCCTTGAATATATAAAAGGATTAGCTTTAAGTATATAATATAGAAAGGGGACTGAAGATTATTTATTTAAAACTAAAAAAAGGAAGAAAAGCTTAACGCTAACTAGCTTTAAATAACATCTATTTATATAATTAGTATATAAGTTATATATATAACTATAACTAAATTAGGCAGGTACTATATTCCTTTACTTAGGCCTTTAGCCTATATTATTAAATATTTATTTTTATAACATTAAAGGCTTTTTAAAAAATAAAAATAAAAATTAAAAAATATATAATAATAAATAATACTATAGAATACTTTAAACTCTATTTAAAAATAACTCTTTATTTTATATATTTAAGAATCTATTTATATATTGAGTAAATACTTTATTGTAAACTAGAAATATAATATAAAAGTCTAAAGATATATTAAATAATCAATCAATAAATTAATTAATAAAATTAAAATATACTTAATATATATTATTTATTTAACTTAATAATTACTTTAAATTACCTTAAAAATTAATAGATTTATAATAAAAACTTTACTATTATTAAAGCTATATTAAATAGTTATATATATTATTTAAGTAACTTTCTAATACTTTATTTAATATTAGTTTTACTATTACTTTTTATATACTAATAAAGTTACCTTTATCTTTGTTAAAATCCCACTATTATTTTTTATTAGTCAATAATTACTGCTATATCCCTACTGTATATATACGCTAGTTAATAATATAGGGGGTAGAGTGTAGTTGGCTTTATAGCTGGAATAACCTCTTTAATAGCTGAAGATATAGGTAGTGCCGCTAATCCTCCCTGGCTATAGCCCCGGCTATATCCTTTTCCTATTCCTTTACCAGGAAAAAAGAAAATCTAGTGTTAAGGTAGTAGGCATATAGGCTATTATAACCTAAATAGTAAAATAATATAGACTAAATACCAATACATTATTATATTTTATAAAACTAAAATAAAATAAATATATATTTTGATTATTATTAAATAATTAGTATTTAAAAGGCATTTATAATATTTTTATATTTTGAAAATTTACAAAACTTTATTACTTTATTTAAAATTCTATTATTATACTTTTAAGATTAAATTTCTAATTATTATAATACCTTTTTTAAATATCAATATTTAAATAACAATGAATTATTTTAATTACTATTATTTTTAAAATAAATAAATACTTTAAATAAATAAATTATATTTAAGTTTTATTTTAAATATAAATTAAAAAATTTAAATTATATAATCCTATATTTTATCATTTTAATTCCTATAATTTTATAAATATTAAAAGCGTTATAATAAATCTATATTATAATATTTCTATAACATCTATATAATATAAAAGTAAATAATATATATAAATTAAAAGAATTTATAGTAATATATTATAATAATTAGTAATATATATAATTATTTATAAATAAAGGTATTACTTTAATATTACTATAAATTATAATATAAAAATTATATATCTTTAATAAATTATTTATATATATATAATTATTACTTTATAAACTATATAGTAAATTACTATAAATTTAGTATCAAAACTATAATAATCTTTGAATATAATCATTTATATATTTAATAAAAAAATATAAAGTTAAAAGTATTTAATATACTTTATATATATTTATGATAATATATATAATAAATAATAAAATTATTAAACTTTTACTTAAATATATTTATTAAATTTTAAACTATAACAATTAATTTTATATATTAATTTCTTTTATTTAAATTTATAATACTTTTAAATTTATACAATTTAAATTTCATTATCAATATTAAAAGCTTTTTAAATTAATAAATTATTTACCATTAATAATTTAGGAAAAGATACATAATTATATATTATTAAAAAGGTTAATATTACTTTCTAGCTTATAACTATTAAACAGATACTATTACTTATACTAATATCACTTATATTTCTATCTATTTTATTTATTTTCATATCGCACAAGCTCATCAACTAAGCCCTCGAGCTCATACACTCGACTATCAATGCTTTTGTACATTATAATAAACTCCTGGATTGACTTGACCAAGTTGCTTACACTCGGCCACTCACCGTGGTCCTTTATTTGCATCTCACTAGACTGAGCCAGAAATAAATAGCCAAGCAACACTGCCAAATAGCCTAGTGCTACGCTGAGCTTTGATTTCTCAAAAGAGTCTGCCTGTTTTCCATTTAGCCACAGGGACGCTGACGGAACAATACTAATAAAACTTACTTCGTTCATTAAAAGCTGGTTTTTGAGCCAGAGTGTAACGAGACTCTGGAGCGGTGCACCCTTTACAACTGTTCTCGCAGTTGGACAATGCTCTAAAATGTTTATCATGATCCCAAGGATAAGCAAAAGTTCATCGTAAATGGCACTTTCGAAACGTGAATTCCTCATCGCATCCTGGACAAATATGAAGCCCGAGCAAATACAATTGACAAGGCTTGACAACAAATTGTTGTTGCCAAATGCCCTTGCTCCTGGTTCATTGTTGGTTGTGTTGATTGCCAGCTTCAAAAGTGTGGCATCCAGCTCATTGTGTTCGCCTGGCCACTGTTGGAGTGCTTTTTGAACAAATATACTGATGTTGGATCCCTCTCGCTGCATCTCTGCAACTGGTTGGCCAAGGACTGCCATTAGACTAGACTGTGCCTCTAACATAGATATGGTGAGAGCAAAGTCCACATCCTCCGATGATCCTTTCTTCGCGTAATAGTCCACAAGTTTGGCAACATTCGGAGACAAATCGACAACAAGTTGTTGTACATACTGTGCATCCGAGCAGCGGATGAGAATGCCCAACAACTGTAAAGCCATTGTGCGAGGCGATAGATGGAGAACCTTGTAGCCATGCCAAATCCGCATTTCTGCTAAGATCTTTTTCACGCTCGCCAACGACGTTCTGGTCGCTCTTGGCACGTTCAGCGGCCTTTGAGCTGCGATCATACTGATATCATTTTGAACATCAAGGAGTCGACTGACCCATAACCCTATCCCATCTTCTGCCAGCTGCCGAAGCATATGGGGCGCCGGATCCGACGATAGAAAGATCACAAGCACTGCCGCCAGAGCGAACCCGCTAACAATATCATTTTCGTCCCGAATCCTTTTAGCAATGGTGTCGCGGGATGCATGATCACGAAACTGATGTGAAAAATCCTCGCTCTGCAGCATGTGGGCTAGTTCGCACAAGCCGTTTCTCCTCATAGTGGTTGGAGAAGGAGTTGGACTTCCGATTCTGAACAGCAAATCGTCCATTTCATCAGAAAATCTGTTATTAGCCCCTGCCCGCCGCAATTCGTGAACACTCTGGATTGCGAGTTTGGGGTTCATGGTGTCTTCCATGTCTTCAGAAATTGAAGGTGACGGTGGGGGGTCAGACAGCCCTCTTTTTTTGGGCAATGGAATGTCGTTCTCAACAAGGTACTCATCAACATCGGAAGCCTCTGGCTTAGAGGAACTGCTGAGGATGCCTCGAGTCTGACTATACGTCAATTTGATCCTTTTCCCCTTGGCCACCAGGCCTCGACCATCCATTGTCCGTGACCAGGCATCTCCCTTAGCGACAGGCGATTGCTGTTGTAGACGGCTCCCCTGTTTGCTGATTCCTGACTGGATTGTGTGATTACGACCTAGGGGGGTTTCTGGTTCTGGACTGTTGGCTCTCTGAGCTGTGAGAGCATCTATTAAACGAGGTCGCCGTAAATGTCTTCTCGACTGTACACAATTATTTCCTCCTGGTAGGTCGACATGCCTTTTCGAGGCCACTTCGCTGTTGTTGCGGTTGAATGAATACGACCTTCCGCGGATTGCATCCATCGTATATGATATCTCAAGCCCCCGAGCCACTGCTGATTTCGTCGTAGAAGAAACTGGTTGAGAGCAATTCGCCCTGTCCTTGTGTGATCCTTCGATTGAGGGTTGGCATATGCTTGGGTTCAGTGTTCCGGACTTGGAGGAGGTGGCTGTTATTTCTGATGCCACATCAGCGCTAAAGGCTATGAAATGGTTTCTCTTTCGTAACTCCTCGTTTCGCTGATAGGACTCGGAGGCATCTCGTCCGAAATCTGTCGCATCGGTACGCCTCTGACTTGTCGTAGAAGCGCTTCTCTTGGTTTGCGCTTTCAAAGGACGTCTATTTCCGGGAGTTGTCAATGCTGATGGGAGTTTCTCCGATGAATCTGATATGCGCGATGGAGTTGGACTTGATTGAGGATCACGAGTTGTGTTGCTATGATGTCGCCTGCGCGATGGCATTCCGTACGTGATGAGCCTCTTCTGCTCTGCGCCAGTTGACGCAAGTCGGGACGTCATGATAGGCCGAAACTATTGGGTTTCGTAGCCGTGATTGAACGGCCGAAGTTGTGGTCACACCATTGGTAAACGGACAGTCGACACGTAGGTGTAGTAATTTGAGCCTTTGGCTAGGAAATGGCTTTGCGACAACAGACAATTCCCTTGTTTGCATTCAATAGGGACTGGGGTACCTTAGCACTCTGTACCTTTCGCGCATGATGTACGGAGTACGAAGTAAACTACGACATAGAGTGGCTCGCACGTGCACTCCTATGCTCCACCTTGAGGTGCTACGTACTCGTACGTAGGTCTACGAAGTACTTTTGACAGTACAGATACGAAGTAGTAGTACGGAGTACTACTGCCTGATAGAGCATTATGCACTTAATAGACCAGTAAAGTCTTCTCCAAATATGCAATATGTTATGCATTCGGCAACCTCCGGTTGGTTTAACTTGACCTAACCCCTCCTTTATCACAAGAGGTGGTTACTGAAAGGACCAGCAGGGTGTTAAATAGTCTTGTAGCGAATTGTTGCTCTACCTACAGAAGGATGGCTGTTTGACATTGTTTCCAACGTGACCAATATTGGTTAATTCTTGTGTCTTTGGGTCCAAAGCGGATGGATAGCCCGGATTTTGAATTATCAACACAGCTACAGATCATAGCCACTGCAAGCCACATAGGTGTTTTGTATCCTCGATCCCCGATCCTCGAAGCACAATGCCCGAGAGACCGACATCTACTGCTCCGCCTACGCAGTGCGTAGGACCCGACTTCAAAGCACCGGGCCAAAAACCAAGTGCTACGGTGTCCGCTGAAGCTCCCTTCGAGAACGTCTACGTACTTCCGCAAACTCCCCAACTAATTGCTCTTCTGTCGTACGTTTTGAATACTTACCGCTCAATGTGCTGTCTTGTTGGGCAATCACTAAGCTAAGCACGGTGTGTAGCATGATACGGAACAAGGATACAGAACGGGCAGATTTCATCTTCTACTCGAATCGAATTATTCGGTTATTGGTAGAGGAGGGCTTGAATCACCTCCCCGTCATTGAGCGAAGCATTACCACACCAATCGGCCGCACGTATAATGGCCTCATGTTCCAGGGCAAAATTTGTGGTGTGTCAATCATGCGAGCCGGGGAAGCAATGGAACAGGGCCTGCGAGATTGTTGTCGCTCCGTAAGAATTGGTAAGATATTGATTCAACGAGACGAAGATACATCCCAGCCCAAGCTCTTTTACGACAAACTCCCCGAGGACATCGCAGACCGATGGGTTCTCCTCCTGGATCCTATGTTCGCCACAGGTGAGTCGTTATATCCACCGACGCTTGAGAGTCATTGTGTTCACATCTTTCTGACTGATCCGGAGGCGGTTCCGCTACTATGGCGGTCCAGGTTCTAAAGGCTCGAGGCGTACCCGAAGATCGTATCCTATTCCTCAACTTGATCGCTAGCCCTGAGGGTGTCAGTAATTTCGCCAGCAAATTTCCTCGGCTCAGGGTCGTGACAGCTTTTATCGACGAGGTAAACTAGGATCTCCGTCCCTGACACAAATCAGTCTTGCTAACAACTCCTGTGCAAAGGGCTTGGACGAAAAGAAGTATGGCGTTCTGAACGAGGTGACGCATTGGCTAACGTTTCCGCAGCTATATTGTACCCGGTCTGGGGGATTTTGGCGACAGATTTTATACGATTTGAATAAAGCATGGCCTCCAAGTGATTGGCGCACGGTACGCATCAATTCCCCGTCTCTCCGGATTCCTCCCAGTTCGCCTTAATAATTTTTTGAAGGGCGCAGATTGTAAAAGCTGCTCAGTATTCATCGTCATCTATCCCCGCGGCGTCGCCTCCGTACTGTCCGTTATCATCGTGCTCGTTGGCTGTGATTCTGCTTTCCACGTTTCTTCTCGATCCTGATGCCCTGTTCATGCTTCCGTACCCGGCATCTCCGGTATCTTGTTTGGCAACTGCCTCTATTTAAATGATTAGGGTTATGAGCCGGTGTGGGTGAGTTTGATAACATACCTGCAGCATCAACCCACTCGCCATACACGTCAACTGCAGCAGATAGGTCTTGGGATGGTTAGCAATGACGCTTCGGACTCAGGGAGATGAACAGACAATTGACTGCACACTGAAATTTCTGCCCACAAACACGACAGTCAAGCTGACCGACGCCAGCCTTCCTGTCAAGCTTCACCGTGACAGATTTCTCGTGATTGCAGAAGAGGCAGGTGAACGTTGACGGAAGAGGATCGGCCTGGAAGCTAATTTAGCTACTGGATTGCCTGCAAGAGTTACTAGCAATACCTTTTTAGGCCCCATCGGTTTTCTAGAAGAAGATTTGCGCTTGCCCATGATAGCGAGTACTCGATGATGTTCGGATTTGGGGACGCAGGACGTGATCTTGGCGTTGCAATTCAGCCTCCTTGCCGCGTGAAGCACCAGACCATGCAAGATGAGTTTTCTTATCTTATCAAATCGTTCTGGTTAGTACATAAAATAGCACCCCGATATCAGCCTGTCTGCTCCGCTTCGGCATTGGCAATACTAAAACGGGGTTGGGCCCGCAAATCGGCGTCTGCCGACCAGTAGTGGGTACTTATACCCCGCAGTGCCCGCACTCCGCCAATTCCGTCTTGTGAGAAATGGGGGGAAGGTGGGGCTGGACATCATCCGTGTATCAATGCTTGCTTCTCCGCCAGTAGGACGGATACTGGAGTCTCGGTCAGCCATTACATGGGTAGGTAACTCAGTACACTTGTATTTCTACACACTGCTTTGAGGCCTTGGTGATTCGTCGTATCTTCAGCAGACCCTCTAATGTCAGGTATTGAGAGGTAAACGCCGGAGCTGTTGATAAGGGTGATTTGAGGATGTGACAGGGGAACCTGATGCCTCGTATCAGTGCCTCCCTACAAAGTACTCCGTACTTTGTAGGTATCGGTGCAGACACTACTCCATACATATGCAAGAGCACTAATGTAGGTCGAGCCACGATAGGCAGGGGAGGATGTACCGTGCGTTGACTTGGAGTCCCCCGCCACGTATGTGTCTCTCGTAGGCCGTTCTCCTATGTGTTTTCTCCACTTGAGCCTTACATTCTTCGTCATCTGCCCTATATCTCTTCTCTCCTCCTCTCATATGCATCTGCTTTTTTTTTCTCAGACTTCTTTACGTTTCACTACTTGAAGCGTTGTCAACCACCGTTCGACACAAGTGACGTTCGACACAAGTGACGTTGGGCTTGCTACATCATGAGCGCAGATACGCAACAGGAGGGCATCTTGGGGGCTCTGCGCGAAATCCAGGAAACCCAAACGCATCTTCTCGCCGCCGTTGAGACTCTCTCTGACAGAGTCGGCTCTGCAACCGCCACAACGGAGACATCCACAAATGCATCTAAGGCGCTAGGCACGGCTTTCCCTTCGGAGGGAGAGGAGAACGCCAAATCTGCATCTGCTGGAGCTTTGAACACCTCTGTATCTATTCACACATCCTTGGATCATGCGGCGGCTCAGGCAATCGCAGTAGCATCTCCTAGCCAGCGGTCGGGTTTTACATCCCGAATTGTGCTCACGTGGGTGCTGTCTCGATATTAATGACCGTGTTTGGACTACAACCTCATACATCCACAGGACATATCCCAAGCAGATTGGAATCGATCCCATTCAGATGGATTGGGGAAATCCCGATCCGTTGAAAAGAGGACCGGTTGTGGTTTCTAGATCCCCAACTACTATACGTCGACGAAATGGTTTGTTCACGGTATTTCCTAGGAGACATCACAACAGCTGAGCTGACATATTTTTTTTTAAATCAGCTATTGGAGGTTTGTTCCTTATTCTCACAGCTGCCCATGCAATTGCTAACGTTTTGTTCAGCTCAGTGAGTCCTTTCCAAAGGTGACTATACACATTAAATTAGTGCTGAAAAATGTTCTCCAGCGGTGGCTCATACTCCATCTACTATGCACTTGCGGTTGCTAGCAAAGAGTTAGATGCTGATCACAGGTTGGTTTGCGCATCTACAAAGAAAAGCAATAGAGCATGACGAATGTTATTCCAGGCCCGACTTCACCAATACGGAACCAGCAATTCAAATTGGACCATTCCCCCAGTGGGGCAATCCAAACAAAATCGTTGCAATGGACCCCTGGGGCCACACGGTTCCTTGGGTTTTCAAAGATACAGCGGAGAAGGAGAACGGTATGAGCAACGTCAGCGCCGTTGTACAGAAAGTGCACTAACATTCACCAGTCGATTTGCGACCAACTATCGCCATCACAAAAGCTCACATGAAAGCAAGTACCTTCTGAGTGTTTGCCAATGCACTGTTCAGAACTTACCATATATCTTGAGGCAATAGTTACCCGAACTCGAAGAGAGCGTGAAGAATGGACGATTGTATACCTTTCTCACCTCGCTCATTTCGCCATCCTTGCTAATGTGCTCCAGGGTCCCTGACGGGAAGGTCTGCTTGAATGAGCTAGGGGAGTTGTCAGTTACGAAGATCGCCGTTGAACCAGTATGTTCCAAATTGCATACTTCTGAGGCATGACGCTAACATCGTTCGAGGTGTGGTATCTTCCTGGTGTTGCAGAGAGGTTTGGCATTGGTGTGTATATGAGAGCATCTGGGGTTATCACTGCTAACACATCTTAGATGAAGGCACTCTACGCCGATCCCTCTTCGAGCACACTGGCGGAAGTTATCCAGAAGTGAGTGGTTTTGTCCACTATCCTGTATTGCTGCTCAACACCTATAGTTGATCACCCGTGGCGACATTAAAGTGTTCCTCCCCCCGATTGGTAAGTCGCTAGAAAAGGTGGCCAAGACGCGACGACTGACACTGCGCAGGCGGTCTCACTGTGTACTGTTTCGGAGATCCTGCGAAGATGTCGGACGAGTCTGTTAGACTGTCCTTGAGGATCCACGACGAGGTATGCCTCATAAAACAAATTATGCAAGGGTTGGGATGATACTGATCTGAGTCAGTGTAACGGAAGTGACGTGTTTTGTTCAGACATTTGCACCTGCCGACCATATCTGATATTCGGCATAGAAGAAGCTGTCAAGGAGGCACAGAATGGAGGCAGTGGTGTCGTAATCTACTTCAGAAAAGAGGGCAGGGCGCTTGGAGAGGTGACGAAGGTATGTGCTCCTCCCCAGCACTGTGGAAATTTACCTGACACCAATTTAGTACTGTACGGTCATTCCCTTTCGAAGATCTTGAACTGATGAGATGAATTATTTCTCCTGTAATACCTTACTAACTATAGGAATAGTGGTATACAACGCCCGAAAACGTGGTGCTGATCGAGCCTCGGACTACTTCACACGAACAGAAAATATAGCCGGTGTGAAAGACATGCGCTTTCAGGCTCTGATGCCAGATATTCTGCACTGGCTAGGTATCAAGAAGATAGATAGGATGCTGAGCATGAGCAAGTAAGTATTGTCAAGGACAAGGGATCACAGAGACTCACATGTTCTATAGTATGAAGCACGATGCCATCGTCGGCCAGGGGTGAGTCTCACAGAGTGACTGAATGAATGATGTATGGCAGGCTAATTCCTGTAGAATTCCTATCCACGAGAGAGTTGAGCTACCAGAGGAGTTGATACCAGCAGACTCGAGGGTAGAGATCGATGCCAAAATTACAGCTGGTGAGTGGATCATAGTTGTAGGGTTTGTTCACGACTGACCATACTAGGTTACTTCACAGCTGGCAAGCGACTCACGGAGGACGAATTGAAGTCTGTTCAGGGAAGAATGTGGGAAGAGTAGGCGATCACAACATACCCTGAAGTTTCAGCGATGGATACTGACAACGAGCATCAGTATTGACCACTAATGGGGGAGCTCATGCCCCCACTGCCGTCGCACTTCCCGGCACATCAACCTGCCAACTCTCTTATGTATTTCGAATTCATTCGCTTCAAGCTCGGATCAAGCCCTCATGTGGAGGATGACATTGCGATTAAACTTAGTGCGGTTCGTGAAGTAATCTGCCAGACTGTCTTGTACTGGGTGTTTGTTGTTGTTGTTGTTGTTGTTGTTGTTGTTTGTACCTCGTATGTACTCGTATGTACTCCGTATGTACTCCGTATGCATGTATGAGTAGATCCCTGTTGTACATCGTAACTTGTGACTCATTAGCATTCTCGTTGGCATGGTGCAGCATGGTTGGCCCTACTCCGTATTGCGGTTGTCGTCCCCGCATTGTCATGCATAGCCGATAACTTGGAGGGAGGGCTGGCCACGTCGCAGCCAAACATTAGCCAAACACCTGAAGCCACATAATTGGCACCCAATCCAACCATTGCGATCAGGTACCAAGCCCCCCCAGACTACTTGTCAGCCTTTGAATGCACAAGTGAGGGTCAATTTGTAGTCACTGGAAGGCGATGATAAAAGAGAGGGGTTGCGCGTAATCATTTGGTGTGCAAGTCGTATTCGCACGTCCCAGGATTATAGGATCGTTGTCTTTTAAGATCAAATATGGCATCTTTTGTTCGATATACAGATAGAGACGCCGATATGGCGCACCAGGGGGACTCTTTGAACCACGACGCAATACCTCGTCGACCTAGACTTCCTCGGGCCAGCGCGACGGAGCCCTCCATAACGGCACCAAACACCATCAGAGGATCTCTTGTTAGTCCAAGCACTCCCGAAAGAGCAACCGACCTTCTCAGCAAAGTCGCCTTCTACGCGCCAACTTCAAGCTCCAATGGGGGAATAGCTCCCAACCTATGGAGACACCACATAGAGATTATTACAAATCGGGAGCACCAGGTCCCCTCGCCCGCAAGTCATGACGTCCAACAGATGTTAGGCGAGTCTCCTTCAGGTTGGTTTGGACCCCGTAGTCAACACCAAAAAAGGTTTGGCTGGGCTGACGTGCTATTTTACAGACTGCTATTTCAGTTTCCCAAGCTTTGAGAATTGGGACGAACGAAAGGAGGATGTATCGAGGGGTGTTTTTGGGTGAACGACCACCAATACAGAGGACATGAGATGCAGCACACCGTCTGTTGACTAAACCAACGCCGAGCGAGTACTGCTCAATCCATCACTGATGAGCCACCAGCCGCTGCGAAGCCAACTCGACGCAGAGCCAAGGCTGGGCTCATGTACGAGTTGTGAAGCCTTCCCCAGTTTGGTGAGAGGACGATGCAGCGACCGCAAAAGTAACTACATACCTGGCATGGAGGTGTGCCTTAGCAGAGGATTAACTCAAATCACATCGTGCGGATGATGCTCAGTGCATTGTCATGGATCGTGGCAAATTGGTGCATAATTTGAGGAAACCTCTCAAATCACAAATGTTAGCAAAGGTACGGAGGAGAGGGCAGTCAGTTGAGAGGGAGAATACGAGTACGAGGTACTTTGAATAATGCTAGATACTAGGCTAGTAGTAGTACTAAGTTATGCCCTATCCTAGCCACCATCTGATTGCACAACTTGCATGTGGCTTGTGAGAGAAAGGCATCCACGTGATTAACTACCTGATGGTTTCACGGCGCGGGAAAAATGATCTACCGATAAATCTTGGCTCAACTCGCTTAGACCTTAGTCGATGCACACAAGAATTGAAATTATTCTCACCCCTCCACCAATCTTTTCAGTACCTTTGGATTCTCCAACTGCTCGTACGTTGGCCAGCAATCATGGCGGTTGGAAAGTGAGTATTCATTCACAACGGGACGATAAGATCACACTTCTGATCGACTACAGGAACAAGAGACTCTCCAAGGGCAAGAAGGGCCTTAAGAAGAAGACCGTTGATCCTTTCTCGCGAAAGGACTGGTACTCAATCAAGGTATGAGCAAAGCACATGTCGCGGCATTCCCCTCCAAGCTCTTGCTGATCATTCGGTTCAATAGGCCCCGAATCCATTCAACGTCCGAGAGTGAGTTTATGACATCGTTTGAGGGGGGGGGCTCCTTAAGGGCTCGGCTGACGATTCGTCACAGTGTGGGCAAGACGCTTGTGAACCGGACAACAGGTCTGAAGAACGCCAACGATGCGCTGAAAGGTCGCATCGTCGAGGTCTCGCTGGCCGATCTCCAGAAGGACGAGGATCATGCATTCCGCAAAGTCCGCCTTCGTGTCGATGAGGTCCAGGGCAAGAACTGCCTGACCAACTTCCACGGACTTGACTTCACATCCGATAAGCTTCGATCACTCGTTCGCAAGTGGCAGACTCTCATTGAGGCCAATGTTACCGTCAAAACCACTGACGACTATCTCATCCGCCTCTTTGCCATTGCATTCACCAAGAGGCGTCCCAATCAAATCAAGAAGACGACCTATGCAGCCTCGTCGCAAATCCGAGCCATTCGACGCAAAATGACCGATATTATCCAGCGAGAGGCCTCGAGCTGCACCCTCACTCAGCTCACGTCCAAGCTTATCCCCGAGGTCATTGGACGCGAGATTGAGAAGTCTACCCAGGGAATCTACCCTCTGCAGAATGTGCGTAATGGTGCCCTAGTAGGTTGAACTTTGGCTTGGTCGCTGACTGTATTTTCTGTGCAGGTTCATATCCGCAAGGTCAAGCTGCTGAAGGCTCCCAAGTTCGATTTGGGCGCTCTGATGGCCCTTCACGGAGAGTCGGGAACTGATGACCAGGGTCAGAAGGTCGAGCGGGAGTTCAAGGAGCGTGTGTTGGAGGAGGTCTGAAGAGTGCTGCGAACGGAGGGACGAAGGCACAGGGAGCCTCGCAGGTGATACACTCATCCCTGGCATTGTTTCGGTCACTGCAAATGGCGTAGCATTACAAAGGCGGCTAGGGTGGGGTTAGGTAATGTCCCCATGAAATGGTAAAAGACTCGGTTGCTTCTTCTCCTATATCTGCGTGATGGCCTTGCATTGAAACAATACCCAGACATGGCTTTTCAGACCCGACCGATTTTGGGCATCGTGGAACCATGGCTGACGTATATGACCTGCTTGCACGAAGTATCTATGCCTTCTAGTTATATGGATGTCAATAGAATAGCTTCCTGGACGCTCCAGCAAGTTGGTGTTGAATTATATGATTGCAATCGTGTTACTATTCCTACCTTACAGGCATGTCAGTTGGTTGACGACACTGTGCGGAACTTGTCAACATGCGGCCGTAATGTATCTCGCTCCAAATGTTCAAACCATGCCTCAACCCAACCCTGTTCTAAAGAAATTCACATCGCCATATCGGAGAGACACACGATAGTAGTAGTAGTTCCGCACATTTTTAGCATGGAATATGTCATCGCCAAAGTTGCCTCGGTAGTTGAAATATATTGTTTTCCCGTTTGTCAAGGACAATTGAGGAATCGGAGTGTGGCTGTGGCTCAAACAAAATCATGTATACTTTGCCAAATGATCAACAGCCTACAGTATTGTAACGTCAGGTTCAACCTACTCAGGATCCTGCAGAAATTCCACAACAACTGCTCAGAGTTAGTGAGATATACAACTAGCCCAGCGCTTTGAGTTACCTTGTCTGAAAGCCTCGGGTTGCTCAGATATTAACCAGTGCCCAGCGTCAATATCCGCCAAGCGAAAGCGTGGGAAGAACTGTCCAACAAGGGGTAACACATCGTCTGGCACGTATTTGCTTTTCGTACCCCGAATGAACAGTGCAGGCTTCTCGTACCGCGTTTCTCCGGGATCTTTATAAGGAAAATCTCCGAGGTGGTCAAGAGAACGACCGAGGATGTCCAGAGGAATGCGGAACCTTTGGATCTGATCTTCCGGCGAGCGGTATAGGTTGCCTAGTAGGAACTGTCGAATAGGTAGTGACTGAAACTCAGGTCAGAGATAGTCCAATTAACAAACCAGTAGGCGAACCACTAACCTCTTCAATGTCCTGAAGAATCCGGTCTGCCTCGGCCTGACGGCTGAGGTTGGCAGCCTGTATTTTCTTCATGCCTCGGATATACGACGCAAAACTTCTGCTCAAGTTGGCATCCACTGGTGCATTATCAACTGCCACCACGCTTGCAACCAATTCGGGTGAACGCAGTGCCAACGACATGGCAGTTTTAGCGCCCCTGACTCTAGCATTAGCCTACGAAGTCGACCTGACTAGATAAATGCTATAAGACGGCTTACATGGAGTGGCCAATTAGGACAGGGTCTTTCAGGCTGTGACCATGAATGAAGCTCGATACGTCTTCGGCCATGGCCACATAGTCATGGCGTGGGTCATGGGATGATTGGCCATGGTTTCTCAGATCCTTCATTCCGATTGCTTAACACCACATTACTTACATCTATATACTGTACTTGAGGTGACTTACCAGGGCATATACGTATGTTCCCAAATCCCGAGCTAGGGCTCTGTGTTGCTGTGAGTAGGGTTCTAGGGAGGTGGGTGATTGGGGGAAATGAAGCCCACTTGCTAATGCCTCTGTTATTCTTCTTGGATCCGAATAGTCCATGTAAGAAGATAATTGGGGCTGTTTTCTCGTCTGACTTTGGTTTTGACGGCTCATGAAGATCATATGCCAATGGTGAGACTGGCTGCGGATAAGTTCGTTGAGATAGACTTCGGATCTGACAGGATATAGTAAGAGCAGCCCTCGCTGGTCGTTGGGATGGGAAACGCCTCATTATGACCATGTTTTCGGAGGAAGAGAACCAAGGGTGTACGATATTATTCGTCAACAAATTTGGGGAGGTCATAAAAGTTCTACGACCATGAAGTACTAGGTACCTTCCTAGCATAGTACTAACCTAACCTACTAGGTACCTCGTAACTAGTATTTGGATTCATGAGGGAATTGGACTTTACCAGCCACATTGTGGCGGAAGTGGTGACGGGTGGGGTTGACAACTGTCCACAAGGAGTGATTGCAACTGTGTTAGCTACTTCTAGTACACACCTTTCTTACCTACCTCGAAGAACTTCATACCTGGAGAGTTCTCCTCATATCCCATTCTACAGCCCGAAAACCTACAGCAACC
This sequence comes from Mycogone perniciosa, assembly GCA_025331125.1. NCBI lineage: Eukaryota > Fungi > Ascomycota > Sordariomycetes > Hypocreales > Hypocreaceae > Mycogone > Mycogone perniciosa. Next base: position 168,168 of record JAOALB010000076.1, on the reverse strand, counting down.
AAGGCCAAGCTGAAGTAGGGTCTCAGTCGCGGGTTGATTTGCTACCAGCTGACGAGGTCACACACCCCTCAACTTGCCATTAACTACCATACACTCACTACCTTGCGTCCATTTCTCTACGTCGACCTCTCGACGCACAAGCATAGATGGACTACGAGGCCGTCAAGGAGCAATGGAGCGAAGTAGAAGATCGCGATGGCGTGCGCCTCAGTTGGAACGTGTTTCCTAGCTCTCGGATGGTATGTCTCCCGTACTATTGAGTCCTCCCACAAGCTTATACATGTTCAGGAGGCGTCAAGGCTGGTTGTTCCGATCGGTGCCTTGTACACGCCATTAAAGGAGAAACCAGACACGCCGCTCCTCCAATTCGAGCCAGTGACATGCAAGCAACCTTGTCGTTCAGTCCTCAATCCATTTTGGTGAGCTTATATACCCCCTTTCACCCAAACCCGCGACGGCATCCCCTGCTAAGGGGGCAACAAACGACCTGTCAAGTCATCTAACTGATCCATATGTAGTCAAGTTGATGTTCGCGCCCGCGTATGGATTTGTCCCTTCTGCTTGTCGAGGAATCAACTTCCACCACACTATAAAGACATCACTGCAAATGCAATCCCCCCGGAATTGCACCCCGCCAATACAACGATCGAATATCGGTTGTCCCGGCCCGCCCCTACGCCACCTATATTCCTCTATGTTGTAGACTTGTGCCAAGAAGAAGATAGTTTGTCTGCACTCAAAGAATCTTTGGTTATGAGCCTTAGTCTGCTGCCAGACAATGCTCTGGTTGGACTCATTACTTATGGGACCATGGTATGCTCGTTCGGGCGGTTTGCCCTGAAGAAGTTGCTGACAGAGCTTAGGCCCAGGTACATGAGATCGGATATGAGGGTTGCGCAAAGTCGTATGTCTTCCGTGGAAGCAAGGACTACTCCGCCAAACAAGTTCAGGAGATGCTAGGACTCTCGTCCTCTGGTGTGAGGCCTGGTATGCAGCCGCAGCCGGGTCGTCAGATGCCAATCGTACCGGCTTCTAGATTCCTTCTACCTGTACAGCAGGCTGAGTTCCAACTTACGAAAGCCTTGGAGTCTCTCCAAAAGGACCCCTGGCCAACTGCGAATGATCGGCGCAGTCTTCGGTGTACTGGTGTGGCTCTCAGCGTGGCCATCGGTCTAATGGAATCATCGTTTCAAAACTCCGGCGGCCGTGTCATGTTGTTCGCAGGTGGGCCGGCGACAGAAGGGCCAGGCATGGTAGTTGGCCCGGAGCTGAGAGAGCCCATTCGATCACATCATGATATTGATCGGGATAACGTGAAATACTACAAGAAAGCGCTGAAGGTGAAGCTTTAAAATCCAGGTTCTCTCTGTTTACAAACACTAACACATCGCATAGTTTTACGACAACTTGGCCAAGCGCACTGCTCACAACGGCCACATCATCGACATATTTGCCGGCTGTCTTGACCAGGTCGGCTTGTTGGAAATGAAGGGCCTCTGCAACTCAACAGGTGGACACATGATCCTCACTGATAGCTTCACCTCCTCAATGTTCAAGCAATCATTTGTCCGTATCTTTGAGAAGGACGGTGATGATAACCTTCTTATGGGTTTCAATGCAGTTCTCGAGGTCCTGACCACCAAGGAACTCAAGGTTACGGGGCTTATCGGCCACGCAGTATCTCTTAACAAGAAGTCAATATCCGTGGGCGAAACTGAATGTGGAATAGGAAACACATGCTCGTGGAAGATGTGCGGCATTGACCCCAAGTCAAGCTATGGTATTTACTTTGAAGTCGCCAACCAAGGGCCAGCGACCCATCAGCAAACACCACAAAAGGGCATGATGCAGTTCTTGACATACTACCAGCATTCTTCCGGTCAATTTCATCTTCGGGTAACCACCATAGCTCGGAATCTGAGCGGTCCAGCTGGCGATCCGGCCATTGCCCAATCATTTGACCAAGAGGCGGCGGCTGTTCTCATGTCTAGAATCGCCGTTTTTAAAGCGGAAGTCGACGATGGACCTGATGTACTACGCTGGGTGGATAGGATGTTGATACGTCTTTGCTCGAGGTTTGCTGATTACCGGAAGGATGACCCGACTTCATTCCGTTTGGAGAAGAATTTCACGCTCTATCCGCAGTTCATGTTCCACCTTCGGAGAAGCCAGTTTTTGCAAGTTTTCAACAACTCGCCTGATGAAACAGCATTTTACCGCCATGTGTTGAACCACGAAGATGTCAGCAACTCTCTGGTCATGATTCAACCGACTTTAGATTCATACACTTTTGACCAGGATGGTGGCCAGCCAGTCCTGCTCGATTCTGCATCCATCCAGCCAACACATGTCTTGCTATTAGACACATTCTTCCACATTCTTATCTTCCATGGCGAGACTATTGCTGAGTGGCGAAAGGCGGGATATCAAGAACAAGAAGGTTATGAGAACTTTGCTGCCCTACTAGAACAGCCAAAAGAGGACGCGAGGGTATGTTCATAGAGAAGTTATACTCCTCTCCACGTAGGCTGACTTGTTGCAGGATCTCATCACGGATCGATTTCCACTTCCTAGGTTCATTGTCTGCGACGCTGGCGGGTCCCAGGCTCGATTCTTGTTGTCAAAGCTCAACCCTTCCACCACACATACCACAGGTCCCTACGGCGGTGTTGGGGCAACCTCCGCTCAGACCATCTTTACGGACGATGTTTCCCTACAGACCTTTATGGATCATTTAATGAAGTATGAATGACCGTCCAATGCTGTCAGAGTACTGCGTGCTGACTACTGTCTTAGGCTTGCCGTGAGTGGTACGAATTAGATAGTTAGTCAAGGTGGTTCACAGCACCTCATTCCCGTATAATGATCTGTTCTGGGCAATAAGGCGTGGAAACACTGGGACTGGGAACAGAGGTGGTTTCAATGCACTCAGTCGCCTTGTAGCAGACAGACAACCTCTTAGAACTAATGGGATACTGCACTAACTGCTGGTTTTATTACCACAGTTGATGAAACTCAGAATGAAGAATGCCTTTGTCAAGTCCGACCTAAGTTGAGACTCAAGTATGGAGAGAAACCCGATTGCGATGGTAAAAAATACGTTTGTGTGGACAATTTCCTTGGTTATCAACGAAGTTCTGTGGTTTGCATGCAACCGTCAATACGCTCAGGGACTATATTCACAGGTCGACTTCCTCCCAGCTTGTAAGCTGGTGCTCGACACTAAGGCGGCCATATCAGCAATGCGGCCACTTGGCCTATTAATTCAGCTTCTTTATAGAATATCTCATCATCACATAATGACACACTCTAGTAAAGTTGAAATTCGTGTACAGCAAGCCTTGGAGTATATACAGGCAAATCCTGATGCAACAATACTTGCTATCGCGCGAGAAAACGTGGATAGCTTCATTTTCAATTACAAAGTGGCCGCATTGCTGATATGACCGCCTTAATGTCGAGCACCAGCTTATAAGCTGGGATAAAGTTGACCTGTGAATAAGTGGGGTGTGGCACAAGTACTCCGTACTCTGTATGAAATTACTATTCTGGCATGGGTTTTGGGAGTCAAACCCAAAGGCTTTTTTAATTGGCTACCAAAAGTCCACACTGGTGCTCAAAAACAACCTCAAGTGGGGCGCGGTTAGGGCAGGTAGCTGGGGCACACATTTTCCTTTCCACTCTACTTGATCTTAACTTTTCTCATTCCTATACCTCTCCTCCAGCTTTACGGCAAGCAAACCACGAGCCTCTGTCGAAACACAAATCGCAAAAATGCGTAAGCCTTCTATTTATGTCATAACTTCCCTACGAGTGCTAATTTGTTAATAGCTCCCAAGGTCGACCCCAATGAGGTTAAGATTATGTTCGTCTCTGAATCCATAAAAAGTTTACCTTCTGATCATCTCCTAACTCGTCACTCATAGCCACCTCCGAGCCACTGGTGGTGAGGTGGGTGCTTCTTCAGCGCTCGCTCCCAAAATTGGTCCCCTTGGTCTGTCTCCAAAGAAGGTCGGAGAAGACATTGCGAAAGCAACTGGTGACTGGGTGAGTTGTCATGACGGGCGAGTAGTCGTGAGATCTTGTACTGATGAAGGAAACAGAAAGGCTTGCGCGTGACTGTCAAGCTTACTATCCAGAACCGTCAGGCCCAAGTGTCTGTCGTCCCCACCGCCTCTTCCCTCATCATCAGGGCTTTGAAGGAGCCCCCCCGTGATCGAAAGAAGGAGAAGAACATCAAGCACAACAAGTCTGTCAGCTTGGATGAGATCATTGAGATTGCCCGTACCATGCGGTACAAGTCTTTCTCCAAGGAGCTCAAGGGAACCGTGAAGGAAGTTTTGGGCACTGCATACAGCGTTGGATGCCAGGTTGACGGAAAGCCCCCCAAGGCCATCACGGAGGCCATTGACAACGGGGAGATTGACAGTGTGTCCCTTTCTTGATTTCATTTCCTCAGTCAGTACTAACTTTCTGCGGCAGTTCCCGAGGAGTAAATGGACAAATGTTTGTCCCAGATCTTGACGTTATGGCAGTCATAAAGTGGGGAAAGAGGGTCCCATAACACCTCAACCGCATAGACAAAATGGAAAAGAATTTTTGCCTGTTTCCGTGACCAACACAAAGTACTCAGCTGTGATGACTGGAGTTACGAGATGAACCCTTGGCTACACTCTGAAATGCACCAAATCTGCACTGTGGTTTATTTCTATTTTTGCTCGAGGAAGAATAAGGCAGACCTGATACTCACCTCGACACCCTATCCTTCGATGGGTGTAGTGGTCCATTAAACAGGCCAATATGAGCAATTGTATCTGCGCCTTCGATTGAGGTTTTATTACCGTGCGTTCTACTCTGTACCTTTATTACAATTAAGGGACGGCTAGAGAAAAGCAATCATGCCAAGAACCTGAATTCAATGGCTACCGCGGCAGACAGTACTAGGTAATCAACCACGTCTGGGTCGGCGATTGTTGGAGCCAGGTAACCAATCTAGTATGAACGGTTTTGTCGAATGTGCCATGCTAGAATATAAAGCTAAAAAAACCTCACAGAAACTGTATGTGTAATCATGATGTCCTAGACATCCTGCCTCGCCAGGCCGTCTTTATGGAGAAGGGTGGCAAGCCACAATTCCGCCAGCTTGCAAAGCTTAGACACCCGACTTCAAGTTCGCTCATTTTGATCAGCCCGATATCGCCATGGATGGCATCTTCATCCATCAAAGTCGGCAGAATATGGGTGCTAAGCTGGCTAACAAAATGGAGGAAGTCCTCGGAGAAGCTGGTATCTAGGACATCGATGTTATTACCCCTGTCCAGCAAACGATGTAGCTGCAGCAGTCGTTTCTGAGAAACTCCACAAGCCGTTGTCAAATGGATGTCGAAATTTCACACATCGGTAGAACCTTTATCAAATCCCTTCAAAAAGCCCGCGTCGAGAACGTTCGCGGGAAGTTGGAAATGGCGGGCCCGTACATAAATACTGTACCCAGCACTGACGCACCTAACGGAGATGGGCAGACGGTAGCTCACAGGTGATATCCAGTATTCATAATTTAGCACACCTATTCAAATGAGAGATATCTTTTCGACTAGATCTTAGCTAGAGAATCCAGTGATTGACCAATATGATCCCAAAATTTTGTTGTTTTAATAGCGATCTACACATTTTTAGCTTCATGTACGAAGTACTCTGTAGACTCATTATAACAGCAAACATACATACGGAGTACGGGCGGGACACTTGCTTACCGATGCTGGACTAGTGTTATTATAAAACCCCGAAATAGGTCTATTGATTTAGTGGCCATGAGGTGGAACGTTGTATTGAAGAAGTGTACTCCGTACGGAGTATGTCGTATTGAGCCTTAGATCGATCATCCGCCCAATTTCGCTATTCATCCCTTCTTAGACAAATTTTTGACTTTATATGTCCAACAACATGTCAAGCGCTAGGCATCTGTAACAAGTAAAATGGGCCAGAGTTGCATTTGTGTTGGTCTGGGTTGATAAACGCCGAACACGATGGCCTGCCCTTTATTATACATAAGAAATGCATAGTATTGTTCTTGGTGGGTGCAAGGTGCATACCAAGGTCACAGGGTAATCCACTGGGTAATCCACAGTTCCGCCTCGAGGTGGCTTGGGCCACTTGGGAGTCAATACCTAACTACACTTTCTCCCGTCAAGCAACTTCAACAACGCTACCATTCCTCCAGCCTTTGAACCCACTGTCCATATTCCACTACTGATACCACTCCATACTTAGGGATACTGCCTTTCGACTTCGCTCTCGACAACCGGACGCCGTTCCTGCTAACATCGAAGCTGCTCTGGGCGGCTCCAGCGCCTCCGACAAGCACACCTTGGACAAACAGAGGTGCATGCGTTGTGCCGCTGTTGCAGCCGTTGGCGTTGGCCCAGTACATGTCAGCGCAAGCCAGCCCCAAATGCCTGTCGGCACCGTCGTCAGCCATGCTGTGAACGGCATTGCTGCTCCTCTGCCAGCGTCCTTTCCTTGATGGGCTTCACTTGCGCATTTGGCGTTTCTGCTCTTTCACTTCGGGCATGTTGCCTGTAGTACAGACGCACCCTCGCGTGGTGCCACCGCCGCCCAATTTGGAACTGATCGCGTCATCGACCACCCATGATGCCTCCAGGCCCGAACATCACCACCACCGTGCTGTTGCCTCCCCTTACCAGCGGCCGTTCCCTATGCGAATATCGCAATCCTATCAAGGGGCCGCGCTGTCCACAACCGCCCTGTTTCCCCTCGAACACGACCACCACCTTCGTCGGAAGACACCAAATGGCACCATCGACGCTGGCTACGATGGCTCCCCCACACAACTCTCTCCCGGTCCACCACCCTTGAAACATATGATACTTCCTACCCCCTCCGGCCCAGCTCCGTACTTCGCATCACCTAATCCGGCTGTTCAGCATATGCGAAAGGCCTCAGGGGCAGGGTACCACCCTTCAGCCCACGGGCTTGATAACAGAGTGCCCGTTGGCTTAACATCGCCATGGTGTCTTGCCAGCACCTCAACTTCAGATTTTACTCTCCACCGTGGCTCTCCTGGTGGGCCCCAGTCATTCTTGCCATGGCAGCCGACTGCTCATCCAACACCGGCCCACTTCCAAAGCATCTATCAGCCCCTCGTAAGAGCTGCTGAGTACAATGTTCGAGCCTTTTGTCCACTGCCCGCATCTATGTCTGAATCTTTGACATTTGGTCAGGTTGGTTGGCATTCGGAAGCTTCACCATGGACCCGTCGATCTTTTGGACCCCTTCGAAGCCTTCCAACAAATCATGTGTCATCAGATTCGGCCGGCCGTGCCTCTCAGCATGAGTTGGAAGCCCACCAACCCTATGTGCGCGCTACAAATTCTGTCACGGCACATGATGCCACACAAGCCTCGTATCTCGATTTGCAGGGCCTATGCTTGGATCCAGACTCGAGCACTTCCAATGACCGGTACCTTGTTCAACCCAGTTTCAGAGAAAGGGCCTTGTCACAGGCTCATAGGCACTATGTCGATTTACTAGCGTTTCTTCAAACCACGAGAAAACTTGGCCAGATTAAAAACAACTCTGGGTCTGATGTATCTTCCAAGCTTCTCGTATATCCAAAACCACCAAAACCCAGGGATAACAGTATCGATGCCGCGCAGAAAAATCCCGACAGCCGGAAAGGTTTGATCGGTTTAGGAAATATATCTCAAGATAGTCGTCATGCACGACCGTTGATATCGAACTTTGGGAACCCACATGACGGTAACTGGGGCTACCAGACAGTACAGAGCCACACTGAGCCTCACGATCCCACTAGTTCAGTAACTCAATCCCGCACCTTCATCCCTAGGGCTCGTGCTCTTCCATACTCTGCGGAATCTTTCAACGTCTCTACTTCCACAAGGAAAGTACTGCCTACGATCAATGCCAAGGCCTCCCTCGAGGTACTGAAGAGTTTATGTGAGCAAAGCAGTTGGGAATGGGTTGATGGGCTATTATTGGGGGGGTGTCTCCAATATGGTCTAGAGCAATATGAAGATGCTTTGAAATGGTTCTCGAGGGTTGTTGCTTTAGACTCGAGGTAAAACCTGTCCCAAGTGAACTGTCAAGTGGCTGTTCCGAATATCTGACTCGTGTCACAGTCATGTTGAGGCTATCACAAATATGGCCGCCACACTGTACTGTCTCGATCGCCAAGATGAGGCCGAGCAGCATTGGCTCAAGGCTGTCAAACTGTGTCCAAGTTATTTGGAGGCTGTAGAGCACCTTGTTGGCCTACTGTACAAGAAGCGCAGTCAGGAGGCTGTTGATATTATCTGCTACGTACAACGAGCCCTAACACTTGCTCCAGGAGGATCATTCCAGGAGACACACCCCACATTGGTTAGTCGATATGTGCCCAAAGCTGATCACCCTGAGGGCTTCGCTGACTCTCATCCCTTGCTAACAACAATTGTCAGAGTTCTGAAAATATGCCTCTTATCCACAACAATATCAAGGCTTGTGAGTTTGGATCCAGCGGCTATGCCCTTCCAGGAAGTGAAAATGGAAGAATTCTCGCCCTAGTTCATGCTAAAGGCACGATGCTGTACAGTTTGAAAGACATCCAAAGAGCCTCTGAGACTTTTGAGGAGGCTGTTTTGATAAGTGTCGGGCGACGCATAAAGAGTGTTCAGGATCTGGTGCACCGAATTCACTCCGTGCTTTCGCCAGGGCCATGTCCGTCCGCATTGGATTATCAGGGGCAAATATCTCTCCGTCCTCTCTTGCTGCCACCAGAGAAAGCTCGGCAGACCGCACACCTCGTGTTTGCTGGTAGCGGCCAACTACCTGGACTAGCATTTGTTCCGGATGGTGCTGCCAGGCGAGCAGCTGTACAGACGACGAGCAATGCTCTGCTCTCACTGGCCAAGATTTTTCAGGATGCCCTATCCAGTGGGAATGCTGACTCCAGTCTTGTCCGGCGACCATCTGGCGTCGGTGACATTTTGGCCCTATATTACCTTTCACTTTCCCTTCAGGAAAGCCCCTCTACGGCAAATAATGTCGGCATATTGCTCGCAGGAGTCCAACAAGTCAAGCCTGGTATTCCCAACATGTCGGCGACCACAATTTCCCAACCCAATTTACCTGGAATCGTGCCGGGAAGTGGCCTAGCTCTCGCTCTCGCTTATTACAACTATGGGCTTCAACTAGATCCCAAACATGTACATTTACATACGAATCTGGGCAGCTTGCTGAAGGATATTGGTCAGCTAGACCTTGCCATCCAAATGTATGAGCGGGCTGTCTCATGCGATGGGACGTTTGACATTGCCTTGACCAATCTTGCCAACGCAGTCAAAGACAGGGGCCGTATCAATGATGCCATTGCCTACTACAGACGTGCTGTGAATTCAAATCCGGGATTTGCTGAAGCAGTATGTGGCTTATTGACGGCTTTGAATTCTGTTTGCGATTGGCGTGGCAGAGGCGGAGTGCTACTAGAATCGAGTAAATATGACCGATGGCACGTCGATGAGAAAGGAACCCTTGTTGATGCACGGACCGCGATGCGTGGAAGTGGTCTCACAAGACGAGTTGTTGACATCGTAAGCCAACAACTGGAGGAGGCGTCACTCTGGGGTTGCAACATCTTGCAATCATCGACCATCAGCACGCTAGTGCAACAACTTGGAGAGTTTTGCCATACACCAGGTTTTGATATTGAAGAGGCGCTTCATGGTTGGACTCGCAAACCATGGGAGGGCTCGCATTTACTACGTCTCGTGGAACGAGCAACTAGAGTCATGTTATGGACATGGTATCGCGATCGGCATGTCTTCGGTAAGCAAGTCATTCCTTCGCGGTATCTACGACCCCGATTACCGCCGAGCCTCACAGTACCTTCGGCACCCACTGTCCTCCCGTTCCACACGTTCACGTGTCCGCTCTCTGCAAAGGACATCCGGTCGATTTCACAACGGAACGCAATGCGTATATCATGCTCGACACTTCGATCTCCCTGGCTTCCAACTACAGTATACCCTCCTCCATTGCCACCTAATCCTCATCTGAATATCGGATATATATCGTCTGATTTCAACAACCATCCTCTGGCTCACCTGTGAGAGAGAAACACCCTTCTTAAGTGCAGGTCTCAAACGCGAAGGTGATGTGCTAACTTATTTCATTGACATAGAATGCAATCAGTTTTTGGGTTCCATAATCCACGGCGCGCTCGGGCATTCTGTTATGCCACGACCCCTAGCGATAGATCGATTCATCGGCAAAAGATTGAGAAAGAGGCCCCTGTTTTTCGAGATGTGAGCTCTTGGTCGCCGGACAAGCTAATCGAACAGATTGTTCGAGACCAAATTCACATCCTGGTGAATCTCAACGGCTACACCAGAGGTGCTCGCAATGAGATTTTCGCAGCTAGACCAGCACCGATCCAGATGTCGTTCATGGGTTTCGCAGGCACACTAGGAGCAGAGTGGTGCGATTATATCCTCGCGGACACAACGGCAATTCCGCCTAGCACGCTACGGCCCTGGAGGAACAATGTTAGCATTCAAGATGTGTTTGTTGACAATAGCGAGGGTGACGAGCCGCACTGGGTGTACTCGGAGAATATCATATTTTGCCGTGACACTTTCTTCTGCTGTGACCACGCACAGTCTTGCGACAAAGATGAGCAAGAGACGACATGGCAAGATGAAGAAAGACGCAGGTGGAGGATGCGCAAAGACTTATTTCCGAACATGCCAAACGACGTCATTATCCTAGCAAATTTCAATCAGTTGTACAAGGCAAGTTGAATCTAGAGTCCCCTGGCTTAACGGCATGTGTAATGCGGCATGGTAAACTAATCGTGTACAGATCGAGCCTACGACTTTCCGGACCTGGTTACGTATTCTAGCCCGAACACCAAAGGCAATTCTTTGGCTACTACGGTTCCCCGAGTTGGGGGAGAGCAACTTGCGACAAACAGCTGAGGCTTGGGCCGGGGTCGAAGTAGCCAGTCGACTTGTCTTCACGGACGTGGCGCCAAAGAGCCTACACATCTCGCGGGCACGAGTGTGCGACCTCTTTCTCGACACACCGGAATGCAACGCTCACACCACAGCGGCGGATGTACTGTGGTCAAGCACACCACTTCTGACATTTCCCCGATACCCGTATAAGATGTGCTCACGGATGGCCGCGTCAATTCTGAAGGGGGCACTCCCAAAGTCAGCAGAGGGCCAACAGACGGCACTTGAGTTAATTGTGGGCAGCGAGGCGGAGTACGAGGAGTCGGCGGCGGAACTAGCCGGGGGATTGAGTTACACCATGACACAGGAAGGCTACTGCAAGGGCAGAGGACGTTTAGCGGAGATGCGAAAGATATTGTGGGCGAATAAGTGGCAATGCGCATTGTTCAACACTCGCCGATGGGTAAATGATGTGGAGATGGCATACGAGGAAGCGTGGCGGCGATGGGTTGCTGGAGAGGCAGGAGATATTTATCTCTGATCAGCTAGCCACCATATCTCACCGACGTGGTGAGATGAATGCGCCAAGGAGGCTTGGGTCTTCCGGCAGGCATAAGACAGGCACCATGTGCTCTGGGGATCGCGCGGACTGTTCTCGGCGGAATTATAACACGTTATGATTTTGCGGCACAACCCGGTAGCAACATTGCAGCAGGTACTACTTCTACCGGTGTGTGCTTCATATTGGGTATGAGTTTTTTCATTGACAAGATGACTGGGCAAATGTGGGCTTGGCATGAGCCGTGGGAGACGTTCAACCAAACCTACTAAGGTACCCTGTAGATTTTCAAAGTTAGAAGCTGGTTTAGATTAGTACCTTGGGAGTAATACCCCGCGGGAGGTGGATTGGTCGACTTGTCATTATTTTGTGTGGTCGTGAACCCTGATAAGCTGACTTCGATAACGAGCTATGTTGACTCATGGTGATGCCTTGAGAAAGGTTGAGGAGATGGTCATGACGACTCACCACGAGTAAATCAATTGCCCAGACAGTACTCTGCATTTCTTCATACAACAAATGCAAAGCAGGCAAGTATTTTAGTTATATATGGGCCTCCAACTTCATATCCTCTTCATATTATATTAGGATAATTCGCAAGTATGCTGCAAGGCACCCTCAATCAACGTGGGTGTGCGGTCACGTATATCCAGCGCCCCCTCAAGCACTTGGTGACGAATACTCTCCAACAACTAGTTTTTTTTCATCGTATGATAGAGAGAGTTTCGAGAAGCTCTCTTTACCGAAACTAATGAGTGTACCTCTGGAGCCAATCCTTCGCAATACTGTAATATATTAATGTAGTGTCCTGAAGCTTAACCGAAGACAAGGTTGCCTCATACAGTGAATATGCACAAATAAACACTGTATATAACGTTAAAGATAACCTAGAATTGTTAATAGTATTAGATGGTAGGAAAGGGGCAAGGGATAGATACAAAGAGGTACCAACTTGGCTACAAGTGACGAGTAGGAACAGTAGTGAGAGACGGAAGTACCTGCTCAGTACCGGACCAGCCGGGACCGTATTGTCACCACTCAACATCCCGGTCACAGCTAGGAACGTATACGAGTAGGTACGTACCTCGGATTGCTAAAATCAAGCCACACCCTTTTGACACGCCCCATGCACACCCATGGCACACACCGCGGTGGGTCTTGTGGGTCCCAGTCTCAACAGCAGCCTAGTAGCAGATCGGACGGACAAGGTTTATGTACTACTATTATGTTGTGGGTGCGCTTACTTTGCTTCATTAAGATATAACCGCCATGACCCCCCTCTTGCGATCCAGGTTTCTCGACCTTTGCCCTGTCAAATCGCTTCCTCAACAGACCTTCACGTTTACACCTTAATAGCGACCTGCCTTTTAAATAGCGTCTACCTCAAACACTTTGCCATACTTAACAACACCACAAACACGACGACAACCATAACAAGTATCGACAACCCGTTGCAGTACTCGCCCCTTCTCTCATTCGGGCGTGAGCCATCAACAATAGACATACACGGGCCTTGTCAGATAATTATTATCTGTTTATTTTTACCCGATATAATCAAGCAGCCGAAAACATAACTATCAATGTCTAGTCACAGAAGGGGCCCGTGGTCCAATGCGGAGGACAGCTACTTAATGCAGCTCGTCCAAACGCATGGGCCGCTTAACTGGGTTCGCATTGCACAAACCCTGGGTTCAAGGACACCGAAACAGTGCCGTGAGCGCTATCATCAAAACCTCAAACCATCGCTCAACCATGAACCCATCTCCGCGGAAGAGGGTGTCATGATTGAGCGGCTAGTACATGAGATTGGGAAGCGGTGGGCTGAGATAGCTCGCCGGTTGAACGGGCGAAGTGACAATGCGGTCAAGAACTGGTGGAACGGCAGTCAGAACCGCAGGAAGCGACTGGATCGCCGACGGACAACGCAGTCGACGTCAGCCTATGATGACCGATATCCACGCACTGCCATGCTCGTGGCTTCGAGTCGATCTCCCACCCATCACCAACCGTCCTTATCACCCCCCTCTTGGCATGACATGCCTTTGCCATCGCCATGCTCATCCGAGCCGACCGATTCGGACGCAGGATCCAACTACACGACATCTCCTGCTCGGACCACCCAGTCACTGCTACCCTCCATGGAGCTACCGCCTCTCAGGGCATGGCCACTGGTAACTGGCACCGGGGCACAGCTTCCTAGCCTGAGCTCATTGGCGTCACCCGGCTTGTGTGAGAGCCTTCCTAATGCCTATGGTCGGATCGCTCTGAGAACTACCCATGGGCAACTACTCACGGCTCCAAGTTCTCCCGTACAACTGCCAGAGGTGGGACCTTACCAGCAACGCCAATATGACCAGCCAAACCAGTTGAGAAGGGAATCTGTCGACCGAGATTCAAGGATGAACTTATCCTCGTTGCTGATTTGAGAGTATCTACCCCCTTGTCCCTTCGGTCCACTTTTTTGTTTTGTTTTCTAAATTTATGTTTTTATGAGCGAGCGTTTTCTCAGTCAAATGAGCCGGTTCATAGACCAGCTTGAGGTGCAGCGGGATGTAACAAAGGTTAATGTATAGGTATGATGAGGATAGGGAAGGGAAAATTCCCATCCAACAGCGGTTATTGGGGCGAGCATCGTCTCGCGGTACGGATGGTAGGCGAAAAGGCTGGGTCATTTGCGACCCTTTGTTTGTTTGCGTGTATATATATATAGTATGTGCTTGGGTGAATAGCCTTGTATACATATCGAAATATCACTGGCTTGCCATCATCAGAACCAGACGAATGCATACTTGTCTACAGTCTTGCCATCTGCCTGAACCTTTAAGTGTCTTCGGACAATTGAATTATCAGACGATGTAAGACGTGCCACATGAAAAAAAAGAGAAAAATACACTCAGCAAGCCAAACCCTTCCTCAACTCTTGCTCTCTCTCTCTCTCTATCTCTTTATTTTCATTTTTCATTATTATTATTTTTTCTTCCACTACGACCACTGTAAAGCCAATAAAGCGGTTCTTGATTTTATTCCCTCATAGGTACGCCCTGTGCTTGAGTTTCAATGTGCGTTGTTAAGAGCATAAGAGACAGAAATTCATGACGTACTTCATAACCATAGCCACGGCACGCCCAGTGCGGGTGGGGGGGCTCTCGTATAGTCAACGGTCCAAGTGTCATGGTCTTATGTACTTCGTACTAGCACTAATTCTGCTGCTACTACTACTATGTACTACTAATATTTTTATACATTATTGTAGAATGGATTACGAAGTAGTAGCAGTAGATATCTTGTTTAAATTTTATTATATATTTGGCTTGGTCAAATGGGCTTGTGCGATATTAGTAGCTGGCTATGAGAATACAACGATTGTACGAAGTACCTCGTACTTGCCTCAGGCCCGAAGAACTCGGCAGAGATGTGAGACGGGTACCCGAAGTACATACGGTACTACTGCTATCCGAAAGCGAAGAGGGACTAGAGCGGATAATAGTACATAGTAATCATAAACACACTAGATACCTAAGCAGTAGTAATAGCGCAGCGGTGTTACATAAAAAAAAGCATTTGCGGATAGGCGAGGCTGTTTTCGAAGCTGTACGAGTAGAAATACGAGAATGTACGGGGCATACGAGTAATCAGCACTGAATCCCCACAAGAAACGTTGCGCATTCTCTGCAGAGTACGCCCACGAGTATATATCAATGAATTCGACTGCAATTTCGCAAGACATGGAAAAGAGCGGGGTGAGTCTGAGCAAGGTACGAAGTACGTGTCCTCGATCCGTAGCGACTCGTCATGATGATGAATAGCTGCAGGGTTCCCAAGGGATCTTGAGTTGTGAGGGCCATCAGCAAATGCCAACGGTTATGGCCCCAGTCAACGTCAAACCGCTGCACGGCGTATGTACGTACATACGCGGGCACACATGTGGTTAGCTCGCCCGTGCTTTGCTCGACTGCTGGATACCCCTGGTGGTTCCGCAGAGGCTTTCCCATCCTTGGACCTGTTTCGACCGTTGAGATGGCCTGAGACTCGCCTGAGACTAGATAGGAAGAGGATCCTTGCTCTCGTTCTTCTGACTGGGCACCCAAACCCGTAAAACGTCTCGGCGCCATTTGCAACGCCTGGCCTGGTTCACACCCCCCGACCCATAGCAGTGGCAGTGGAGTCTCACCGTTTGACGTGCTCCCAGCTTGACACTCTCTGCAGCGGTTGGTGGTGTTCTTCCCGCGTTTCGCTGCGTCCGTTGGCACATTGTATCTAATATGGTGTCGGCCCTGGACAGCCGGTAGCGCTCTTGAACAACGACTGAATGGATGGGTGGATTGATTGATTGATTCACTGATGTGCGGCGTCTGTCTTCAGAAGAAGCAACGGCGCAACCACTGCAAGGTACTACGACTAATGCAAATCCAGCAACGGGCCATGCCAAATGATGATTGATTAGTGATTACGGAGTACGGTGGCAACAGTTGTACTTGTAGCACTACATAGTACATAGAGATTTGAGCGGGAGGGGCCCGAGCTGCAACGGTTTCGCTTGAAGACACCCTGGCACCCCGAAATCCATCGATGTGACAGGGATAGATCGTATCGTGCAACGGTATGTGAGCCACGACGGATGACGGATTACCAGTAAGATCTAGCCGCCGGGCCAGCGAAACGAGGGAGGCCCCACCCACAACGCCATGCAGTCGGGGCGGCTCCAGCACCGAAGAATTTCGGGGTCTGGCTGGCCGAAGCCTTCGCACACACACCACACAGCCAGCATACGAGTACATACATACCTGCTGCAAACGCAACGGTCACCACAACATCTGCTACCTGGTAGGTACGACTACCACTAATAATAATAATAATAATAATAATAATAATAATAATAATAATAATAATAACGACAGATGACCTGTCAACCCCAGTTTGAGCGAATTGTTTTGAAAGATTAGCTTCGCCCGCCCGCCGCATTGTATGTATAAGTCAGTCACTTGGGTGGCATGACAAGACAACAAAGCACACACCATCATAATGAAAATAACGGCTGCCAGGATCGGACCCTTGCAAATGATATCATACTCGTAGTACTCCGTCATAGCATTTTATTCAGTTCAAGCTCACTGCCCCGAAAGCCTAGAAAAATACGTACTACTAATACACCCAAAGATAGACGGGCTGTTTCATCTACAATGCCATGTCCGCCGCTGCTCTACTGCATGCAATGGGAGCGTGCGTTCTTGCACTGTACATCCGCGCTCACATGGCCACCGCTCATACAGTGTCGCAGCGCACAGGAGAGTAATCCTACTACATCATACTACCACTCGTGCTAGAAGAAAAGAAACATGCTTAGCTCCGAGTCTTCAACACCAGACTGACTCACATCAAGCTGAGCCCAGGGGAGGGTCGTAGTCAGGATAGTCAGGACGGCAAGATGGTTGGGTGCAAGAACGACAGTGGCTGATCTTCACAGGTTTTTCTTCTGTTTCGGAGGGCCTGCATGAATGCCAAATGGCATGCGCGGGCTCGCACTAGGACAAACGGGTCGTAGCTGGCTGCTAGCCGCCACCGTTGCATTTGCATTTGCATATCCAACATCGAGCACGTGCGACCCGATCATCCCTAAAATTTTCGGGGTCGGTTTCTTTTGTTGTCCCTTTTCTCCCCAGTTTGTATGAATCCGAAAGGCCCCACCCCGAAAAATACAGCCCCTTGAGACGTGTACGAGTAATACTCCGTGCAAACGTCGGAACACCCCCTCGTAGGGCCATTCATCAGCAAGAGCTGTCACAAATTACCACTCGTAGTAATCCGTAGTAGTACTAGTCCCATTATCCGCGATCATTGTCGTCGCCTAGCCAGAACAATGTTGACGTTTTGAACAAGTTTCGGAATGTGCGAAACCTAAATGAATCGTCACCAAGTGCCGGCGAAGGCATGTATCACTTGGGCATATATATATTCAAGGTCGATTACACCTTCAACCGATTCAACGTTTTTTTGTCCCTTCTAGCCGACTTAACAATACGCACTACCACTACTTCGTAGGCGCAGGAGTATCATACGACTGCACTTCGTACATCAGACGGCAGGTCGCCGATTATCATGGGCGCTACGGAGAATGAGGACTGCTAGCACGACGACGGCCCCAAAATGTATGTTGTACCAGCTGTAGATTAGTCACTGCGGCACTAACCTAGCGCCAACCACAGCGTCTGCGGTGTTGCCTTGGGGCGCAGGCTTGCCTGTCCTCAGCGCTGCAGGGCCGACCGTGGCCGTCCTGTCTCGTTCAGGGGGTCCCAGCGATCTGGGTTCATCAGTTCCTCGCTTATCGACCCTTTCCGGATCCGGGGGGGTCTCATTCCACGAATGCATACCTACACACACACAGTGCATTGTTAAAGTTAGTTGCCTTTCAACCCGGCATTCTGGCACCAGTGTCCCCCGCGTTTCGCATCAGCAATATTTCAGGACAACGGGTTGGTTTGCGGCTACGGGCATGGTGAAATGAATGACCAGCCAGCATACTACATACGACTACTCGGTAGGTACCTTACCCTTCATCACGGTTCATGGATCACCATACATACTCGTACACTTTCGGGAACGTGCCGAGCTTTTGGATCTTGGGCTTGGGCTGGGGCTAGACAGCCTGTCAGTGGATGCGACGCACGGAGAGGCTGCGGAAGAAGGGGGATCAATTATAATCCACTATCTCATCTCAATGATTAGTTATCGTGAGGTACGATGCCAACGATGTTATTCTTATTAGTGTATCACACGCCAGACCGAGTCTGCACCACATGCACCTCGTACATGTCCGTTCGTCTAAACGCTGGCGGCCCGTTTCCCCTCTGCCGACTCTTTCTCGTACTTTGGCCAATCACAAACTCTCCCGTCATCCCGGCCACCAAGCCCTTGTCTCTGGAACGGCGTTATCTCATCTCCCGTTTTCATCCACGTCCCCCACACCGTCATCGTACTACTCCGTACTTTTTGTTTCTCTTTTTTCTTTTGCGTTGCACTGTTGGTGCAACGGTGCCCTGGTCATCATGATATGCATACACCACAACCAGCAGGGAGAGGCTTGCTGTCAGCTGCTTGGCCTCCTGTTAAACGGTGCGTGAATGTGGATGCCGTTGCCGTTAACAGATTACGGCGCCACCGTTTTGCGCCACCGTTCATACAGTTAATCCAGGCACTGTACTTCGAACAGCTATACTGACTCAGCATGGCCTGCTAGCACAACGCTACACTTGCATTTTGGTTCACCGGCGCAAGATGGAAATGTCATCTATTCCCCAGTCTTTGGGCACCTTTATGGTCATCTCGTATGCGTTGAAAATTAAAAGTTGGAGGTTGCATCTAGCACCGCTACTACAATGGATGTGCAGTGCTCCGTTTATGGTTTACGAGTACAACACTCCGAACACATAGACAATAATCTCGGAATTACAAGGACTCCGTACTATTATTCGTCGTGCTCGGTAAAGAATGCTGGTGGTGGCAGCGATGGTGGGTGTGCTCACTGGTTACGCAGATCGCCACCTGCTCTCTGCCCGAAAGCTTTCGGCTTGCTCCATCGAACGGCCCCCACACGTCTCCGTCCAGACAGGTTTCTTACTATGCTCACACCCCAAGCCACGAACCGCGTCGAATGTCAATTTGATACCACCCGTCCGTCTTATTTCCTCGCCTCGGCAGAAACCCAGCATAACAGCGCACTTCACCAGTCTCACCACTCAGCTTGCCCTAAACTGAGGAACACCCACTCCCATTGCGCGTTACCGACGCCAGTGCTCCGATGACCCGGACATCGTCCGGTGGCGTCTGCGGCCTTGAGTCCAGATGCACCAAATGATCTTGGCAAGAGGCCGCAGCTTTACTCGCTCCATCGACATCATGATCCGGCGCCTCCCGAGCCCATGTACTAGTAGTAGCATCACCATATCGCGCAACACCCCTCACGGCCAGGTATTTTGGCTGTGGGAATCCCAGAGTGTCGTCTCCTGGTACAAACGAGAAGTCTCGTCGATGCTGCTGCTGGGACTCCTGGCGCTTTCCACCGATCGACGTTCGCCTGTCTCTGTCGCTCGCGGCGGCTGTCGGGGCGGGTATCGTGCTATAACTGATGTGCCGGCAAATGTCTTGTCTTGTGTCCGTTTCTTGGGCCTCTGCTGGCGAAGACACGGCGGAAGAAGGGGTCCAGGAGGATGAGAGCGGGTGGAGAGGAACAGGTCGACTTCCCCGATCAGCCATTGTCTGTTGGCCTCCGCCATCACGGCTATACCCAACTTGCTGCTCATATCCCCACCCATCAAGGTCGATATCATCGTAAACGCTCAGCTCATGGCCGAGGGTTACTGCAAACACGGTACGTCAGCTTGTAGTCGATGTCAGGTGGCTCTGGGATGATGCCATCACCTACGTTTTGGGCCATGTTTGCCATTGTCTCGTAAACTCTCAGGGGGTAGGTTTTCAGTCTTTCCGGATCCAGATAGCACATCCCAGTTGACCTCGTCACTCATGTTGTTACCCGCGACCTCGTCGATTAGGTAGCCCTTTCCCCCCCTTTTCTGATCAAACTACCAGACCTGGCCATCACCACCGCCTCGATACCCTTTTCTGAGGTATTATGGACAAACAACTCCAGTCGCTTGATCTCGGCCTTGTATCGGGCTTCTTGGATAGCCCAGTCTGCAACAAGTGACTCACGTTTCTCCTCGTCACTCTGTCGCAGTCCCTCAATCATGGCTAGCTCTTTCTCTTTATCTGTCACCTTCTTTTGGATAGCTGCATACCCTTCAACGAGATGTAACACATAGGAGGTGTACTCCGGGCCAAGCGTGGGCACTGTGGGGGCTGTCATGATGGCGATGCGAAGTGCCTCGGCCATTTGTTCAACTGATGGGTTATGCCACACCCGATCTGCCTCCCTGACCAGGACATCGCCCCCAGAGACACTGTGACAACCTGATGTGCGAGGCATTATCCGAGAAGCCGGCTCAAGCAAGCTGTCGAATCCCCCATGTTCACCCTGGAATAACAAAGGACCAGGAGAAACCGGATGTGGCGAATTCGGTCTCGCTGGGGTACGGTATCGTTGCCCAGGGAGCAGCCGCATCCAGCTTGAGTCGGCCATTGTCGTGGTTCTTCAGATTTATTCGTGTATAGAACGTTTGCTATGTCTGATCTCTATTGGAAGCGAGGTTTCGTGGAGGAGTAGTAGCCCAAGTTCAGCATTTTCAAGATGCACTAATCTTCGACAGCTGGCGGTCAACCGATTAAGATAGAAGAACATACATTGGTACCCAGGCAGCTGCAAGCTACCAGCTGCCCATCACTTGTGTGTTTTCTAACCAGAAGATAACCACCATACATCTATCTGCACAGGGCTATACAAAAAGCGGCATAGGCAGATGGAACCCAGATACGTATGATATACAATACAACATGCATACGGGATTGGCGAGTTGGGGCCGGAACTTTGACAATTCCTCGACTCATTGATATCTGTTATACCACTGCTATCAAGAAAGGGCCTACAATGAGGTTTACAATGGCACCGCTATGGACATACACGGCGCATAACGTACTGCAATTCATCTCTTCATCTGCCTACCTATCTCCAGTACCTCCATTATTGCCCACCATGGCCAAGATCAAGAGGGGAATTTCCTGGGTGAATTATCATTAGCAGTAGTAGAGCACATGGTCAGCATCCGAAAGCTGTATCAACATATTCCTAGTGATTCGCCAAGGAAATGCTCTCTCCATCACGGGGTCTGATCCCCTTGCTTTGCCTGCTTAATATGGACCTGTAATTGGGTGGGACGAGATTTGCAGGTACTTGCCACCTCAGGAATGGCTATTGCGCATGATTTCCTTGACAATCAAGACTTCCTTTAAACCCCATTTTCATCCACTCACCCTCATTTAGTTCCAACGTACCCAACCCTATGTCAGTCATCGGCGCCGTTAGAGGCAAATCGGGATGTTCAGGATCATGAAATCTGCTGCTTTGATCAAAGGAAGAACTGTAATGTGCTGGAAGAGCATCCCATTCAGGAGACGCGGGATGAGGATATGCTTGGCTATGGTAAAACTCGGGAGATCCCAAAGAGGAGGCTGCAGACGCATAGGAGCTGCTGCGACAAGGTAATTGAGGCAGAGGCCGACGACTACCTGGTCTGAAGACCCCGAGCGAATCTGATCGAATCAGTATCTCTGTTGCCGTACCATACTCGACATCCTCGGTGCCATTGCTAAATGAATCCCCGTCGATATATGGCAGCAGTGATGGTGCAATGGAAGGTGCATAGGACTCCAAAGATCTCCTTGATGCTGCCTCTGAGGCTAACAGTTCCTCAGAAAAACGAGAGCAATAGAGAACGGTATTGTGGACGTGTGATTTGAGTGAATCGTCCTCTGGTAACGGGTCGCTCGATGATTGGGGCTGTGAATGGAGGCGTTCAGGGGTTTCGAGGACAGTGGTAATGTGAGCATTGTGATGTTCGGACAACCTGGAAATGGCGTGATTTTTGACGACATCTTTCTTGCTTTCTTGGGAACCGCTCTCCTGGAATTTAGGGCTTGAAAGCCACGTGTTCTTATCTTGATCTCTAATCTCTGGAGGAGATTGTCTCAGACGCGCTGGGAGGCACGCTCGATCGGGTACGAGGTTGAGCTCCAACAGATACGCCCAGGCGCGGTAGTGGAAATGGAACGAGGCAAAGGGGGAATCTGTTGGATCATTCAGAACCCAGTCGTAGTATACCGCATCTTCCGGATGATCGAGAAGTCCACCTGAGGGAGATCTGTACAGTTTTGTTAGCATGACAAGAACGAGTATCTTCGTAGGAAACCACCCCAATAGCAGGACTAGCCCTACTGCTGTTGGCAGGTATCACCATACACAATACCGTATTGTTCCTGACCACGATATTGGCTTAAGTTGGGCGTTCTTCGTCGGCGATTCTTTGCTCGAAAGACCTGGATTTCGATAACACCCCCGTCATCCGCTGCCGCTGTTGCGTCTGGGCCTGGAGAAAAAGCGAAGGATCGAGATTCGATCCCACTTCGCTTGAGTAGAACGCCGTCTTGCTTGAAGTGCCACCGGTCACAGGGCTCGTAGAGGGCTCGCATGACGGTGCCTGACGAAGCCCCAGGATTGGTTCCCCAGTTCGCAATGGCGCGACCGTTCAGGAGCATCTTGAAGAAAAATGAGCACAGGGGTTCTGGGGGTCGATGGATCGAGTACTGAATGCAAAATTGGGCACCTGCGATGGTATAAGCTGTGGTCTTGAGAAATCGATACTAGAAAGTTAAAGAGAAAGAAGGAGAATAAAATATATGATGAACTATGAACGTACACGACTATCTGGTCCATACTTACCGGGAATAGAGGGAATGTAGACAGATACCCTCGGATTAGTCTTGTGAATACGGGGCGAGTCTGGTCCAGAGTACGTGGAGACAGACCCTCGAGGATTTTGTGAAATTATGTCAGGGGAGAGAATGTGGACCGAAGATGCATCAGGATGAGGGAATTCAGGGAGTGGCTGCGATTCTGGCTGAACCACTATGGAGATTTCGACTCCACGAAAAGAAGGCATCTTCGCATGAGGCTCTAGATAAGTATCTGCCCTTGGCTCAGCTCAGCCAAAAAAAGGGCAGCAGACCCGATAGGGAGAGAAGGACTTCACAAGCCATGTGCACAACTCAAAAGCTCAAGCTATGCCGGAGAGTGGAAAAGAAAGGAAAGGGACAGGGGTTTGAGAGAGAGAGAGAGAGAGAGAGAGAGGGAGAGTTGGTTTCAATATGACAGCTGATCGAGGGGCAGTGGTCGGTCGGGAGTTTGGTGGATGTCAAGCCGAACATTGAACGAGGTACGTGAGCAGCTGTAAGTGTTGTATGACTGGGCCACGGGCTTTATTCTGCACTCGATATAACTGGCCATATTAGTCAGGCGAAATCCATGTCATTTTTGCGAGTTAGAACGAAATTCAGAAGCACAAAGGGGTTCGCATATGGAAACCAACGATCACACGCCCAAATAACTCGGCTCTTGAGTCACCAGCTTGTTGAGGTAGCAAGGTCTGGTGGGATATTAGGCAGGGGTCAAGTTGCGGAGTTGATGTAAATGGGGTTGTTGGACAAAAGCAAAAGGCCTGTGATGGGCCGCGGACTCAAAGTTTGAAGAACTGTAGGCATGGTAAGTAGTATGTCATATTTTCAAATAGATACTCATATCGCCGTAGTTCAAGGCCCGGATAGCGGCATTGGCCCACATCTATGCTCGCACATTAGATGGATGCGCGGGATCGAGACTTCGACTGGAACCAGATAACAAAGGGGAAATAACTGATGGTCCAATATTCATGCCATGTGGTTCATATCGAATGGATAATCGTCATACGCTCTCCGTGAACGGGAGGGGGGCGCGCTAGGAAATACAAGTGCGTATACATTGTTGTAAACTCTTCGTCCATCTAGCTCTCCCGCCCTAGTACAGCCTTCGAGTCCTCCTCCTTGCCCAACAGTCCTAGGTTCCGTATTTGCCTTGCGCTTGGAGCATTATCCCGCGGAGTTGCCGCCTCGGCCCGGGCATACGCTGCTTGCAATGCCAACGCTCTCGCGTGCTGATCATTGTCAGTCCCGTCCCTCGCCATCACGCAATGTCAATGGTGTCAGAACCAACCTCCTTCTTATGATGAAGGCATTCATAGTAGTCCTCCAATACGGGAGAACACTTCTTCTTGCCAGAGTCGTCCGCGGATGATGTGTTGACGACGTAGCAGGCCATGACCTCTTGCCAGAAGGGAAAACAGCGACCGACGCCTACAGCAGCCGTCAGTTAGGGGCTCAATGGATCAACGCGCTCGGTTCAGAGGCTTACCACCGTGCATGCCGTATCCTGACGCCATGGTGAGCCAAATGGGTACGTGTCGAGACGTTCACGCTCACTTTTTGGTTCAGCGACGTTTGCGAGTTGCTGTAGTAGTCGTGATGCTATCTCGATGGAGTCAATTCAAGATTGGTACTACTAACATGAGGTACATTTCCTTACTAGCTTACGTCGAGTGAATTATAGTACTTTCTGTTTAAGGTTACATCCCGTTAAAGGCATACTCCGCCTTGTTCCCCGATATAGCCTCGTTGCGATTGGCGCATCTCTTTATTGGCTTTAGTTGCATATAGTTTGATAATGACGGCATCAGGAAATGTGGCTATTCACCATCAAAGACGACGGACGATACAGAACGACAGCGAACTATTAATTACGCACGAAGTGACGTTAATTGATTCCAGCCCCCTGGGCGTGGTCACAGGCTCAATATGAGTACTTTGCTCTCGCCAGCCAAGGTGCTACTTTTAGCTGCCCACTTCGCCGCCCACGCCGATATTGAAAGCTTAGCCCGTTTGGCGCGTCGACGCGCTGCCGTCCTCCGCAAAGAGCTACTTTTACGAATCATTCTCACTCACCTGCCAGAGACAGTAAAGCCAAATGCTTACGTTGGTTTGCTGCGGGATCTTGTCCATGATAAGCTCGGAGAGTACACGGGGGAGCTCGACACCACCCCGGTCAGTGACTTGTCTGACGAACAGGCCTCTAAGAAAGCGAAGAAACTCCATCTGGTACAGCTTTCATGTTCTGATGCGCCAACCGATGAACAAGATGACCCGTTTAACCTGTTTCTATTCCAAAGGTCCTATAAAATGGACTATGAAACAGGCCTTCTATCGGAGCTTCCTGACCTGCTTGTTCCATTTTTAAACTATGCGCCATCCATTCGTTCTTGGGTGGCTTCGACTGTGCTTCCTTACATAAGGAAGAACTGCGAGTACTACACCACGCAAGTCCCGTTATACTCGCTTCTTGAATTCCAGAACCTACCTGACCGAGCTGCCATCGTCTATCTCCTCTCCCAGACCGGACACAGCGAAGAGGACATCGGTCTCATTGGACGTGACTTGAGGGGACTGGTTGGTCCTTGGTTGCAAAATAAGGCGCGTTGGGTGCCACAAAGGAGCGGCAGTGGAGCTTTAGACACCGGTGAAGGATCGACTGTGTTCTCCTGCCCTGGCTGGGAGCAAGTTCTGGAATGGCTTGTGTCTCAAGCTGCAGGATCATGGATGGTGGTTGTTGCTGCTATCGAGCAATGGGGAGGGCCCCAGGACGTCGATCTGGGTGATGGAATAAGCCCCACGGTTGGGGAGCTTCAGCAGCGTTACCTGGATCGTACATATGCCAGAGCAGCACTAGCGTCTGCGTACTTGGTATCCGAAGCGACAGTTGAAGCACTCCCTGGAGCGTACCAGATGGTGAGCAAAGTAAGGTTGCTTTTGGGCCACGGCCAAGATCCATCACTGGAAATGGTCGCCTCTCAATTGCCAAACCTGTCCATGTTCGATGCAATGTCGCTCCCAAGTGTGAAGCCTGCAACTTACATGAGAAATGATTTACTCGAGGCAACAAACCCGTTGACTTCTCCCACAACCGCGGCAACGGTTCTGTTATCGGCACTCATCTTGAGCGCCTTCATTTTCACCCGGTTGGGTGTACCTTGTACAGTGAGGAGGGCCGGTGATCTAGCTTTTCTTCAGGACCAACGGGAACAGAAAGGAGAGCTGACAAAGCTAATTCGTGGGGCTTCAACTCAGTCACAGACAAATGATAATGAGTATTGGACGCAAGTGAGACGTGAGATTCTATGGCTTCACAACTGGGGTGCCACCCAAGACCACACTCGAACCCCTAGCGGTGTGAGGGGCGTTATTGGGATAGTGCCGAGAGACTTCATCGAGACGGAAATCCTCAAGACTCTGCTCTCCAGATCACGTATGCCTTTGCCACTACATTTCATGTTATTTGAGTGCTGACGCTTCTCAGGTTATGACCTGGCAAGATCCATCTACGAAGACGGGGTAGAACAGCCTCTTTTGGCAGAGGCCATACAAGATGTGGTCTACCATTCTGCTCTGAACGCCTTCGACAACGCCTCGAATCCCAATCGGTCACGCGGCGGCCTGAAGAAATGCGATGAAATGTAAGTGTTGGGATATGACTTGGTTTTCTATAAAGCTGACATGTGCTAAGCATCCACGCATTCCCCAAAACCATGGGGAAAAACCATCCTGCTACGAAACAAGTCGAGGCTCTTTTGAGGTGTACGCATGCCTTGAGTGATTACCGACTGGTTCTCAAGCAAGGCGAGCCCTTTAGCCCAGTGGTCCTTAGGGTGCACTCAGACCCCGTTTCAATCATCGACAGGGTTCTGGAACAGAATCCCAAAGCCTACACACGCCTTCAAGAGTTTTTAGAAATGGCTATCAACATGGCCCATGCTGGCATCTCGCGACGGACCACCCCTGTGAAGATGTGTTTAACAACATATGAAGATGATGAGGAACTTCCTGTGGCAGAGAAGCGCATTGTGGCGATGTGCATAGAAGCTGCTCTGAGAGAAGATGACTTTGAGACGGCATATTCATATGTAGTCAATCGACTGGATGCACTAGTTGTTGATGGACTCGAATCTGCCTCAAGGGAGCACCGCGATGAATGGTCTTGGAAGGCAGCTTTGAGGGCGGGACAATACATTCGCACCGAACAGAGTCTGCAACCAACTCATTTAGGGACAGCCAGCGGAAATCTCGAGATACGCCATCTGGAACAACGCATGGAGTGCCTCGCAACCGCATTACGTGTTGCGCCTTCGTCTCAGCTCCAAGAAATTCTCAAAAGCTTCCGGCGCTGCGAAGAGCAACTCGAATCAGCCATCAGAGAGGAGGCCGCTAATGAAGCTGCTTGGGGTGCTGCAAGGGAGGTACCTGGAGCGTTTGCTAGCCCAAGTATTGACAGGTTGCACACATCACGAAACATGACTGCCACCGTCGCGGCCAGGCAGGCGGAGGAGGCCCCGATGTCTCTTTTTGATCTCTCACGAGCTACTGCCAGACTTGCCCAACGAAACTTCACGCAGCTGTCTAGTTTGCCAACTATGGCGACCATTGGACACTCGGTAGCGGCTTCAGACTTCTCTAACCAAGATCAGTGTGACGAGCAAACACAACGTCGTCCAAGAAAAAGGGACCAATTTAGAGAAGCCGCTACAGGAACACTTGTCTCGGGTGTTGGCTGGCTATTAGGGGCAAACGTCAACAGAGGGGCGGCTGAGACGTAATAGATAGGTGGATGCATGTGCGCATGAATATGAATGAATGACTGAAGAAGCCTACTAATCATTGAACCCATCATAAATGTCATAGTCTTATACTGTTCCCAAAATGGCTTATTTAACACGGAAAATTGCTCATGGCACTATCTGAAACACGACTCAACATGAAGAGTGACATTCAGATTAACCGTTGAACTGGATGCTACCTAGTAGATACAATGACCTAACAGCAATGGTGATTTTAACGTTGTGTGATGGCTCATACAAGGGTTTAACAAGCCCCAGGGGATCAGGGGAAAACTTAATAGATATGCTGGTGGATCCTTGACGGTCGTGACATGATGTCTCCAATATCCGGCTTAAAAATGGCTCAAACAAGAAAGAGTTTTCGACTGACACAGGCAGGAGTTTGTCAAATTCCCATACAAACCAATACTACCTTACAGCTTGTATCAAAGTCCGTATAGAGCAGCAACGTTATGTAGTCAAGAATTATGATCGTCGTTTGTCATTTGAGAGAGCATCGAACGGCCGGCCTCTGATGTTGTCCTGAACAAAATCTAGGTCCGATCAGCACATTAACCGAGAGATGGGGGCGCATGGCAGTCAACAGGATCTCCAGCACAGTTTGTGATGTGTTCGAAGACGAATGCCTTGGAAGACTCCGTGTAAATTCCAGTATAGTGTCGAAGGAGGTGAAAATTGTTTGATGGGTCAAGATGACCATATAATAATTGAATGTAGGTGTTGCAGTACTTCGCTACTTGATATTATTAGCCCACAAATTCCATGTTCGACAATGATGGCTTCTTGCTCATTCATTGCACCAAAACCAGAAGCAGACACTTGAAAAGAACCACGACGGCGAAGAAAAATACCTACCCAGTATGGGATAAAAAGAAAACTAGGGATCCCATCTGTCTCAAATGTCAGATGCATTGATAAATTCCTTACCAGAACAATAAGAAAAGGCAGAATGTGAAGCGGGAGGTGATTACGGCGAGTGGCTTGTTGATAGGCGTAGGGCGATGAATTTACGTTCAATACTGGCTTCACCAAGGTAACGGTTAGTCAAGGCCAAGGTGAGGCGGTTTCATCATCATCTGAGGTTGATGTGAATCCGAAATTGCCGCCGTCGACTCAGTTCCGCCAGACCAATGTGTGGAGTTCTGACAACTGTATACAAGGCTGCGAACGATCGCCTCAGTCGCTGGGCAATCTGCTTATTGGTCCATGGGGTTCACTTCGTAAAAAAAAAACCCAAGTCGGTGTTTGTTGGGTTGTTGTGCTGCCAATGCTATCAAAATGCTGTCGCGTAACGTGACGAGTGATGAAGTGTTTGATTCTGCAAAGATCCGGAAGCTGCCATACGCGGCCCATATGTAACCCTGTCGCCGCAAGACCGACCAGCAAGAAGAAGAAATCAGTGACGACGGCCGAAAAACCCGATTTTGTTTCCCTTTCCTAGCTGTCGCATATCGCACGAAACTCCTCAGTGAGCAGATCCTAACGGGGAGTCCGCATTAGTCCATGGAGGTCGATTGAAGGACCGCAGACAGGACAAAACAGAACAAAGAAAATAAGTAGCAACAGGCAGCCCATTAATAATAGCACAAAGACGTGTGTGATTCGTCATGGATCAATAGACGGCGCGTGTTGGTGACAGCACCATCAGTGCATCGCCGGGTCAGGACCTAGAAATATTAGCGTTTATGTGCGCATGCTACGTTCAATAGTAGCTCGAACCTCCGTATGGCTCACGCGCCTCAGATCGTGAGGTGGACTCTCCATAAGCAGGACCGCCTCCAGCAGCTGGTTCTCTAGCCCGACCGGCATCACGGTCACCCGCGCCAGGCCGATCATAACGTTCACGCTCATATCCGCCGCCGCCGCCGCTGCCGCTGCCGCTGCCACCGCCACCGCCTGCGCGGGGGCCATAACGGTCGCGGTCTTCGCGGGCACCACCGTACCGATCGCGGCGGTCGTAACCACGTTCCTGGTCTCGTCCCTGTTCGCGTGCCTGTTCGCGTGCCTGGTCTCGTCCATAGCCGCGCTCCTCGTAACGTCGGTCATCTCGGTAGCCTCGGTCATACCCACGCTCTTCATATCGTCTGTCATAACCACGTTCGTAGTTTCTCTCATAGCCTCGGTCGTTGCCGCGGTCGTTGCCGCGGTAGCGATAGTTGTCATCACGGCCGTAACCACCTCCTCCATAACCGCCGCGTCGGCGGTCATCAAAGCGTGGACGAGGATCTGCATCGAAGTCAGTTATTAGAGCTAGTGAATGACTAGAAGATAACTTGCCTCTCTTGGGAGGGCCGAAGTATTTGCCAGGAGTTGGCGTGCGAGGGCGGGCCCTACGGGCTTTCTCGATGCTCATAGTGCGGCCCTCGACCACTTCGCCTTGAAGACCCTCCCTGGCGGCCTCAGCTTGCTCAGACGTCACCATCTTAACAAAGCCAAAGCCACGGGATTCTTTTGTATGGGGGTCGCGCATGATCTGGCACTTCTCAACCTCGCCATATTTCTCAAACATCTTGGACACCTCTGCCTCGCTCAGGCGAGGGTGGATGCCAGTGACGAAGAGGTTAGAGCCAGGATTAATAGCCCCATCATCGTCATCTTTGGGAGCGGCGGCATCCTTAGTCCTGAAAGAGATGAAAACAGAAGGTTAAGAGATGATTTGATGGAGTGGAAGGACAGTAAGAAGGACTTACACGTCAGGGTTGCCACCTGGGGAAGCAGAGCGGCGGCGGCTGCCGTTGTCGTCGCGCATAGGGCGAGGAGAAGCGCTTCTGTTATCGCGCTCATAGCGAGGAGCCTCATCTGATGCCGCGTTAGTACTAATTGCATGATTATCACACGATGCTATTGTTGTTGTTGTTGTTATTGTCGGGGTGAACAACGGCCTGAGGCCACGCAGCACAACAAACGCGTCGCCATGAGAGGAGGGAGGACAGACCATCATAACGGTCGCCATTCGCGGCCTCGTAATCCATTGCAGTAGTCGCCATGATTTCCAGGGAGTTGTGGTAAGATGGAAGTGAGGCGAGCAAGGGGATTGATTATTGCGTGATGGCTTCGCAACTTGACCAGCGGACAAGAATGAAGAAGAGAGGGAGGGAAAAAAAACGATGGTACACGAGAAAGAAGTATGAGAGAGGGAGCCGATGATTAGGCGGCGCAGGTGAAAGGGGAGAACAAAGCGGCCTAGATCTGATACAGCTGCCTGTCAGAGAACGATGGCCTTGGCAAACGAAGAAGATGAGAAAAAGCGCTGCGTCGCGATGGATTGGACGGTGATGGGGCGAAAAGAAAAAGAAAAAAAAGGGCGAGTGAAAGGCAAATAATCAGCCGGTTCATCAGAGCCGTTGCCAGTTGTGCCAATGCAAGGGAGGTAGGTTACTACGGAGTAATTGATGAACACGCTGGAGACGGGAGACGTGCAGTGAGGCGAAGGTCAAGAATCAGCCGATCTAGTATGACGCATTGTATGGAGTACTTTCGCCAGGACTTGGGAAACTTGATCGATACGCAAAACTATCGGCTGGCTACTGCTCTTGTAGAGTAGACTCGCAGTACTAGGAAGCTCCTACTTTGTACCTGTGGAGCCCCAGAATCTACTACCTAGGTACTATGTGCTTAGCAGTAGTAGTATCAGCTTATGTGATGTACATGGTCTCTTGAAGAGGCGCACCGAATACCTAGGGTAGTGTCTAATGGCGAGTAGGTAGTATTTAATACCTCCCCAGAAGCGCATTTTATCTTGTCTTTTTATTCTTTTTGGGGGTTTACATGCGAATAGGCGTTTAAAGATGGAGTTACCCGTTTGTTTCAAGGACAGTCTTTACGTCATTCCTGGGGCGTACTTGACTTCAATCACCAAAGGACGATCTTCGCAGGTAGCAGGTACTGAGTATACTACATAGTACTACGAGTAAAGCCTAAAAATTAACACGAGGCCCATCACACTCATCATATCTCACATGAATTGATAGAAATATTGCAAAAATACGGTCTCTCTCGATAGTGGTAGTTTGATGTGTAATTCAGCAATAATCGAAGTCCCAGAAAATAGCCATTCCCGTGATGAATAGCGGAATACCTTGATCAAACCAGCAACTCCATTCTTGAGTGACGCACGAGCTTTCTGAAGTTAACATTTTACATGATTCTGGGGGAAAGGCACGATTGAGAATACATACATCCAAATCCCTCAAGTAACGAGCAAACTGCCGGTCCGACATCTGAAAGTGTCGGGTTCTCGAGAGTCGTGAGGTCGTGTTCACCAGACGTCCTCGGGGTCGACCTCATGTTCTTCTCCGTCATCCCTAACGTGCTTGTGGTTTTTGTCTCTCTTCATAGACTTGCGCATGTCGAAGGCATCCTCGCTTGCCCTGTCCGGGTCGGTTGCATGATCACCATAGTAGTCTTTGACAACACGGAACACACTGTAACCGAGCCGCTTGTAAAACGTTATGGCCCGGTGATTGCTTCTCCGAACGAATAAGTCTACAAACCACGCATCATTCGTATCGGCAGCAGACTCCAACTGCTCAACCAAAATTTTGCCAATTCCTAGTCTCCTTGCCTCTGGGGCCACAGTCAAGGCCGTGATATGGGCGTGCCATGGAAGATAGTGCTCAGAGTACTTGTAAGCATCCGGAGATGATTCAACCTTGCCCATGACTTCAAAGGAATTATTGTTAGTAGGGGTTGCATCGGAGAGTGAAGAGGCTGACGAACTGTACCCAACAATGTTTCCATCCATGTCTTCGCAGACCTGGAACAACGATGGCCATTTTGCGTAATACTGGAGGTAGAAGCTAAGCTCGTACGTCTCCGTTAGCGGGTCTAGGTTGCATTTGGAGAACTTGTTGACATCGTCTGGTCGAAATCGCCGAAATGTTGTCATAGCTGTGGACAGTGGTGAGTGCGAGAAATAGTGGACAGTGATGATGTTAATTTGAAATCAATGGCCTTAAACATGCACGACGCAAGGCAATATATGCCGCCTGCATTGATAATGGACCTGGTCATGATCAGTGATTGAATCAGTGACTGATGAGGGGGTCGGGAAATGGCTCGTCGTTGGGGAGGGGGTTTATCATTACACTTGCTTGATAGTATTGGAATTTTGCGTGCATGAGTTGGTGTCGCATGAATGCTCAAACTCCCTTTGGCAATTTGCGAATTGTGGCTTGCCGCTACTAGTATTGTGAACGGGGTTTGAATGATGCTCTATGGAGTGCTTTGTCCTTTCATCCTTGGTGCCCGAATCTCTGGGATAGTAGTAATAGTATTAGGTACGGAGTACTACTACTGTCTACGGAGTACGAGTATTATAATAATATTGCCTATATAGTATTTTCAAATTACTTTTAATTTTAAATAAATTATAGTTAAAAATTACTATAAATTTTATTATAAATTTATTAATAATGATATATTAAAAGTAAAAGGTAAATATTATTTTAATAAAAGTAAATTAATTTATAAAATATTTATTATTTATATTTACTAATACCACTGGCACGTTTCGAGTGGCAGTGGAGCTCAGTTCCTTAACACATCATTCGACACGTATTCATAGCTGAGCCTCCAAACACGCGCACACAGTTTCCAACTCCACGCACACATCCAAGCCTAATCAGGATTAAATCACTCGCTAGCTATTTTTAGCTGTAAAGATATATCCCAGTCATTTTTTCAAGTTCAAGCTATATAGAGGTTTACCCGGCCTTTTACCGAAAACCACAACAATAATGAAGACGTAGTTACGCGTCATTTACGACCGCGGCGGCTGTAGTTAACTATACTCGTATAGCTTGAACTTGAAAAAATGACTTGGATGTATCTTTACAGCTAAAATAAGCTAGCGAGTGACTTAAGCCCGATTAGGCTTAGATGTGTGCGTGGAGTTGGAAACTGTGTGCGTGTGTTTGGAAGCTCCCAAGATGGAAGAAGGAGCAAAGGAAGAGATACCGATTAGGTGTTGGCCTCGCCACTCGAGGCTAGCTCCCCCGGCACATTGATTAACAAATTCTCCGAGTCTGGGGAACGCGAGCTTTCGAATGATGAACCAGCAAGCTGATGCTCTCGGAGGATAACGGATACTGCTAACTGTCAATTACCTGCTCCTCAGCTGCTCTACGAGTACTCATTTAACCCACAAAATCCCAAGAATTCTTCATGAGATTTCATACGAAGTAGTTCTCGTCGTTATGCCTAATCCTCTGACACCTCAGACAACCACGCTCTCCCGAGTCCATTCTCCTTTATGTGTTTTGAAAGGGATGCCGTTTGTCATGGCAGCCAGCCATTTAGAAAACGGTTGCCACGGAAGAAATATTACAGCCAAAAAGCCATCGACTGTGGGCTTGCAACTATTAACGATGGCCACTCTATTTAACCACTCAGGAACGATGTGATGCTAAAACGAAACCGGCGTATTCGTATTGTGATTGACACGAATACGTTTGAAGCTCGGACTGGACGGCACTGATTTCCCCTCCAGCCCACCCACCGGCTTACCTAATCTATCGTCTTTCGATTGATCAATCACACCACATCAGGATATTAAAGGCTGCGTCTGGCCTATCGGCTCCGCTCGGAGAACCAGTAAAAAGGCCTTTTTGGGCGAGGAATGATGCGGTGATTGACCCCATCGTCGAATCAAACGGCCTGTTAAGTTGCTGCTCCGAGAACATACCTCTCTTAGTAGTATTCAATTTCGTACTCGTAGCCTACTCGGTCTTCGCAACCTCCGAGCAAGCAATTTGCATTGCATGGGATCATGCCACTTTGGGCAGCACGGCTCTGTGCCGCTCCGGAAAAAGGGGACGAGCAGATCTGCCCCGTGAAAGGCGCGTCAATTAGCTATATAAATAACCATTGACGAAGCCCATCGCGGCTGGTTGATCGATAACGACGATATCCTCCTGTTAATCCACCTGCAAGCCTCCTTGCTTGTCTGTTCGCTTTATCCGCCTTATCACGGCTGCTAGCAGCATTCGCTTCCTGTTGGCTCCGCCCTCGACCCAGGATTATTATTGTTGTCTTTTGAACGTGTCTCTGAACAGCCAAATTTCACACCATCGGGAGCACCCCTAATGCTACGGAGCACTAGGCCCCTGAAATTGTGCCCCAATTATTATTTTTTCTCTCTTACGAGTACTCCATACTCCGTACGCTCCGATAATACGGGCGGCTCCTACTAGCACTGGACAATCTTTAAATAAGACCCCGGGATCCCGCGTCTCGACGATAAACACATTGCCCCCGACCTGTGCCACTTCCACCAGAGAGTCGAGATATCACTGGTTTGGCCTTTCACCATGGATGTCGTACTCGAACTCACCGATACATTTATCACGGATCATGTCTACACCTGGCTCTTCCCGTTGAGGCCAGCTCCGTATGATTTCCCCCATGCAACCGCTGCCAATGCCTCAGCAGAGGCCTTCTCAACATGGACATACAAACCTGCGACCAAGTTCATCCAGATCGAGCCTTTCCAAGCGGCTTATATGAGCTCAATGCCGCGCGATAACATCATCCGTCAAGCTGCGTCGCTTTACTTCATCACTTGGTATGCACCGCCGCCTTTCATAGCCGGTCGCATTATCTACTTGCAAGACGGCTAACTCTGGCTTCGTTGTACAGGATCTTCGGCTTAATCGTTTACTTTATTTTCGCAACGCTCTCATACATCTTCATTTTCGATAAGCGAACCATGAAACACCCCAAATTCATCAAGAACCAGATCTGGCTCGAGATTGTGCAGGCGAACAAGTCAATGCCTGTCATGGCTCTTGTGACCGCTCCCCTGTTTCTTATCGAAGTACGAGGATACGGCAAGCTCTACGACACTACCGAGGAGGGCCCCGGCCTGTGGTACAACATTCTGCAGTTCCCTCTCTTCCTCGTCTTCACCGATTTCTGCATTTACTGGATTCACCGGTATCTCCACCACCCGCGCATCTACAAGTACCTCCACAAGCCTCACCACAAGTGGATCATGCCCACCCCCTATGCGAGCCATGCCTTTCACCCTCTCGATGGCTTCGCCCAGTCGATTCCGTATCACGTCTTCCCCTTCATCTTCCCCTTGCAGAAGATGGCGTATGTCTTCTTGTTTGTCTTCGTCAACTTCTGGACCATCCTGATTCACGACGGCGAGTATCTCACCAACAACCCGATCATTAATGGCGCCGCCTGCCACTCTCTACACCACTCTCGATTCGAAGTTAACTATGGCCAGTTCTTCACTGCCTTTGACCGTCTTGGTGGGACCTACAAAATGCCAGAGGCTTGGATGTTCGAGAAGGAGACCAAGATGTCTGAGAAGAAATGGAAATCCGAGTCCAAAGAAGTCGACACCTTCGTCAAGGAGATTGAAGGCAGCGACGACCGGACCTACGGCCCCGATATGGCTGCGAAGAAGAACAAATAGATATCTGCACTCGATGTACAGAGTAGCAGCTGATGAGTATTAGTTAGGAGGATTGCACGTGTTATGCGTAAGTCATGTCTGTATGGTGGCGTTAGCCACCATCACAAAAGTCCACCACCAGTTACACCCTGTATATAGTTAGAATTTTTTGTTACAGACTGAGGCCGCCCCTGTCAAGTGGCTCTTTGTCTTTTTTGTTTTTCCCTATGAGCGGCGGGAGGGAGGAATTACGAAAACTCTTGAATGATCTGTGTATTCCATGTACGAGCTGAACAAATAGACCGGCGTATCGACCGGCGATGTAATAATAATATGCATTCCCCGAACTCCTGATGCAAAATGAAATAGGTGACGTCTTGTCTTCAGTGCTTGCCATGAACGCTGTAGATTACTGAGGTCTGGCAGTGTTTCCAGAAACCCCCCCCCCCTCCTCCTCTTTGCGATGAAGTATAATTATGAAAGGCAACAAGAAAGAGCGAATAATGTGTGTGAAGTGTGTGAAAGTCAGCGCGCGCGAGCAATAGTGCAATACGCGCTCATGAGAAGCTGACAAACTTGGGGTCCCTTGGCCGCCCATCTGGGCCGATTCCGTTGGCCTTGAAACGGTTCTCCATGTAGACTTTGCGCGCCTGGTCAAATGTCAAGCGTCGCTTCTTCATAATTTTGAGAATCTCGGTCTTGCTCGCATCATCCAGTCCAGCGCGACTATCACCCGCCTCGACATTGCCGCTGAGGTCAAAGGTGCTGCTTGAGAGGCCCGCTTCAAGGTCGCCGGCGAAGCTGGTGGGGATGCGCGAGTAGATGTATCCTGCACCGGGGAGTTGGACCTCGCGGACGTGGTGAATCCAGTAGGATCGCGTGAAGAAGAGTGCCGTGGCAGTGACAATAAAGAAGAAGCAAAGCGAGTAGAAAAGGTACGCCATTGTGAATGAAGTCACCTTTGACTAACCAGGACCGACTTTGGATGGAAATTGGTCTCTCAGGTTAGCGTCGTCGCGATAATTGGAAGCGAAGGGAAATGAGTGAAGCGTGATTATGATCGGCCTTTAGATCCGGCAGATGTCTGGCGACCCGGTCATGGCAGGCCTAAGACAAAAATGAGGCGTCTGACGAGCCGTTGGTGTGTGTCAGAGAGATGCTTCCCTCTTAATACTGTTGTGTACGAGTAGATGGAGGATGACGTTTCGGGAACCGGAGGCCTGTGCTGGATGGCCTGACTGGAACGCAAGTCAGGCGTGGCTGTGCAAGCCACTCATGCATGCTCTGTATGAAGTATGTACGCCACATCGCGCTGATTCAATTAACAGCGATAAGCACAACTCGGTAACTGCAATCTTTGCACTAACCACAACGCGGCAACTAAGCGAGCCCACACTTTCAGGTCTACACGTCAATTTCGAGAGCTATCGATCTGAAACAGTGAGAAACCCTCCCACGGCGTCGCGAAAACCTCAATATCGTCACAATGGCCTCTACGCTTCCTAACGTGTCCTCGGACCTGGTCTGGCAGATCGTCCGTGAGTTTCAAGGTGTTTTGAACTGCCAGGATTGGCTGCTAAAGGCGATGATTAGGCGACAACAACAGCTACCTCTTCAAGTCCAGCCGAAATGGAGGTGTTCAGTTCTCCCGGGATCCCCTGAACTTGACCAACAAGAACTCCCGAAAGGTGCGAAATAACCCTGGCAGAAAAGGGGAATTTGTTGCTGGTTTAGAACACGTTTGCGGCTAACAACTCGGACAGTACGCCGGTTTCGTCAACGAGAAGGTATGGGCATAAGCGAACAAGTTCCAAGACTCAGCAAAGCAGCTACTAAAATACTGAACCACTAGGCCATCGGTGTTGTCCCCAACGCCAAGGGCGGCGTTGTTGTTCTCAGCAAGAAGACCACGGCCGCCAACCAGCCCGCTCAGGTCATTGCTAAGAACATCATCGGCGGTGGCAAGTCCACCCGCAAGTGAGTTGAACCGAACCATTAGGACAAAGATACTCGATGAAATGGCAATTGGAGGCTGACAGTGATGGCATCAGGACCTACAAGGCTGTCGCCAACCAGGCTGCCAAGTCCGGCTACCGCGCCGATCTCCGAAGCGCTGCCGTTGAGCGTGCCTCCGCCATCCGCCGATCCCAGCTGCCTGTCAAGCCCGACTCCGAGCCCAAGCTGAGGGGGAAGAAGGCCCAGAAGGCTGCTGGCGAGTCCTAAATATCTGGACACAGGAGGATTAGACAACGCGGCTGTATGAAGGATTCGACAGCTTTTAGTAGCTGTTTGATAAGTCGGGAGACCATCTAAATGACGAGCAGTATCAACTGAGGTTCGTTGGTCACGGCCGGAGTTGGCATGGGAACTCAAAATTTGTCAAGACAAGAGAACATGACTGGTTTCCGACGAGGCACCGGAATTGAAGTTTCTCATCAACAAGAACATGGGGCCTATGAAGCTCAAGGGTGTCGTCATACGTGAATCATGCATACCCATAATAGCCGGGGTCTTATTAAACGGTGAAGGACATCGAGGTTTCCATACGGAGAGAACCGGAACCGGAATTCGCATAGACACATCTGAATTGTTCGTGGATCTTTGGGGTATCGCAAGTAGCAATGTGTTGAAATCTTTCGAGTCATATATTTGCAGCAGGAGGCTAGGTGAGCTTAGAAGGAAGGCCGATATAAAAACTCAGGCCCCGGAGCGCCGGCCGAATGGCCATTGGACGTGATATAAGTTTAGATAGTACTACAAGTACCGTCATCAGCAACGACGAATATGGATGTGGGGGCCAATGTTTTAGAGAGCATAAACGACTGGGATAATCCCGAATAATATCGGGTGACAAAACACAGCTTGCCATTCGCATTTTCATTCCTAGATACGTACAAGCTGCACGGTATGGCCAAATACGGATTGCCGCTGACGTGATGCCTGTGACGGCGGTAGACCTCGGAACGAACAATTCCCACGGCCCCGTCACCAGTTTCCGAGCGGCAGTCACAAGCTTTCCAAGAGGGAGAGACTCGGAACATGACGGAGCACGCAACCAGAGCTGCTGCTCCCTTTTGTGTCCATAGCTGCAAGCCATTCCTGAGCCGACCGGCGGCGACAAGGAAATCATAACGATTTCATATTTATCCACATATTGAAAACCCCCCTCCCGATTGGCTCAAGACCCTTTGCGTTGCCCCTCCTTCCCACAGCTACCCCTCCAAGGTATCCGGGCAAGAGTCGGCCGGACAGTGCGAGGCTTGTATGGAGAGCCTCGTGTCAAAACGCCGTGCATCCCTCTCACAACTCAGCCCGTTTCCATCTTACATCTTTTACATCACAATTCCTCGCCTCAAACCACCTCTGTGTTCCCTGTTGCTGGAACACCGCTGCTTTTGCTCCTCAGCTCTTTACTAGAACATCACCCCACACTCCCGCCACAATGGTCAAAGCAGGTATGAGAAGCAATTGCCCCTCAACCCCGCACTCAACGGCGTGCTCTGCGCGAGCTTACGCCCCTTCCGTGGTGTCATAAAAACCACAAGCTGACATGGGATGCGTATATAGTTGTTGCCGGCGCATCTGGAGGCATTGGCCAGGTAGGCATATTGCAAACATACGGCTTGTCGTGTTTGTGGCATCAACTGACGACGAAATTATAGCCATTGTCTCTCCTTCTCAAGACCAGCACCCTCATTGATGAGCTGGCTCTCTACGATGTCGTCAACACCCCCGGCGTCGCTGCTGACCTCTCCCACATTTCCTCTCCTGCGGTAAGCTCCCTATTTCTGGATTTCCCATGCCAGACGACTAACGGTGAACTCTCCAGAAAATCACCGGCTACCTGCCCGCCAAAGAGGGTGCCAACGATGGCGGCGCCAAGGCTGCCTTCAAGGATGCCGACATCATTGTCATCCCTGCTGGCATTCCTCGTATGGCATTGCCTCATTCCCTTCGTATCTGTGTTTGCTGACAAGGAAATAACTTGTAGGCAAGCCCGGAATGACTCGTGATGACCTGTTCAACATCAACGCTGGTATTGTCAAGGGCCTGATCGAGGTCATCGCCGAAGTCGCCCCCAACGCCTTCATCCTTGTCATCTCTAACCCAGTTAACTCAACGGTCCCTATCTCCGCCGAGGTTCTCAAGGCCAAGAAGGTCTTCAACCCTCAGCGACTCTTCGGTGTTACCACTCTCGACATTGTTCGTGCCGAGACCTTTGTTGCTGAGATTGTCGGCGAGTCCCAGCCTCAAAAGCTTACCATTCCTGTCGTTGGTGGCCACTCCGGCGAGACTATCCTTCCTCTCTTCAGCAAGGCCTCGCCATCTGTCACCATCCCCGACGACAAGTACGATGCTCTCGTGAACCGCGTGCAGTTTGGCGGCGACGAGGTAGTCAAGGCCAAGGATGGCGCTGGCTCAGCCACCCTGTCCATGGCCTATGCTGGCTTCCGGTGAGTTTGGCAATGACTGATCCCCCCTCTCCAAGTTGTTGGTGACATCCTTAACATTGACGCTCCCCAGATTCGCCGAGAAGCTCCTCCGTGCCGCCAAGGGTGAGAAGGGCCTGGTTGAGCCCAGCTACGTCTACCTGCCTGGTGTCCCTGGAGGTGATGCCATCGCCAAGGCAGCTGGCGTCGAGTTCTTCTCTGTGCCCATTGAGCTTGGAGTAAGTCAACTAATATGCCGTCTTCATTTGTGGAACACCTTGCTAATTGTACATAGCCCAACGGTGCAGAGAAGGCCACTAACCCCTTGGAGGGTATCACCGAGAAGGAGAAGGAGCTCCTGGCCAAGGCCGTCGAGGGCCTCAAGGGCAACATTGCAAAGGGTGTCGCCTTTGCCCATAACCCTCCCCAAAAGTGAATAACCCCCCAAAACACCCCACAAATTAGTAGTTGCTAGAGTCGAAGGAGCTTGTCTTGAGGACAGTAGCTATGACACTAGGTTTTAATATACGGATATGGCCAGGGTTGCTGATGGTTTGCTTCTTTTCACAGGCTGTGAAGTGTCTTTGCGTCACCCCCCTTTCGAGATTCCTCCCGCTAGGCACTTGTCAACCATCGGATAGTGTCTTGCAGAGGGTTATCTAAGCAGAATCAGATGGGCATCTGGAAGAAGAGCGAGTTGATTCGCTCCGATGGTTAGTCAGGCTGCGTGGTGTTTCCATGCAGGTTCTTTTGCTCTTTGGTTATCCTAATTAAAAGTTTGATGGCTATGGCTTGGTGGGAATGGTCCTAATTTGGAATATGGCACCTGGCAACTCATTGACCTCTGCTTGGACGGTGGCATTGATGCCCAAGGCGGCTAGAGCACCACGTACGATGCCGCATGGAAACCACAGGAACTAGCTATCAGTAAGCACCAAGATCGCAACAAAAGAACTTTTCGGTCCAACATACTGGTTGTGCCCGAACCACAGCCTGGCTACCGGTTTCTGTACTCATACGTGAAAATGGGCGGAAGACATTGTCCGTCAGGACGTAGACTCCCTAATGCCGTATGAGTTATGATGAACTGTAGTGCTGGAGATCAAGCGTGGCAACATACCCGGTGATTTGTCTTTAAGTTGTCAATGTTCTTTCCAAAGACTAGGGACCAGAGATCTTTGCAGAGGAACTTGATGACGTCGAGCGTATCGTTGAACCGTGGGCGATCTTTTGAGAACCTATGCGTCGTGGAGCCATAAGTATTGTATCGCAGCAAAATAATGGAAGGGAGATGACCCTCCAAGGAGACAGACGAAGCATACCTCTCTACTAGTCCCTGTCCAACGCGGTAGCCCTGCGACTCGAGTCTAAAATGCACAGCATCCAAATGCTCATCCTCGTCTAACCTCCGTGGTACAGACGGCGAACCACCAGCAACAACGGTTCCAGCATGGCTTGTCGTAGCTGACTCTGCTCTCCCCACCGGCGTCGTTGCGCTCGCAGGGAGTAGTGCGCCGCCACCACCTGTGGTTGTAGATGCTGTATCGGGTGGGAGAGATGAAGAGGTGCCAATAGCAGCGGCAGTGTCGCGCTCGGTGGTGACGCGGTGGGCGAGCGGGACGAGTTCAATGAGGAGGAAGTCGAGACATGAGGAGCTGAGGAATGTGGCGGAAGGGTCGGTAGAGTTGTATGGAGGCATTGTCGGAGAAAAAGACATGGTAAAGGCGAGGTGCCCGGAGGACAGAGATGCGGAGGGACGAAGGAGGAGGATGTGGACGGAGGCCCCTCTGAATAGGATTAGGCGGACGAAAGCTGGCGTGCGACAAGTAGATCGAGCTTGGTCGTAGCAGGAATTGGACGTTTTCTACTTGTTTGGAATAACGTCTGTCTTTGCTGAGAGTGGTTGGCGCTGAGTCGGGATATTATGGAGGATCCAAGAGCGAGCGGTCGGAGGTTGAGGATTATCCCGGGTTAAGGCTCCTAGCTTGGCAAACGTGGGGTCCCGATTTCGATACTTCCTGCACCAACCACGTCAAACATACACCATGAGAATGATTCAGCTCTCATCTATGTACACCAGTGTTTTGTTATACAATACCGGGTCTGCATCGCATTTTACCATTTAAGAGAGTGAACGGTTGCACAGGTCACAGGGGTGTCATGGTGAGGGAGACTGATGAAGGGCGTTGTATGTCCAGCTATGAATCCAATTGAACCATGATACAGACATATATCTAGCATATATGCAATGCTTGAGACCATGCCTGCGCCTGGTAGGTAGCACCATGTCCAGATGTTGTGTCAATATGCCCCGGCTATCCAGGCCCCGAATAATCCTTTAATAGTAGCATAGCAAAGGAAGGCAAGCTTTTGCCCCTGATAAACCCTTACTCCCCAAAACCGCATGCTAGCACTGAACCGACACCAGGGGAATCATCCTTTTTGCCTATCGCCTAGAACGCCTTTGCTGACCGAAATAAGTTCCATCTCTCCTATACACTGAAACCATCCTACCAATCCTTGACCAAAACCAACCGGGCAGTCTGTAGCTATCACGACGGTTGGTGGAGCCCGCCTAAGTAGGGTAATTACCAGGGGACTCGCTTAAGAATCCTAGGCTCGACGGCCCGCGATATCCGTTCGTTGTCGTATTCTGTCGCTTGTTTGGACGTTGAATCGGCTCCTCATCGTCGGATGATAAGGTCAAGTCTATCACTGCTGGTGCCGGACGCTTGGCGCTGTTTGGGGGGCAACTTCGTGTCACCCCAGATGAGCTGTCCCTACCACCTGAATCAGGCGTACTGACGCATGGTGTCGGGTTGTTGGGCGTCTCTAGAAGATGCCCACCAATGGTGTTGATCTCAGATATTTCCAAGTCGTCGTCATCGACTCCGATCGATGCTCCATTTGGAATGAACGACGTTTCCTCCTGGAAGGTTTTGGTCGACCACCGCCCATTAGGCTCGATTGTGACCGTCTCCAAGCTCTTAGGGGTCTTCTCAAGGATATCTCTGACGTATCTGAACATCAATCAATCAAACAATCAGTCGCAAGATCAAAAACAAGGGACCGCATTGGTGTTGGAATTAAAACTCACTCGTCTATTGCCAGTTGCTCAAATGGCGCTGGCTTGTTGCAGATCGGACAGAGCCATTGTGGTCCCTGTTCTTGAAGCTGCAGATATGACGTTGCATCAAAGCATTGGATATGTGTGCAGCTCAAACTCCGACAAGGCGCTTCCAATCTCATGTAGGACAGAGGGCATTTTAGAGATAAGACTTGAGATGTCGCCACAACATCTGGGTCTTGTGCTTTCTTGTTTACTGTCATGTGTTAACGCCCACGAATAAGGAATGCCAGGGGGCTTGATACTTACATTCTGCTACTACCGACTCCTTGGGTATTTTTCTGCGAGTAGACACCGTTGAAACCAACTCAGAAACCGCTGTCGTCTTGCAAAGATTGATAATGAGGTAGAACTTCTGCAAACCCAGGAGAGGTTAGCATAAATGCCCAGGAGGGGGGATGCCAAAGCAGATATTGGCGGGGGATTCCTGACGTGATGGCCACCTGCCTTGTTCGTCAACGCATATGTAAAGAGGACAGTATTCGTATAATTCGATCTCAGACGAAGGGAATTTGTGATATCGACTGGCCTCGTAGAGCCTGGTTTATTCTTTAAACCGCGTAAACTCGCCTTGATCTCATCACCGTTCACCTTGAGCTCAGATTGGTGAGGGAATGCAACATCTTGGATGCCAGTGTTGTCACTAGCGCAAAATACCATGACCTTGTAGGACCTGTCATCGAGGCACCGCTAGAGAACTTGATGCTCGCCGAGTCTTATGTGAATAGTGACAGAGTTCCTATGCTGCGCCATGGCTGGACGACAGAGTAAGTCAGATATGACCTCGGCCGGGAAGGTATATAGGTGCTTGGACTACTTGCCTTCGCAGGTGCGTAGGGGGCCGATGGAAGCCTCAATCCGATAGAAAGGGCTCGGTTTAAAGGACATACCCGGTATCGTGGAGCCATAGTGGTCGCCTTGTCGCTGTCCGTTGGGGGCGAAGTCTCGTTGGATGCTATAGGCTCCCCTGTTGTACGACGACATCGATGCCGGGAGGGGTGTAGACAGGGGAGAGGGCTGTGCGATAGAGCTGTTACTCCGTGATGAGGCGGGTTTAGAGGGACTGGAGCGCTGCGCAAATGCGTTGACGATGCTCTGGCGGACCTGGTGGAATCGCGATGCGTCATTCTGGGAGAATGTCTCTTCGATAACTAAAACAGACGGAAGCAGGGTTAGCACAGCAGGGGACCGTAAGGCGATGCAATAAGATAGAAGAGTCACGTACGGTCAGCAATGCGCCGCTGAAGCTCAGCCTTGACGCCGGTGCTCTTGA
Organism: Mycogone perniciosa; assembly: GCA_025331125.1. Taxonomy (NCBI): domain Eukaryota; kingdom Fungi; phylum Ascomycota; class Sordariomycetes; order Hypocreales; family Hypocreaceae; genus Mycogone; species Mycogone perniciosa. The sequence continues at coordinate 123,200 of JAOALB010000076.1, read as the reverse complement.
GGCCATTCACCTGGCAGATGGAAGAGAGCTGGCGATTGAATAGCTGGTTGCCCTGGACTTGTCTTAGCAGCGCATTCGCCTCCTGCCGCGTGAGCGAAGGTGTTTGTGAAGATGCCATGGTTAGCTTGCAAGGCAGGGGCTGGTGGCAGCTTGTCGAGGGGAGCCTCGCAGAGGCATGAAAGGCAGAGAGATGATGCGGACGGCGCGGCAGGTAGCAGGTAGCAGTAGCGGAGGAAACACGATGTAGCTAGGGAGCTTCTGAAACTGAGAGTGAATCTGAAGCTGAGGCGCAGGTCGTGAAAGCGGGTGTGTAAACCGCAAAATCTTTGTGTAACGCGGCGGTGGTGTGAGTGAAGATGTTCGAGGCAGAGTGTGATTATCGATATCGGGGCGACGGCTGGGGAATGTGAAGCTGCCAAAAATTTGGGGGAAAAGGTACTGGCAGATTGGAAATCGTCGCTTTAACTTGGCAGGCCAATCTAACAGAAGGCTTTTTTCCCCATTTACTCTCCTCGACCGCGTCCTCGTCGCCTCACCATCTGCCTGGGGCGACGTCGTTCTACAAGTCAATGCATTGATCAGCCGTTATTGGACTGTACTCCGTAATTAGTGCCTGATACACAGCAGGCGGCGGCAGCTGGCAGAATTCAGGACGCTAATGCTGGTGTCAGCCACAGCTCAGACCCACATTGTCGTCGAAGCGCCACAAGCTTATCGCAATCTGCCCCGCTGCTATCGAATCGCAACTTTTCTTTCCTCTCGTATCGCATAACCGCACCTGGCTATCTACTACTACTACTACTACTCTTGTAATACCGAACAACCTCTGGATCTGCAACCAACAAAGGTGGACGAGAAATACCGACATCATGGCGAAGAGCTCTAGATCGAGTACTAAGAAGGAGAACAACCGGCGCAAGGCCTCATCCATTTTTGGACCGAGCGAGACTGCCCGGCAAGAGCGTCTTTCAGCAAAACTATTAGAGTTGGCGAAACAGTCCAAACCCACGTCCTCAGATGTGAACATGGATGGTAAGTAGTATCGCAATTCCTTTGCATGTCAACGATATTTGAGGAGATGAGGAAATGTGCTCCTTTTCCTGACCCGAACTGGCAGTCAATGACAACGCCACCGAACGAGAAAAGGAAGATGAAGTTGCTGCAGACGAAACAGGTAGGTTTGCGCTTGACCCCAATCTCGAACTGGACACTAATATGGTCTTCCCGTATAGCCATGGAAGTCGACTTATCAGCGAAATCCTCGAAACCTCGAATCGACAGGAAGCGCATTGACAAGAGGAAGCAGAAGAAATCCGGCATTGCCTTTACAAAATACAGCGACAGAGTAGCCTCCAAGAAGAAGAAGGCCGGGAAATGAGAGCGCAAAACCTGGCAGTGTCTTGTCTTATTAAGGGCTTCTTTTATTTCCTTGCTGGTCCCTCTCTCTTCTTTCTCCGCATTTATTGGAGTATTTATTTGCATATTGAGCTCTGGAGTCTGAATTGACGATACCCACGATAATGAAACCCAACTCTTGGCACTGAAATGCTTTGGCTTGGCGGATTCATGTGGCGCAGCTTTTTTTTGGGGGGGGGAACCACCACTATTAATCGGCGGGCCAATCACTTTCCCTTACCTCATCATGCTCCCTAGTTTAACTACAACAAGGCTGATGAAAAGGAGCCTCAGTGTTCATCTTTCTATGCGTTTCTCCATATGGATTTCAGCGGTTATTACTCTGATGGAACTTCAATTGAAATAAGATTACCTCTTTAGACCTCTTTTTCTTTTCATTCGTTCCCTGGTTCATTCCTTCGTTTAGAACATGGTGGCCTCAAAAAATGGATCGTTCGTGGACATATTGCTGCTCACTGCAGCCAATATCCTAATACCCTTATCCATCATCGCGTTCGCAACTGGCTTCTTCCCGTACAAGCCTTTTTTGCCCGGGCTAGCTGAATATGAGCCTCTCGAGTATGGTCCACCGCCAAGCGCTCCATTTGACAGACTGGTCTTCATGGTGGTCGATGCATTACGAAGGTATTGTGAACTCGTTACACAACGTGATAGATTGATAGTCGCCTAACCAACTTGGGTCATAGTGACTTTGTATACGCCGAAAAATCCGGGTTTCAATATACTCAACGGTGGGTGGTTGAGTCTTAGACTACTTTGGGGGCATTTCTCACAATTATATTCCAGCCTTATTCGAGATGGCAGTGCCATACCCTTTACAGCTAATGCGAGATCTCCCACCGTAACAATGCCGAGAATCAAATCCATTACGACGGGCTCCATCCCATCCTTTGTTGATCTCATTCTCAACATTAACGAGGCTGATACATCTTCAACACTCGCCGTGCAAGACACCTGGCTGGCTCAGCTTAAGGCTAAGAACATGGGCAAGTTACTAATGTATGGCGATGACACATGGCTCAAGTTATTCCCCGAGACCTTCGACCGCCATGATGGAACTTCTAGCTTTTTTGTTGCAGTATGCACCTGCCCTGCATCTTTTGGTATTGGATATCTGAACTGATCCCTGCCTTCAAGGACTTTACTGAAGTGGACAACAACGTGACTCGGCATATTACTGGCGAGCTTGAGAATAACGACTGGAGCTTAATGGTACTTCACTACCTTGGCCTTGATCATATCGGACATAAGTCGGGCCCACGCAGCACTCACATGCACGGGAAGCAACGCGAAATGGATGGTATCATCCAGCAGGTCTTTGAGGCTTTAGAATCGAAGGACCAACTAGGATCAACACTTCTTGTCCTTTGCGGCGACCATGGCATGAACGACGCCGGAAACCACGGAGCCTCTTCCCCTGGGGAAACCTCACCAGCCCTTTTGTTCATCTCGCCGAAATTGAGAGCCATTTCGCCTAAGTTCTCAGCCCCTACACAGCCCAAGAATGAATTTGACTACTATTCAATGGTTGAGCAATCGGATATCTCGCCAACTCTCGCCGCACTACTAGGCTTCCCGATATCAAAAAACAACCTTGGTGCATTCATCCCAGAGTTTCTACCTTTCTGGTCCGGCTCCAGTGACAAGGTTCAGATTCTCATCCGCAACGCCAGGCAAATTCTGAACATTGTCACCGCGGCATTCGGTAGTGACCTCTTTGAGTCTCAAGCTGCTGTTGATCCCTGTACTTTAGAAGCAACTGATGTGAATGAGCTGGCATGTGGCTGGCGCAAAATTAACCAACAGGCAACTTCCATAGCCTCTGCTGACGAGCTTGATCAAGCATGGATATCGGCTACATCATCGTGGATTCGGAAAGCGCAGGATCTAATGAGTAGCATGGCATCCAACTATGATATGCCAAGACTGTTTCTGGGTCAGGGCCTATCGATTGCCACTGTGATTGCTATTTCAGCAAGCCTGGGATTGCAAATTCGTCAAATAGGGATACCAATGGTATTGATATTGATCACGATTTCCTATGGGTCGATGATGTTTGCGAGCAGTTATGTTGAAGAGGAGCAACACTTCTGGTACTGGTCAACCACGTTGTGGCTTGCGTATATTGGTACGCGAGAGTTGCGAAGGTAAGAGGGTTATCGGTCCACCTTCATGCTTGGTCTCGTGAAACTAATTCTTCTCAGAACCCCCCATTTCACGACTGGCATCAAGTACCTAGTGGCTCTCGGTGCCCTCAGACTTATTCGAGGCTGGAACCAAACCGGTCAAAAGTTTGCAGGAGAGTCGGATATTGTCAAGCGTTTCCTCATCCCCTACCCCCAGCTCCTCTGGCTTCTCATTAGCTTGGCGTATATCTTCGCGTCTTTCCAGATTCTCCCAAATCTCTCGAGTCTCCCATTTATTCTAGTTACATCTCTAGTTTCAGTTCTAATCTCCGCAGCATTCAGTTTCAAACTGGCCTTTACAGCAGAGGATGCTCCAGAGCTTGTCATTGGCTTCGCCCGTATCCTGCTCGACATGTTCCCGGGCCAGTCACTTATCACGAGGGTGAGGATTGTCTTTGGGCTTCTCACCATATTGTCAGGTTATGCGATCTACCAGGCAAAGACAGGGGGAATTCGAGGTACTATGTCATCAGGTCAGTTTTGCAACACCTTGAGTCTCTTCAGTTATTAGCATAAAGCTAATACTTGTCACCATTGATCAGTCCAACTTTTGCATGATTTGTATACCATACTGGCTATGACGCAGTCCCGAGCTACCAATATCCCCATATTCCTTCTTTCCAATATCTTATTCCATCTACTTCAATCAGCCAAACTCTCGGTCGCCGAGATCACTACCTCTTCCATCCTCCTTCAATACACAACCTTCTTTGCCTTTGGAGGCTCTAACGCCATCTCATCCGTCGACCTCTCCAGCGCATACAACGGCATTAGCGGCTTCAACGTTTTCGCCGTGGGCTTCCTCACCCTCGTCAGCAACTGGGCCGGCCCCATCTTCTGGACCACAGCGACGAATCAACTTCTCCTGCAAAAGTACCGGCAAGGCCAGACCGAGGCGTTTAGGTGCCATTTGATTCTATTGACGGTGTTTACGGCAGCCAGTGTTGCCTTCATTATGATTGCGTGCACAATGCTGAGGACTCATTTGTTCATCTGGACAGTGTTTTCTCCCAAATACCTCTACTGTATGGTGTGGAGTCTGGGGCAACATTTGTTGATAAACGTGGGCTTTGGAGGTTTTCTATTCTGGTTAGGTATGTGATGTTGGAGAATCCTGTCTGTATTTGCAGTCATCTAGAAGGATATTTCAATGGATTTCCTACTACAAACATAGATGAAATAGTTCCATGCGCATCTAAAAGAATACAATGTTACGCGGACGTACGAGTCAGAAGAGTCTCTCGCCCAACCGAAGATCCATCATAGTATCCCATCCCAGTCCATGCCGCCCATCCCAGACCCAAATTCGTTACACATTCATTCACATCTCATACGTCTTCCATCTTGGTATCCTCATCAGACAATAAGTCATCCACGAGCGTGTCCCTCTCCGCTTCCTTCGGCACCACCGTTCCTTCATCGTCGCTCTCTACTTCCTCCTCCTTAATCTTCGACTCCTCTACAATCGACACATTCGATACGATCGACCTCTCCTCAGTGGCCTGCCGGTCCAGGTTCACGGACACGCTACGACTGGTACGTCTGTTGGCAGGCTGCTGATCAAAGCTGTTAACTAGCTTTCCCAAGCTGACGTGAATCTTGTATAAAGCATTGCGGCTGGTGGCGTCGGAGAGTAGGCCTTCTTCCACAGCTTCACTAACATCGGCGTAGGTCTCCCGTAGCTTCTGTTCGGAGGATGCCGGTGACACGTGAAGCTTTCCAAGAAGACCAGCCACAAGTTTCTTTTCTTCCTCTGTTATAGCTGTTAGATTCCAACAATTCAACTTGGTCATGGGGCAAGAAGCACTTACTGCTAATGTTGCCCCGGAGCCTCTCTAGAATATCACGGGCGAAGTCTAAATGAACATCGCCTTTGACGTTCTTCTTGTCTGCATCTGACAGGGCATCGGGGCTATAACATTTCCGGGGATCTGTCCAATCTACCAGACAGGCACCGATGGCCGTCATACTAACCATATCCTCCTCGACATCCACATCGTCATCCTCCAAACCCTCACGTAAGTTGAGGAGGGAATGAAGGGTATTTAGCGCAATCGTACGCATAAGATCCTGATTTTCGGGCCGTGAAAAGCAGAATACCGGCAGGAAGTAGTTGAGGGCTTGTCTGACTGTCTGGTTCGCGGCTGATGAGGGATCAAAGTATGCGATCACAAGGGATCTTAGCAGCTCCTCGCATGCCTCGTCATCAGATACGACACGACCAAGAAGCAGCTTTGATGCCGCTATAGTGGCAGCGGCCTGTACTTCTGAGGATTTACCGCCACCCTTGACAGCCTTGACGTAGACTTTCAAGAGTGCTGGTGTTGAGGATAGCAGCTGTGCTCCATGGACATTTAGGATATCCGTCAAGACATGCAATGCCGTGATTTGTAAAGCCGTGTGTCCTTTGCTGAAAAAATGTATGAAAAGACCCAGATTCTCCTCAGCAAGCGATCGGTCCAGGAGAGCACAGAGTCCCAGAGAAACCAAGCCTCTTTCGCGAACGGGTGCTTCATGGCTCCGTACTGCGGGAACCACGAGATTGTTCAACATAGAGGCCAGGTCCGCGTTATCTTTCAGGTTGCCAGCAACATGTGTCAGCATACACTGGACAATGTGGAGACACTTCATATTGACGACAATTTCCCTAACAGCCTTCTCATGAGCATCTTCTTCGCTCAGTTCTGCGCCACGGCCAAGCCTGTCTTCAACAGCTGGCGTTATCCCTCTGCTTACCTCCGACTTGGCGGAATGAAAGCTCTCTTCAGCATCGCCAGGTAGGTCATCGACAATAGTATCGTGAACATCAGCGACAGACTCCAGAACGACACTGCAAAATTCGCGTTCTCCGGCAGCACCTGGGGCACAAATGTATCGGAGAACTTCCACAGAAAGCTTGGTGATTTCATCTGGTAGCTCTGGTATGGACAATGATTGTCGAAGCAAGGTGAACATTTTGCGTCGGCCCACTTCATCAGAGTAGTCGAGGGTCAGTGCAAGGAAGAGCATCTGTTCAACAATGAACTCTTGCTCGACGGTATCCTCCTCTTCCTCCTCCTCAACGCCGGGCTGTGCTACTCTCTTAAGAGAATCTACCAGCACTTTAAGGTAGCGTTCAAGGAAGAATGCGAGTTTGGTCACTTCAGGGAGCTTTTCTTCGACTAATGACTCGAACCTGCCATTGCCCTCATTGCGGCAAAAGTCATTAAAACTCCTCACCAGGAAGACAGACTCAGCCGATAGGGTTTCCCAAAAAATATCATCGAAGGTAACAGCCTCACGATAATCCGGCCTTCCCTCCCAAAATCCTTTCATTGCCTCTAGGGCAACGCCGTTCTCAACACCAGAATTGACCACATCGATACGTTCGAGAAGTTCCAATAAACCTTCGAGGCTTGGGGCGGCTTCTTCTTGAGAGGCTGTGCCTGCGCAATCTGCAATCCATCGTTCTCGGAACAGTCTACCTGCTGCCTTTCGAACATTCTCATCTCTATCCCGGAGACCCCATCGAAGGAGCTTCTCCCGCATGGATAAAGATAAGTGGCGGAAATCACCGAGAGCCGGTAGAAGACGTGAATAAACTGCCCTTCGTGTAGCTGCATCCTGATCTCTGGCACGTTCAAGCAAGAATGGTAACGTGTTTGGCAGGATTGGGAGGTTGACGAGAAGTGATCGTCGTACATCGGCGCTCGGGTCATTCTGCAGAACCTCTAGCAGCTTCTCCAATAGACCGGTTGATTCATTATTATCGCTTTCGTCTGAGTTTGTGCAACCTTCAGATTGGTTCCCGGCAAGCCGACCAAGACCTAACACCGCCTGAACGCGGACCATTGCCTCCTTGTCTCGGATCCGCTTCAGTAGGCCGTGGCGTAGCTTTTGAAATAACTCGTCATCAATCGCATCCAGGGAGTTGATAGTATGCGAAATGAGTTGAGTTGACCTGAATCGGACGTATTTATCCTTTGCCGCCATCAATGGAAGAACCGCCTCGAGAACCTTCGAAGTGAGTCGGCTGCTCGGTGTTTCGGGCATCAAGCTTGTGTCTGCGTCTACCCCCTCGAGCATCTCGTTGTCCTTATCTCCAGCATGTCGCAAGAAAAGTCCAACGAACCGAATCGACTTCTCGCCCACACTCTCTGCCTTCTTGATGGGCATGATCCTGAGGACACACCGCACAAACTCATTGTTGAATGCCTCCTCATCAAACTTTTCGGCGGTAGGCTTCTTCGGTTTCGCAGGTTCGTAGCAACAAGCCTCATGAATCTTTCGAAGATTTACAGCCAATTTTCGATGAGTAGCCGTGGTTCTCTGTGCATCCCGGAAGACGGCGCATATCTGTGTTCGCAAGGCACTGTCCGGCGTATCGGCGACCTCGGCGGCGGCTGATCGTTTCTGAGAGATGGCCGACGTCTTTGTCGACCTAGCTGAGGCTCTTGCGGGCATTTTTACGTACACCGGGGCTTTGCGCACAATTCGCAGGGGGTGTGATCGATGCGCTCAGAAGGCCGTCTGTGGATTTAGTGATGTTGTGTTGTTTGGTACAACGCGTTGTGCCATCAGAGATCGAGTCAACAATTATCCCATTTTGGCATAACCCAAGTTGATACCCCGCCATCCCACTTTGGCATAGTTCTATCGATAAGACAAGCGTGTTATCGGCAGCTTGGCCCAGGATTTTTTTTCCGAACTGGAGAGACAAACGAAAGTCCTACAAAACCAAGGTCGAGGAACAGCGCCAATTGCAATTGGCCCCAACTGCAACCATGGGAGCCCCAACGAACGATCGCAAGCGCCGAAGGCCAGTCGCAGATGATAGTACGGCCGCTACAAATGGAGGCCTGGAAGCTGGGGCAACCAAGAAAGCGAAAGTTGAGGATCGAAGATCTATCTTTGTCCGATCGTTACCTCCCAGCGCCACAAACGAAAGCCTCACAGACTTCTTCTCACAGTATTTCCCTGTCAAGCACGCTGTTGTGGTTGTCGATCAGAAGACCAAAGAATCAAGGGGCTTCGGCTTCGTCACCTTTGCCGACGTCGACGATGCTAAGGATGCTAAGGAAGCATTGGACAAGAAGGAATGGGACGGAAGGCGAATCAGGGTCGATGTTGCCGAGCCCAGACACCGAAACACAGAATCTAGTCCTGGTGGGAACTCGGCAGCCAAGCCGTCAAAGCCGATAGAGGTCTTCCCCAAGATGCCGAAGTTGATTGTGCGAAACTTGCCATGGAGTATCAAAACGTCGGACCAACTCGCGCAACTGTTTCAGAGTTTCGGCAAGGTCAAGTATGCCGACTTGCCAAACACAAAGGGGAAATTAAAAGGTTTCGGCTTCGTCACGATCAGAGGGAAACCGAATGCGGAGAAGGCTCTTGAGGCCATCAATGGCAAAGTAATCGATGGTCGAACCCTAGCTGTTGACTGGGCTGTAGACAAGCAGACCTGGGACCAGCAACAGAACCAAGGAAATGAGAAGAAGGATGTGGAAGATGACGAAGATGACGAAGATGACGAGGACGATGCGGAGTCTGTTCAAGGCAGCGATGCTCCTTTTGAGGATGGAAATGTCAAGAATCGAGATGCCCAATTAGACGCGGATCTAGCAAACTTCATGAAGAATCACATGCTGAACTTGGAAGATGAGGAGGATGAAGACGAGAACGAGGATGAGGATGAGGATGATATCGAGGAAGACCTTGAATCAACAGATGAGACCGGGCCCGCTGAGCCACGACGCGAGATGTCAACCGATAACTCCTCCACAGTTTTCGTTCGGAATTTGCCATTTACAACAACGGATGAGCAACTCAAGGACTTTTTTGGCCACTTTGGAAAAGTTCGATATGCCAGAGTTGTTATCAACAAAGTCACAGAAAAGCCAGCAGGTACAGGTTTTGTATGCTTCGTCGATAAGTCAGATGCAAAGGCTTGCATGATTGGTGCGCCTGAGCGGACACAGTCGGTTACGGGAGTCAAGCATTCCATCCTTCAAGATGAGAATGCTGATCCAAGCGGAAAATACACGCTCGATGGACGGGTGCTTCAGGTTGCCCAGGCTGTTAACAAGCAAGAAGCCGACAACCTAGCAGAAAACTCTCTGGCAAGTAGGAGAGAGAAGGATAAGCGCAGACTATACCTTCTTCCTGAGGGTGCTGTTGGAGCAAACTCTGCCCTGCACGCTCTCTTGACTCCTGCTGAAGTTCAGATGAGACAGGCGAGCGCAGCTCAGCGCAAGAAGCTAGTACAGAAGAATCCCATGTTGCACATAAGTCTTACCCGACTTGCTCTTCGAAACATTCCCCGCAACATCGGATCCAAGGAGCTGAAGGAGCTGGCCAGAAAGGCTGTTGTGGGATTTGCCCAGGACGTCAAGCAAGGTCGACGACAGCCCCTTTCTAAAGAAGAAAATTCCAGAGATGGAAAAGACGCCAGGGAGAAGGAGAAAGAGAGGAAGCTCAAGCGTAAGGGTATTGTCCGGCAAGCCAAAGTTGTGTTTGAGGACACCAAGGGGTCAAAGGTCCCCGAGACCAGCGGGGCAGGTAAGAGCCGCGGCTACGGCTTTATCGAGTACACATCACACCGCTGGGCTCTCATGGGTCTTCGATACTTGAACGGTCTTGAGCTTGTGGGCGACAACGGCAAGAAGCAGCGCTTGATAGTAGAGTTTGCCATCGAGAATGCACAGGTTGTTCAGAGACGACAAGCTGCTGAAGAGAAATCTGCCAAGTCAGCACATGTAAAGAGCAAGGATAACGACAATGCTGCTGTAGCGCCTAAGCAAGAAGCTCCTGAGGTGAAGGGCAAAAAGTCACAGAAGGGCAAAAAGGGAAAGAAAGGGGCTAGCAAGGAGTTAGCGGTGGAAGAGGACAGTGACAAGAAGCCGGCCAACGCCAAGGAAGAGATGAAGCAGAAACTGATTGCACGGAAGAGGCTCATGCGCAAGAAGAAGGCGGTTGCTAGGGGGAAAGCTTAGGCAACAAAGGGTCTACACATGGTGTGAAATGGCATAATTATATCGTGAATTCATATTTCTTGACTACATTGAGTGGGGATAGGCGGTGATTCTATTTGGACGCGAACTGCAAATAAGTGAATTAGATAGCTAAGGGTTGGTCGATAAAATGCACCCAAACAATACATGATTATGAGGGCATTCAAACCATCACCAAGCACATACGACTATAGGTAGTAACTCAGGGTCCTGTCAAATTCGTATCATTAGTTCAATGTTCTCGATTTATTGCACCTTGAAGCAAACCGGATACTTACTACCGTTTTACGCGGTCAAGCTTCCAAGTCACCGACATACATCGCTGGTGTAAAATGAGCTCTCTCACTCCTCCGCCAACAAGCAGGTGACAACAAAACAGGGATCGCAAGGCATCTAAATTGCCGCAGTATAGCTCCTATCCGGCAGTTGTTCACAATACTATAATACTCATGATGTTAGGAGACGTGAGTTTGAGAAACACATTCAACAGCTTAGAGTTGAACGAACCAAACACCATTGAGATAAGATTTATTATTAAACTTTACAGTATCTGAACAATGAAGTCGGCAGCTTCTACTGGGCTTCAATCCTGCCGAAGCGCGTGAGGTGTGAAGCTATTCTTGACATCCTGATTGCGCCTCAATGACCGCAAATACAGGCCCTGTGTTGAGTTGAGTAGGTTGAACAATTGGTCGGTTGTAAAGTTGCAAAACTTCATTTCCAGAACCACCCTGCTTTCTTGTCCTGCGTTTGCTCGTTGTTTGTGTCCGAGTCGGTTCGCTCAATCACATGGGCATCATTACCCCCCTTGCCTGCATTGCTTTCCCGCTTCTTCTCCGCGGGACGCATGGTGAAATTTGTTTCACTTCCTATCTCATTACCTTCCTTGTCAAAAGTCTTGCGCGTGATTGTGGTGCGTAAGTAACCAAACCGATCAACGTGTTCATCTCGTGTCACGACCTCCTTACTCCCATCGTTATTAACCCTAGCGACTGGCTGGTCGTTCTTGTCTGATGGGATTCGCTTGTTTTCCGAGATGGTCTTTAGAAAGGTATCCCAAGTCTTTTGGCCCCCTGTAAAGCCCGAGTCAACAGCCGAGAAGAGGTCGTCAAAATGATCAGGCAAGCGTCTCCGCTGCGAGTAGTCTTTTGAGTCTTGATCCTCAAAGGCTTCTGATCTGCGTCCAGCGAAACCACCCTCCAACTGCTTGAGTGTTTTATGAATCTCGTCGAAGAAGTCGCCAGTACTCTGCCTGTCATCCGCCTCAGTCGTAACTACATTCCGCCATACTTCTGCCGCATTGCTATCAAGTTCCCTGTGAAACCTCGACCAATCTGGCCAATGTGGTTGGAGTAACCCAGCTTCAAGTTGTCGGCTCAAAAGTTCATCCCGACCAGGGTGACGCAACAAGCCTTGAGACTCTAGTCTGCGAAACCAGAACCAGGTAGGCTCTCCAGAGGGAAACATTTGCCGTAGGAGACTCCTTTGGCTGTATTTGGTGCTTATATCAGGGAGATGGTTGCCCTGTGAGACTGCCAGCAGATCCTCAAAGGCATCCTCGAATGTGAATATAGTGGAATCATATTGAGGTGGTAGGTCTTTTGGAACTGGCTGTCTCAGATGTCTCAGATTTGAGGGAGCATAGGACCAGGAGGCAACTGAGAATGCGTCCAAAGTCGAAGGGCGCGATAGCGCATTATACATGGTTATATATGGAGAACTAGGAACTTTGATTGAGGGTGATGTCGATTCAGACCTTTCGGAGATTGTCAGGTCAGCCTGCTCTGGTGTAATAGATGGCGATGGAGACGGTGGCTGGTGAGGCTGTTGGGGGATGCCCAGCAGTGTATGCAGGCCAGAACTGATGTTAGAATCGACACGCTGCTTGAACTGGACAAATACGTTTAGCGAAGGGTCACCTTCACGGCTCATTGCGGGTGCATGTTTAGATAATAATATGTTGGATGATATCTGAGCCGAAGGATGTTGTCAAGCTGTGTCATTCAAGCCTGTCGAATAATTCTCCCATGATGTAAGCCGGTTGTGGCGCGTGCCAAGTCTTTTCGTGGCGCTGTACTGCACCGCCTCAATCCGTCATCGTTGGCGCCAAGCCCAAGCTGGGGCGATTTAATGATGTGCGTGATGCCTCAGTCAAAGAGAAACATGCGACGTCACCTCTCCGACTTCCAACAACGCGTGACTATCATGAACAAGGCTTTTTCTGGCATTGGAAGCTCTTCCTCGCCTCCATGATACGCCGATAGCAGCCCATTTTGGCGCACAACGACAGCAGTTTCGCGTCTCTCCACAGCTTCAATCATCGCTAATCCTGGTTGAAGCACTTCCGCTCACGACGACGAATCTTGGCTGGCGACAACCATGAGGCCAGCCTTTGCTGAGCCGGCTTTGCCAACTTGGACGACTGTTCTGTCAGCACCGACATCAACAAGGAGTCCGGGAGGCGGCCACAGCAATGGTGGGGGCGATGGCGGGGGTGACAGCAGAGAGAAACTGCAGGAGTGGTCATCTCTGATTGGTATCATCACGGCCATTGTTGGCAACATGCTTATCGCTCTCGCATTGAACGTGCAGAGATATGCACATACTAGACTGCACAAAGAACGCATCAGGGTACAACAACGGGCGCGGGCAGCCTTGAAGCGAGCGCAGGGCAGCAGCCAATCCGGAAGCTACGGAACCCTCCCTGTTGATGCAGAAAACGGTTATCACAATGGTTACAGTAATGGTGATGGCTCTGCGGTACCAGATTGCGATGATGATCTCGAGGCGGATCAAGACTGCCACGAAGACGACCCGTTGATGTCATCCTTTCAGTCGAGCACAACTGCGAACCCGGATGGCGACAAGGACATGCCCAAGATCGCCTCGAACTATCTGAAATCGCCGTATTGGTGGCTTGGCCAGATCTTGATAACATTAGGAGAGATGGGCAACTTTTTGGCATACGGGTTTGCGCCAGCCTCGATTGTATCCCCGCTTGGCGTGGTTGCTTTGGTTTCCAATTGCATCATCGCACCAGTCATGTTTCACGAGAAGTTTCGGCCGCGCGACTTCTGGGGCGTCGTTATTGCCGTCTCCGGTGTTGTTACTGTCGTCCTGAGTGCTAATCAGGAGGAAACGAAGCTGGACCCTCACGACGTGTTGGGCGCCATCATGACGATGGAGTTTGAGATATACCTTGGTTCGACGATGCTTCTTATCGCCATTCTCATGTGGGCAAGTAGGAAGTATGGAAAGCGCACAATCCTCATTGACCTGGGACTTGTTGGGCTCTTTGGTATGTTTTGTTCCCCAGCATTATCACTTGAACACTGGCTTATGCGTAATGCAGGAGGCTATACTGCCTTGTCCACCAAAGGGGTATCATCAATGTTGTCCTCAACTCTTTGGGGGGCTTTCACCACGCCGGTGACATATGCACTCCTTTTAATACTTCTCGTAACCGCAGTCATGCAGATCCGCTACGTCAACAAAGCCTTACAACGCTTTGACTCAACCCAGGTCATCCCCATTCAGTTTGTCATGTTCACCCTGTGTGTCATTATTGGGAGCGCCGTCCTGTACCGCGACTTTGAGAAGATGACCACGGACCAGGCTATCAAATTTGTAGGCGGTTGTCTTCTCACATTCTTTGGTGTCTTTCTCATTACGTCTGGGAGAGAGCAGAGAGATAACGAAGAGGATGTCTTGTCAGAGGTTGACGGTATTAAGGAGACCATCGGTTTAACGCAACATGATGGCAGTTCGTCATCGCCCCCTCGGCGAGAGGCGTCTACGCCCAAATCTCACTCTCGCCGGTCTAGTAGACTTTCGCGAGTCAGCTTTGCGGAGACAGTCAAGGCGGAATCAGCTCCAGATGGCACTGATGCCCAAATCTTGCGGTACCCCGAATCAACCAGCTCCCACGCATACTTCAGTGAGGAAGCGGAGTCACTTATCAGTAACCCGTGGCAAGGATCGTGGGAAGCTACAGTAATACCACAGAGAGGAGTCCGAACTATATCTACGGACTCTGTTCTGACGAGATCAGGGCTAGGCTCGACCCCAGTCCAGTTGAATCTTGCAACGGCAATGAGAGATTCGCTAGTGCCACCTACACAGTCAGCAGACTGGCCTGCTACACCGCGGGCTGGACATGGCAGCTCTAAATCGATCAGCCACCGATCAAGAACATTCATTTCGCCCTCTCCTCTATCATCTACAGTCACAACTGTGGTCAAGGATGCCTTTCTCCGAGAGCACGACAGTTCGGTGGCGCACAAGTCGTCCATGAGGCGCATCCGGTCCAGTATCAGAGCTAGCCTCTTCTTCGATAACGAAAACGATGAGCCTGGAGCTGCAGAGCAGACGGCTATTCCCACGCCAGAAGAGGACCTACCAAGAACGATGAGTAATCAGGAAGCCGGGCCTTGGACTGAGGACACAACACGGGGGAGGTCACGTAGCCTCAGTGACACTCTTGGCGACTTCTTCCGCTCGAAAAGACAAAAGAACCAGAATACATTAGACAGCAATGTCGAGGGAACTAGTGGACAAGGGGAGGCGAGCTGAAGCCCGTAATATCCATCGTCTACTGCCCACAAACCTATCCGAGGTGATTTATTACATATGTCACACTCGCGTCACTCTAATTTTAGCATTTGGGAGGGACATTCATTCTGTTGGCGTTTGGCATGGGGTGTGGCAGAGCCTAGATCAAGGTTCTGGGTTGGATTTCTTTGTCTATCTTTTCTCTTTCCTCCTTCAACTCCGAATGCGAGTCTTGGCTATGTCTAGACAGGCTTTTGCCCACTCTAATTAGCATCCTAAAGATACCACATACGGGCGTGGATTCTGTGTACCTACCACCTTCAAATATGTTTTGCTTTGTATTACCGTCTATGTATCCAAAAATGCGCAGGCACAGGGAGCATGATATGTCTGCTTGTTTGCATGCATCTTCCAAGTCAGAGGCCGGACTGATGGCATGTGTCTGTCGCCAATAATACTGCATGCATGATCTGATAACATGCATATCCCGAATGACCAATCTCAGGTGGGAGGTGGTAAATCCATCCCGCCAGCCTGCGTTTGATCCCAACGAAATTTCAGCAGGGGGCAGGGAGTAGTCCTACATGTATGCCGCGGGTTTGATGGAAGAATGTGAGACGTCACAAATCAAAGGGGGGCACGATGCATAACAGCGGGCCGATGGGGATACTACCGTTAATGCACATCGTGCATGTTGCAATGGGCGACCATATTGGGATAGAAATTACGGTCACTGTGGAGACTGAAGAGCGAGGATTTCGTGTGTCTGCGCGCGCGCGTGTGTATGTCAGTTCAGCTCTTTGTTTTCAATGAGGCGTTGAGGCTCTAGACCGGTTACGAAGCGTCTTGCGAGCCAATGTTTAGCCACAGTTTCGCTTTTCTGGTCAATATTTTTTATCCCGGTCTCAAAAGGGTATGCCATGGCTCAGCTCTTGTTGCTCTTGTCTGAGGTCATAACATCAGACGAACTGGTGTGAACATGGACAAAAACTACACAGGGAAAAAACTACACATCATCCCATTCGATACTATTGGTAATAAATATCCTTGGTACCCAATGGCTCATCTATCTATGTGTGCTAGGACAACACCGGGCTACACTATAAGGATACACGGCAGATGCCGCTGTTCACTCGAGAGTCGTGCTAAGTTGAGGCCCAAGTTCGATCCGGATCCGAGTCAAGAAGGGGCACAGGTATCAATAATGCCGTGGCTTCAGGCCGCATGTTGGCGCACGCACGCTGTCTTGGGACAACGACACATTTCCCCTTCCAGTGCATGGATAGCTACGTATCGGAGATATTAGTGATATGTCAAAGGGGTCAAGAGAGAAGTATGGGTTCGGGTTCGGGCGTTGTACTTCCAAGACGCCTCATTCAGCGATACCTCATCCGATAGGTGTGTGCGCGCGCTCGAGGATGTAAGTTGAATCATGTAACACAGCTAGAGAGGCAGCCTTTTTGCTTTATCACACCGACTGGCTTGGCCTTTCGGGTGGGTAGATGCATTGAACCACGGCCAGTGTGTACAGGTAGTTGAGAGAAGCAAAACTCCAATCCCGATGATTGGTTGGTAGGAAATGACGAACTTGGGCGTTTCGTCTACCGGCAGCCTTCCGACTTGACGGGAAATACCTTGATGCCGATTGGGTAGCAATAAAAGCCCCTACGAGTACATATAGTCACATGTGTTTCACTCGTTGTCCCATTGGCATGTATTTACGACGTAGCACAAAGGTGGCTTATTCGGACTGCGGCGAATTCAGCCAACCATTCCCATGCGTTTTCTTCGAGTTGAGCATAACTTACGTAGAAGTTACCCTGTGCCCACCATATACGAGAAAACATCGACGCCATTTTCCTCAGTGACAGCCAGCGGAATGCTAAGTAGCTTCCCCGTGCGGCTAAATAACATCATCCGAAGGTACGGAGTAATAGTGTGCAAACATGTTTGTTCTACTCCGTACTTCGTACAGTGTATTGTTGAGAAATAGTGACGGAATGAGGCGATTGGCGAGCAAAGCCGACCACCACCAACGTCCGACACACCATCCTTTTGCAGTTATTATTCCGAACGACCGATTCCCAGACGTGATTCGTGAGATGATGGGGATCCCAAGCCCAGTATTGTTTGCTAGTTGGGGGGGGGGGAGGGGGCATCATTCTCCAGGATCCTCCCCGTTGGGATTTTTGAATGGGCGATGGATTTGATACCATGCCTTTCCCCCAGGAACTTTGACTTCTCGGTACCACTGCTGGACTAGATATGTACGAAGAGTAATACTGCTAACACTACTCCGTACTCCGTACGGAGTGCCACAAAGTTGAACATGGCTTTACCGATGGTGGCCCCTTGTCTACGGTTTCCAAGCGGTCGGTTCTCCAACTGAAGGCCCTTGTTGCCCACCCCCTCCTCTCCTCACAGCAGCTTTCTGACCGAGTGTTGGCCGTGGAGCGAGCCGGGTGTCACTCTGAGATTCTTCAAGCCTGGTGTAACGTGTAACCCGCAGGACTGAAGAAGAGAGGGGAGGGGTTGGTGAGCTTTTTTGTTTTGTTTTCCCGCAAAAATTACCCGGTTGGCTGAGCCTCGAGCTCCCAGCCATTGATGCTATTGGGCGCGTGCTCTGTGTTTCCTTTCGAAACGTTTCTCATCAAAAGAAAGAATGTTTTGTTTCGACTGGTGGTTCAGCCATGTTTCCATTCCCATCGCCACGCAGGCACATAAATACGACGACATATAGGTAATACGCTATAATAATAGCTCATAGCTGAGAGCTGCTTCTTCTCGCTCACTGGTGAGACGGACTATTAGGGAATAGCCGCAAAAGATGGTGACGACGGCGCTAGTGGATGAAATACCCAATGTGTCAAATGGCGCCAGAAAAGGACAGTCAAACAATAGTAGTAGTGCTACTAGTACTCCGTGTTAACGGGCCAGGAAATGGAACCTTCTACGGCTTCTGCAAGTCTTCAAGACCCAGGCAACCAACGTCTCAGACACTCCGAGAAAGAAAGAAAAAAGCTCATAAGCTCCGGCTTACTGGGCTGGCCGAAGTGGGGAGGGATGCAGCGACATTTTCCCTCTTTGAGAACCAAGGCCAAAAGCGGGCAAACGACTCTCTCGCCCTGGTAATAGACTGGGATCGATCAAATGTGATGGGACAGGGCCAGCCTGCTTGCCTTGACTCCCCTCCTCCTCTCTGGGCTCTCTGCAGCGCCACCAGCCCCTTTCTCGTGCTTCTTACCTTCATCGACATGCACGGATGCTCAGCCGCGCCTTGCGCTGCCCCAATCAGTGTCTCCTCAGTGGAGATTCGCGATGCGGGAAACCAACGCGTTCCTGGATTTACAAGTATCTAGCATGGTAAGTCAGTGTAGTACTACTCGGGCAAGACCCAAAGAAGAGACGGGCGCGGAGAGCTCGACTGGACTCGTAGATTATGTGTTGGTCGTAGGAGTAGGAATGTAAGAATATAGTCCCGCGGCCCGATGGACGCGGCACGCTGAGGAGACCGTCGATCTCGACTCGCTTTGCTCCGTACTCCGTGCCGGAAAAAAAGAAGTACGAGTAGTGAGATGCTAAAGTCCTTTGTCTGTCTCACTAGCCATTTCTCGTCGGCCGCCGAGGAGCGGGTTTGGACTCTGCGCAGCCAACACTTAGAATGTTCTCAAGAGTCAATGGCTCTCCGACCTCCGACAGTGGACCGAATAATATACATACACACAAGCGAGCACAGGGCATTGGTAGTATGTACGGAGTATAGTACAGTGGTATGCATCAGACGAACCACAGCTATTCGTATGTTCGCTCCGCCCAAAGCTGGGGCCTCTTCGTCCCAAGGCACTGGATCACCATCTACCTATCCATGGTAAAGGAACCTACCTGCCTGCCTACTTGGTGATTACGGAAATAGCAAATAACAAGGACCATGAAGCAATAGCAGCGGGTTGCTGCTGCTCTGCACACGCAGGACATTGGAGCCTGTGCCATGGCAAGGGGGAAGATCAAAGAGCTGACTGTACGAGCCATCCGCGGGACAATCCGTATGGAGCCTATCCTTGCCTCGCGCGAGAAACACGGACCTTGTTGCAGCCGAAGACGGAATGCCGTCGCTTTTCTGCAAGAGTCCATAGCTCTATTACTAGGTGCTCTCGTAGTGTCCTACAGGCTCCATAGAACTCGTATGGAATGGAGGCACTACTCCGTAGTATTACTCTGCTACCGGCAATCAGTCAATCAATCAATCAATCTACATGACGGAAGCGGCTATCGCGATTGCGAGTTGCCGGCTTACGAGTAGTAGTAGTAGTACTAGTAGTAGTAGTAAGAGTACATTGGTATGTGCCTCTGCGGTTTGACAAGCTTCTCGAACACGGATGATGCCCGCAAGCCGGGCGACAAGACGCATCTGTCCACAACAAGCGGCTTGCAGCCACCGGTGTGTTGCTGATCCTCTATCAAACTGCAAAGTAGGGTACAGTGCATTGTTGGTCGCCCTATTTTGGACCTGCTCCATCCAGTATGGACTGAGTGCCGTTAGTTGTTTGTTAAACAACCTCTGGGATATTCCTGCCGACATCTTAGTGATGCAGTATTAGCAGAGCACTAAAATGTGGTGCTCCGAAACAAACCTAGATAAACCGTTGCAAATTGCGGAGAAGATGGACTTGACAAGACCTCGTCTAGCTAGGTATACGAACTCCACCCTGACGACGGCGGCGCGATAATGGCCTCTTACATGGTCCATTGCTTAGTGGTAGGTACTCGCTGCACTGTATGGAGAAATACGGGAATAGAACAATTGGCATTGTCTGAATGCAGCCAACAATGATACAGCGTAAAGAAAATGAGCCTCTACATGTGTTGCTTAGGTTTGTAGCACTTGGTAATTCTTAAAATAGCGAAAACAGCGGATGTTTGATGCACGTCAATGACCAACATTACAAACTACTACTCGTAGTAATAGTATAGACAGCAAAAAGAAAGTATTCAATATTGGACCAGGAATAATGGATTTACTTGACATACTGATTATATCGCGTGCTCTTGGAGTATTAGTAACAATAGCAGTTTACTCGGGCTACCCTGTACTTGGCGTTTAACTGGCATTTACACCATTTAGATACACGACAACCACGCGTCCCGTTGAATTATAAATAGCCTGATATCAGTATGAAGATTCTCTATTTCCGTAAGATACAAGAAAGAAAACATATATATGTAGTTTATCGGAAGCTCTTATTTCCAAAAGTCATGACGAATTATGGGAAACAACGGCATTGTCCATGACAACCATATGGTGGTAGTGTCGCAGTTGCTACTGTTCCAAATATGGTCAATGAGAACCGAAGCAATTATCCACAGTAAGAAAGAGTAAACGTAATAGTATCGATTTCCTACTCTGATACTGTCCCGTTGCCCGCAACAATACTGAAGCTCCTCTTCCACTGGGCTTCGGACTTCACCGCACCTGTCAATGCAAGGCTAGCGATAGTAGCAGGTTATTCCATGCTTATGCAGTGCATACATGCTCATACATGAACGGACGAGGCTCATCCATCAGTCTGGGACCTTTGTGTTTTTTTTCTCTCACAAAAGCGAGCCTGGCAGCGGGCCCGTTTTGATGGAGAATTGAAAAAAAAGGCCCAGCTCATGGCCCCCCTGCGTTCCCGCCCTCTGGAAGGCCAGGTATTCCCTCCCAAGCCTCACGCAAAAAATGGGTCGATGTTGCGTGGGTGAAATCATGAGGAAAAGAAAGAGGTCACTGTCCGTTGACGGAGCTTGTTTGCAATTGCCTCGGGAAAGAGTAAACAAGCCAGCCTCCCATTGTCTCTGTTGTATCGGAATATGTTTGTGGGCTTCTTCAAGACGGAAGATCGACAGAAGCAAAGGCGACTCAAATCTCAGCCTCGACAACAAAGCTCCAGCTGTACGGAGTACGGCGTAGCTTTTGTATAGTAATACTAATACTCCGTACCAGTAGTAGTACATACTACGAGTACAAACTCGGCTGGTTGACGTTTCACGGGCTTCCTGGCTAGCAGCCGGACCGCTAGGAGCTCCCTCTTGGCTCGCGCCGTGGAGAAGAGTGGCCCATGGGGTGTGTAATCCCCCCTGTCGCGTCCGTCGGGCAAGTTTTCCCCTCTCGCGTGTACGAGTAGGTACGGAGTACTCGTAGGCATGTACTCCGTACCTATGGCCCTAGACGCGTGTATTGAATGTTCCAACCACTTCTGCCATAGTATCCGATGTTTGTCTCGGAGAACTTGTACGAGTAATAGCTATCGGCGGCGTACTTGTAGTAATAGCCGTACGAGTATGCCCTCGACATCCTTCGTGGTAACGGATGTACCATGTACATTAATTAGTATGAACAGAACCTCCATCAGCAAGGTCAATGTACGCTGTATTGACGGGTAAAGCGTTGGTTGACAGCCGTTGTCGTTTTGTTCCTGCATACGATTAGTACTAGACCTAGTGGAGGTACGCCACGAGCCGCCGACGATGGCGATCGGGCACCGCCGTCTATGGCGACTGGCAGGCCTCTTCTTGTTGGATTGTTGAGCCTGATGCAGCAGCAGCAGCAACAATGGCTTGCAGTATGGAGCAGTACTGCTATTGATGCACATTGCAATGTATTGTTGTATGGATGCTCTCGTACTCCGTACATGTACCTACATATATGCACGCTACACAGCGTAACTGCTCAGAGGGTTGGAGCTTCATCCCAGAGCCAATGTGCTCTCATCCCTGGCTGATGTACGAGTAGTACAGTACTCGCAGCAAGTAGCATGCCTCTGTGAGAATCGGTTAGAAGAAACCCTTGCTATGACGAGTCTGGTCCTAGTGGTTTTTTTTTCCGACCCATTTCCTGCCTCTCGTCTCCCAGCCCTGGCCCTCGCGTCGAAGCGTTGAAGGCTGTGTAGGTACTCCGTACGAGAATGGAAATTCGCATGTACATCAAGAGGGCTGCATCCTGCACCAGGGATGTGTGTACTGTCGGCCACACGCATGCGTACCTGTAGGTATGTTAGTACATGCTTCGTGCATGCTCGTACATCCGGACCACCCACCCTCCCTCCCATCCCTTCCAGTCTCCTCTCTTTCTCACCTCATCAACAAGCCATCAGATCGACCTTGGATCTCTGTCGCGCCCGTCTTTCAGCCAGGGGCCTTGAAAGCCCTCATCAACCGTTGATGAGACACACCGTCTCTCTGACACGCGGCGCTGTCTAAGACATCATCTCAGCGACTCTCTTTGAACCTCTTAATTACTATACTTAGACAGACCGAGTCAGCCCCTGTGCGAGCATTTGACTCGACGCGTGGCGCACTTCTCGTTTACGAGGATACTATGTACATACAGATGTGCTGAGCTTCTCGTCTTGCATATTCGCGTTCCTGCGTCGTAGGCCATCACACAGCAGATGCGGGTGCAAGCTGCATGCTTTTATTGTCTGCAAGACCTACATGTAATGCTCCATACACGTACGTACAAACCTGCACTGTCTTATAGCCTCTAGGGCTTCTGCATTCACCGACCCAATCGGTATCCTAACTCCTATCCTAGTTGTTCCCCACGCGATGCAATATCCTAGCAGCCAAGCCTCCATGGGTTTTGTTCAAGAGCCCTGCCAACTGAAGCCAGCAGGGATGCCATCTTCCCCAGCACTAAGCCCCATCCACTCTGGTGACACTGTCCGGCTTCAGGGTTGTCCGGTCCGAACTCCTGACCTGACCCCTGTGGTGATTGGCAGCCCCCAATGCCAATGACCCAAACCTCTCCAACGGAACGCTTTGTGAGGAAGGCTGCTGTGTATAATAGTAATATTACTCCCCTCGTCCTGGACTCTCACACTCCACGTTCCGCCCCTGCTTACTTAACCTATGTATTGCCGTTATTATTATATTCCCTGGTTTCTCCCCTATTACGACTCCAAGCACTATATTATTACATATCCTTACAAGTACACCCATAAGCGGAGCTGACAGAACAGGCCTTCTCCTCTTGCTCTGACCCATTCACCCTGGATCAATCACATTGCAGATCCTCAGAGGGGACGGCTCGTCGTCCCTCTGCCTCTGCACTGACCAGCCATGTGGTCCACCAACCCTCTGGCTATCTATGCTGGCCAGACGCCGCCCATTAGTATTCAGTCAAAGGCACTCCCTAAATCCTCTACTTCTTCCAAACCCAGACCCTCGACGACTTCTTCCTCTCGCAAACCCAGCCAGTCATATGGTAGCGAAATCTCGCCCAACATGAGCATACCCGACTTTTTCGAGCCGGCCGTGGACCGGCCACCATCTCCAGCGAAATTACGACAATTAAGCAAGCAAATGAAGCGAGCATCTCACCTGAGACGCCAAAGTGGTCATCGCGTCGGCGCATCGACGTCCTCGTCTCTCACATCACTCAACAGTGACTTTTCTGGATTAGAGCAGGCCTTTGATAACTTCTCCCTGGCACGACAATCCTCAATCCGATCCACAGACAGCAACGCCCCCGAGGGCGTATACGGGTTTGGGAAAAACATGTTTCATCGACGACGGAAATCAAAGCGTGAGAGCAGTGCCAATAGCTCGTCTGCCAGTTCTCTGAATTCTTCAGACTCTCCCGCAGACAATACCCTGGTGGCTGGTCCTAAGGAATCTTTCATGCCCTCCCTTTTCTCTCGACGAAAAGGCTCTCGTGACGATATCTCTCGGAGGAAAGTTCAGATCTCAGGCCCGTACAATTTCCAGCATGTCACACATACAGACCGCGAGAGTGTCCCGGCAGTTCAACAACTTGTCAATCAACAAGGACCGGATCTATTGACCATGCGTGCCACTGGCCCAAGCCCGGTCATTCCACCCAGTACCATCAATGGTCCAGAGACTCGGGATTTTTCAACCCACTCCGAGGCCAACACCCGACCTGCATTTGTACCACGCCACGCCGCTACGGTTTCCGGACCTCAACGATTGATGAGGCGCATTCGATCACAAGACCAACTACGGGGACATCAGTCCGTGTCATCGCCTCCCAGGCCGCCGAGATCCCCAACTCACCAAATCCAATTCCAATCTTTCTCTCCCATTCCGCCTCCTCGAGTCTCTAGTCGTCAAGGGCTCTATCATGATGGAATCGAACATTTCACATTTGCCGCCCAAGAGCGACCGAAGACGAGCGGAGGTTTTTGGCGACCTAGTCCTTACAGTCCTACTACTTCCTTGGAGCACCTGCCCCCCACGTTCGCTCGGCCTTCAACCCCAACGAAACACGATGATTTCAATATTGATGGCAGCATGAAATCCCCAGTCCAGCCGCCATCTAATGACCTAGCTTGGCCGCTCGCGAGTCCTGCCATTTCTTATGAGACTCCTCTTCCAGACGTGCCAGAAGAGGAGGAGCAATCGAGTATAGTTCGGCGCTCTCGATTGAGCCTCGCGAGCAACGCATCCCTCCGGCCAAGTCAGTCCGTCCCCATGTTGCGCTCACTGGCCAAAGTGCAGCGCCCAATTAGTGGTGCTTCGGAGACTCTTGGCTACTTTGATATTACGGCCGCGCAACAAGTGGTCGTGGAAAGATTGGAAGAGAGCCATGCTTCTTACTTTGGTGTCATAAGGGAGAGCTGGGAGGATGACATTGACTACTGCTATGAGCATGAAGCGGAAGCCACGTGCGACTACCAGTGGGACCGTTGCTCTCTGGATACTGCTCGAGACGGCGATACACTACCAGTGGACATTGCCTTCGCAGCTAATGAGCTTCAGGTTCCTATTGGGACAGCCGAGTCGTCTCCTGGCATGCTTCCAGTATCCAGGTTTGATGTGCCGAGTTTGATTCCTGGCAGTCGAAACTCGACGGCTACTACCCATGAGGCAATTACGCCGACGTCCAACCCGCTCGCGGGTAGCAATTTCTCTCTCCCCCTCGTGGACAAGAGACTCCTCCGCGCTTCGCATGCCTCGAGCTTCAAGGAGTCTCATGGCTTCACGCTATCGCCATCTTTGCTCATCCCAGGTGACTTTCACCATCAATTGCTTTTAGCAGAGGGAGGCAGACACGAGTATCCTGAGGATGACGAGCTCATGGCTCACCACCAGGCGAGTTATGATGAAGTTGTCAACCCAATTTCATGGCTCCAGCAGCGATCCAGCACGTCGACTACAGGGACAAACTCAACTGCGTCCCGGTCTGACTCAACTGGCGACCGCCATATTTCCGGCATTTCAGCTTGGTCCTTCCAGACACGACACACCACCAGCAGCACATCCCTTAACAAAATGGCGGGATCCTTAAATGAGGAAGCAGAGCCTGTTCCCACAGTTCACCTGACCGAAACAGTCCAAAATGACGCCTCTCAAGATACGGTCCCTGAGCTCATCCCATTCCCTTCCTCCCCAATTAGGAAGCACTCATACCACAAAGCTCATGCTAGCGAGTCTATAATGTATGATGATATCTCGCCCTCCATGAAGTTTGTCGAAGCGGTTAAGCGACGATCGCGCGCCAAAACGACCAGCATGAGCAGCCAGGCACCGCCTGTTGGACAATATGCCCTATTCCCACGGAGCTATATCAAGCCCAACGGTGACCGAATCTAAAACGTCATCTACCACACCGAAATTTCCATCACTTGCTTATAGGACATGTCTTGACTCTCTTATCTTCCCATCTCAGAGCGGTGTACAACTTGCAGTTTTATTATAGAAGCGAATCGGGGATATAGTGTACATCCGGCTCCGTGTACACATCAGTATGAAAGTTCGATCACCTTGTCGAATATGTATCATCTCTTGGAGTTACATGTGCGACTCAATCTTTCGCTAACAACTTTTTTTCTATTGCTTTTCTCACATAGACCATTTAGAGGGTCCTGGTGCCATTATCCCACCCTCGCTGTGGTTTTTATTTTATTTTGGAGTTATGGGTTTTAACAGGAAAACAAAGGAGAACACAAAAGTTAAGACATCAGAACCCCGGGCCACGGGGGAGTCTCTAGAAAAGAGAATAAAAAAAGCGGAATACAGCAAATCATTTCGTTCTCTTTGGTTCGATGGAATTGGGTTGGGGCAGGGAGATCCCCAGTTAGATGTATTCTTTGATGATTAATGGGTTTATGACATTCTAGAGGAGGATCGGACGAGTTCCTCTGGACATATTTTTTGTACTATGATTGTCGAATGCTGTATAGAGGTAGTTGTCAATACTAGACTAGGCTGAGAATATCAATATGCAATGCAAACTTGATCTGGAATCATTGTGATCGTGGGTGTGTGGAACTAGCAAGGAGTCAAGTAATACATCGAGAACTAGAATTGACGGCTGCGCTGACTCTGTCTCAACGATTAGGCAGCATCTTATCTAAATTGCCGTTTTGTCTCCTTCAGATGACAGCTATTCTGTTTTACTTTCATACGGGTTCGACCTTGAGCATTCCTCTCATGGGCAATCCATCTAGATCACATCCAATGAAATAAAATCTCGAGAGTTAATGTGACAACTACAAGAAGAGGGCCCAGCATAAAAAAAAAGACCCTGCATGTCCACCTGCGCCTCCTGAACGCCGTCCTTTTTTGGTTCGTCTCATGCTCCTATCTGTTCTTGTTTCCAAAGCCAAGATGGGCCTATGTCTCCCCCTCCGGCGTATAGATGAGTATTAAAAGCTTTGTACACGTATTTGACAATCTCACACGGAGCTCAGCCCATCTTCTTCTTCTTCTTAGGCCTCTCTTGATCCTCGCCCTCGTCGTCCTCATCATCATTATCCACATCGCTCTCAGCGCTTCCAGAACCAGAGCTCTCGTGATTGCTATCATACTCCTCAGCCACATCACTTTCACTGTCGGCCTGAAAGTCCTCATCCACACTCTCTTCGTCCTCATCAGCCGAACCGCGGTCTGCTTTGACAGCCACGACTTCGTCGTCTGACTCATCCATTGCCTCCTCTCGGAGGGCCGCAGCAAGCAGGTTAGCATCTTCGTCAATCTCGTTCTTAACGCGTAGGCCCTTGAGTTTGAAGAAGGTCTCTAGAGCCTTGAGATCCTCACGGTTGATGTTGCTGAACTGGGACGAACCAGCGCTGTTCTTCATGACCACCGTAATATCAAACGTTGACAAGGCTGAGACGGCGCCACCAACGCGGGAGAATGTGATGGATTGTGTTTGTTCGTAGGCAATGTAGGTAGCCGGCTTGGGAACGAACATGAAAGCCTTCTCCAAGCAATACAAGAAACCTTCGCTGGCCTTGATAGAGCACTTGATACCGTATTGGCTTCGGTGCCTGTGATGTGAGATTAGTATGCGCGTATGTCATAACGAGGGCGTAAGAAACATACGTGAGGAAGTCCTTTGCAGGTGATGAAATTTTCTTGTTGCCCAGTCCTCGGAAAATCTTGGCGACAACGTGATGTAGGGGCTCTTCATAGTGGGCCTCGAGCTTGTCTTTGTACTTGCTCTGAAGCTCTGATTCTTCAAGATTGAGGTCGATGGTCACCTCCTCATCCTTCTTAAACTGCATGACAACGAAGGGATATCGCGTCTGGCCCTGGCGCAGAGGAGGGTCCAGCCCGATGCAGAGCAAACAATGCATCTCATCAGGTTTGGGAAGAACCATGAACTTCTTGATAGCCTCATATTGGATCTTGTAATCGTATGTCTTGCCGCGCAGACGGAATGACGCCTCGTACATGTCGATATCGAAACGACCTCTGCATACAGCGTAAGAGAACGGATCAATGTTGTTAATGAAGACGACAGGGCATACCTGGGAGTAAGATGAAGGACGTCAAGGAAGGTGGCGATAGTATCACCAGCTGTCTCACCGATCTCTGCCTTCTCGATGAGGGTCTCGTAGAAAAGAGTGGCAGCGTTCTTCTCCTCCTCGCCACCGTCATCGCTACCCGCTTCTTCACCCTCTGTCTCCTTCTTTGTTGTTACGCCGGGGATGTAGAAGCGCATCTCCACGAGCTGGTCCTTGCCAGCACCGGCCTTCTTTCCCTTGCCACGAGCACCACCGAGCTGACCCTCGGTTCCAGTGTCGTTGGCATTTAGTGGCAGCGCCATCTCCACCGCGACTTCGTTTCGGCCAGCCAAGTTCGTGTTGCCAACTTCAGAGTAAGGCAGTTCGAAGGCAGGTTTGTTCTGGACACTGAAGACCAGCTCGGCCTTGGAAAACTCGGCCTTGCCCCAGTTCCATCCTCTCAGGGCATGCTCTTTGTTTTCCAGCACTGTGCTATACCAGTTCTTGAAGATCTTGCTCAGGCGCTCATAGTCTTCCTGCTGGAAGCCGTCCAACTGAATGATTCCCGAGTTGCGTTGCAGGATCCTGATTTCGTATCCCCTGGCGGCTCGGCTCCATTGCGCGCCACCGATATTGCTATGGTCGAGGGTGAAGGTATCGCCGCCGCCAGCAGGTTTCCAGCCAAAACCAGTCTCTGCGAATCTGCACTTGCCGCTCTCCTTGGAGAGGTCAAGGTAGATGCTATCGAAGCTTTCACTAGAGGGCGAAACCAATGGTTAGCTTCTGGATTGATTGGTTGCATAAACGGTTTTGATGGATGAATGCTTTGCATCGGTGACATGAATGAACATCGGGATCGGGATTAGGATCAACGAATTTGCTCTTTTTCTTTCTTTCTTTCTTTCTTTTGGAGAAAAGGGCGCGCTGGAAAGCTCACATGGCAGTCATCTTCGACTCTTCAAAGCGATGTGTGATCGGGGTTTGAAAGTGCGATCCCTCTCGCTCTCTGCGGTTTGCGAAGCTTTGGAGGAGGTGAGGCTTCTCGGTATTATGTCGACTAAATTTGAGCATCGCGCGACTGCACCGCGCAGAGACGCGCCACCGTGTGCCTGAGCCAAGTGTGGCTTGTTAAATGCCCGGAAAGTGCCTGCAGGAGAGGCCTGGGCCAATCCCGTCCAGTGGCTTGGGGGTCCTGCAGTCAGTGAAGCCACGGAGGGACCTCGGAGCTGATCCACCTTTTGTTGGGGAGCCGCCTTTCTTAGATTAGGCGGTAAGCTTTATCAGCTAACAGACTTTGTTAGAGTAAACTTTATTCACACGTATCCCTAATGCGCCTGTTGTACTAACTGATACTCAGGCTTTAGGTTAAACTTATCGTGCGTGCTAAAGACTGACTGCGTCCTGCGTCATCTCTCTTGTGAGTCCCGGCCGCTATTTAGATAACGTCAGTCCTCGGCCGCGTGCCAAACAACCAATGCTACCTAGTACTCCGTACTCCGTACAGTAGTGTTGTATGACAACATCACCTGACGTTCCCTTTCCCTCATCTTCATCCTTTTCGCCATCGTCATCATTTCTACTCAACTCATGATATTTCCCTCTTTTGCCGATGGTGCAGTCCATCATGACTTCTCAGTCCGGAATTCCATATAGCTCCACATGCGTCTCTATCGGTAGAGTGACAGCAGCTCTGTTGCTGTCATTCGTAGCTGTCGCTCCGGGTACGGCGTCAGCAAGCCGAGAGGTTGGACTCGATCAGCATGTACTACTCCCGCCAGGGCCCGGCCCATTCCTCCCCTCGAATCCAGAAACTCCACAGCCAGCAGACCATACATTTACTCTCCGACACATCTACCATCATGGCTTGAACCGGCACCCTAGACTTCACAGGAAACTGGACGTGGTCCATGATGAATCCCGAATCTTCCTTGCCGCAGACGATGAGTATCCTGAACTAGATATGTCACGGCTAAAGGCCAAGAGCCGCGCCGTCACGATCGAACGATTGACCGATCGTCGTCCGTCGGTGGTAGATCCCATAGTGGCGGAATCTCGGCGACGAGGCTTCGCAGCTGTGCTCGATGCCTCGGCATGGGCAATGGATGAGGTTCTATCCCCAGATATCACAGATAAGAACACGGTCTTGAGCATGGCGTATATGGCTGCCGATGCCTATGTGACCAAGGAAGGCGATGCCGACTGGGAAGATGTCGGTGACGGCTTTGACCGGGGCCTGGACTTTGGTTGGGAGGGCGACGGCCTACGCGGCCATATTTGGGCTGACGAAACCAACTCAACGATCGTGATTGGGCTCAAGGGTACCTCTCCCGCCGTTTTTGATGGAGATGGCACCACAACCAATGATAAGGTCAATGACAACTTATTCTTCAGTTGCTGCTGTGCTCAGCAGGGGCAGTGGACTTGGCATCAGGTCTGTGATTGCGCCACTGGGACCTATACCTGCAACAACACCTGCGTTACAAAGGCCCTTCATGAGGAGAACCGGTATTATGCAGCGGCCCGCGAGCTCTACTCAAACGTCACCGAGCAGTATCCAGATTCTACCATTTGGGTGGCGGGACATTCGTTGGGCGGCGCTGTTTCTTCTTTGCTGGCTTTGACGTATGGTCTACCAGCGGTGACATTCGAAGCTGTTCCCGAAGCTCTTCCAGCATCTCGGTTGGGTCTTCCTGTCCCCCCCGGAGCTGACCCAAACACACCTCAGGCTCGAGCTTATACGGGGACTTTCCACTTTGGTCATACCGCAGACCCGATTTATATCGGCACATGCAACGGGGCCACCGCTTCATGCTCATTTGCTGGTTACGCTATGGAGTCGACCTGTCATACCGGCTACGAGTGTGTCTACGACGTTGTTGCTGATAAAGGATGGCGAGTGGGAATCGGCACTCACAAAATCCGATCTGTTATCCACGATGTCATCCTGAAGTACGACGATGTTCCCAAGTGTAAACTTACCCCGGAGTGTCGCGATTGTGCCCAGTGGAAGATGTATGAGAGCAACGGGACCGAAACCACGACATCCGCAGTCCCCACGACAACTTCCCGAACTCGGACACGTACGACAACATGTCAAACACCAGGCTGGTGGGGTTGTTTGGACAAGACGACTGCCACGGGTAGTATACCAACTGCGACCGCAACGACAACGTCCACATCCACATCCACTTGTAAAACACCTGGTTGGTTCGGATGCAAAGATAAGACGACAGAAGCCTCTACAACACCATCCACCACTACGGTACCAACCACAACCTGTGAGACTCCAGGACGGTTTTGGGGCTGCAACGACGAACCGACACAGTCGCAAACAACTACGCCCAGCACAACCTGCGAAACTCCTGGCAAATTTTGGGGTTGCAACGATGAATTAGCA
The DNA here is from genome assembly GCA_025331125.1 of Mycogone perniciosa. Lineage (NCBI taxonomy): Eukaryota > Fungi > Ascomycota > Sordariomycetes > Hypocreales > Hypocreaceae > Mycogone > Mycogone perniciosa. Next base: position 91,930 of record JAOALB010000076.1, on the reverse strand, counting down.
ACACAAACAAGCTCCCAGTCATTGGTGGTTGTTACTACGCCGCCCATCACTGCAGCTCCGACCTCAACCCCAACTCCTGTTGCAACTGCTTCGCCATCGGCAAAGCCAAAATGCCTCGACCGAAACTGGGTTGGTTTCTGCAAAGAATGGGAAGGAGATGACGATGATTTCTCGCCAGATGAGATGTAGACGGCTGAGAGAATGAGCATGATGTGCATTGGGCAGTGGGCAGTGAGATATGACATTGTCTTTTTTGTTTAGTAGATTGATTGGCAGGCGCTGAGATCTGAGGGGCTACCTTTCATGGCGTTCGTGATAATATTTATTTGGAGTAGCATGCATACGGATACAGCTTCTTGGGTTACTGGGTTTGGATTTGACGAAGCTTGGATGCGGTGTTACAACTGCACGTAGCAGGACAGCGAAACTGGCATAGACAGAAGAAATGTGAATATATTAATATCAAACCATGCTGGACAGGGAGCGTTGCTTCGATTCTTTGGAATATTATAAATGAGAGACTCTAAGTGAGTGACTGAGTTGAAATAAAATACAGCGTTGGATGTAAAGAATTTTTGTGTACTGGATTTATTCCAAGTCATTCTGCTGAACAGAGTCCAGTGATTTTTATTGGCGTACTCGTATGTTGCTAGTAGCACGGAGTAGTTAGGTCTGTCTTCCACTGATGTCAGCAGACGGAAATTTTGCCATTGCCTGATCACAAACGCCTTTCCCCCTCCATCCAAAGTGTCACTCTTCCACAGCGCGCTCCGATGATGCCACTACCGACTGGTGCGTCAATAGGACATGAAATACGCCTAAACTATTCAACCTCATGTCCGTGATGGATTCGGAGTCGAGGCCGTCCGACAGGGACGAGTCTCCGTTGTCCAACCCGCCACCAAGCGACTCCAATAGCTCCTCCAACAGCTCCGACAGCGAACCCGAGACAAATCGCATAGAATGGCTCGCTACGACACGAGCGCGACGGTCTACGGCCGGCAATCGCATGAAGTCGATGCTGGCAAATGAGGAACCTGACTCTGATCTGGAGCTCCTGTTCGCCGAGGACGAGAATGACTATGGATTTACAGACGCAGGGGAGGATGCGTCTGACGTCCAGATGGACTCGTCTTCTGACTCTGAAGATGACAACAATGCTGGTGAAGATTTTGAAGGCGAGAAGGAACTCGAGCGACAGGCCAAGGAACGGCGTGCTGCCCAACGCAAGCGAAAGACCCAGGACGCCATCCCAGCCAAGTTCAGGAAGAAGGTCCGCATCGACCCGACAGCATCAGACACCTCGACGCCGACGCCTGTACCGCGCCCCAAGAAGAAATCAGAGCGCACCTCCTGGTTACCCTCGCCGGCGGATCTCCCCACCCGAGCGTCATCGCGCAAGACTACACGCATGTCCAAAGAGCAGCTTCATCAGCAAATGATGGAGCGGGAGGAGAGGCGGCTCAAGCAGCTGGAGCAGATGCAGAAGAAGGCAGCGAAGTTGGAGGCGCTTAAGAAGCCCCCCATGACGCAGGAGGAGCGGCTACGCGAGGCGGCCATTGTAGAGAAGCGTAACAGCAAGAGCCTGAACCGCTGGGAGGTGGCGGAGAAGCAAAGGGAGGAAGAGCGGAGGGCGAAGCTGGCAGCTCTAAACCAAAGGACACTTAAGGGCCCTGTTATTACTTTCTGGACCGGAATTGGTGAGGCACGGCGAGTTGTCATTGAAGAGGAGAAACCCAAAAGGAGGAGAGAAAAGGCCGACAAAGGGGGCAAGGACAAGGCCAATGCCAAGGACAAAGAAGTTGACAGGGAGAACAAGGCTCAAGAGGGTCAGAAAAATGACGGACAACCGCCAGCGGGTGACGCTGTTATTGCCCAGTCGTCGAAACCAGACTCAACACAACAGCAGCAATCGAATGAAGTACATCCACCACCTGCGGCAGAACCGCAAGCCAATGAGTCTACACCTCCGACGAAGCAAGAGAACACGGCAGCGAATACAACCCCTATAGAGACACAGGCTCAACAATATCCACCGTCAAGGTTATCCCCAGCTGCTGCCCCGTCGCCTCCTCCCACTGCAGCAAAGCAAAAGGATGATATCCAGCAACGTCCGCGGCTCATGGCCATGCCGCCTATACCCCCACCGCCACTGAGTGGTTTGGCTGCGCCGACATCTACGCCTCCTCCAGCGTCCCGGCCGCCAGAAGCCAGCAAACCATCTGGTGTTCTGGCTGCACCAGTACTCGCTCCTCCACCATCAATGGGTACTGATTATCACCTCAATACGAACACAAAGTCCAGCTTCCTTGCTCCTCCAAACACTTCTCAGCATGGGCCTAGTCCGGCGCCATCATCTCAAGGACAATCACCGGAGTCGACCTCTGGCGCCACCACCAACACCACCACCGTGGCCGAGCCGTTTCTCCGGGATGTTATGCTCAAGCCCATAGAGGTAGAGGCAACTTCAATAAGTAAATCAACGAGCCCTAGCCTTTCAGAACCACCGCCTCCGTCGGCCTCTATCGCAAACCCAGAGACGACGACCCGAAATGCCATCATCTTTCAGAATTTTGACGAGAACGCCATCAGGGATAAAAGCATTCAGACGCAAATCCTATTCGGGCGAAAGATGAACAGGCTTGCCAGTATGTGGCCCTTTTCCCTCTTTTTTTCGTCTTCCTAGCCCCTATATTGAAAGAAGAACCGTGGCTCTTATTGACATATTCTTCTGTAGAACCCGCACCCAACCCCATGTGCGTTATTACCAACCTCCCTGCCCGTTACCGCGATCCAAGAACGGGTCTGCCATATTACAATGCCTATGCCTATCGTGAGATCCAGCGCCTCACTCGTGGCGAGCACAACTGGAGCAGGATTCTCAACGCGTGGGTAGGTAGCGGCAAAGTGGCCGCTCGTGGTGTGTCAGAACGTTTCCTCAACCCGAACGCCCCTGGAAGAACTGCCGAAGAGAAGGAAAAGTCGGGTCAGGGCAAGGAGACATCAACACAGGAGAAGGGGGCTCAGGCAAATGCTAGTGGCCAACCACCGCAACAGCCAGCACAGATGCCACAATTGCAAAGGCAACAGCCGCAATTACAGCCACCACCACCGACATCAACACTACAGGTGCAACAGCAGCATCAGAAACCGCAACAAATTCAAAAGCAACCACAAAAGCAAGTCCAGCAGTTGCCACAACAAGCACAACAACAACAATCTCCTCCCCAACAGCCGCAACAACCCCAATTACAACAACAGCCGCAGCAGCCAAAACCGATACCATTAGCCGAAGGGTCTAGGCCACAAGAAACACCACAACAGACGCAATCACAACCCCAGGGTCAACCTCAACCTCAGCCAGTCGAAGGAGCAGTCTCAGCACAATAGGGTCTGCCTGCGTTCACAGGTGATGATGACGGCGTTATTAGTGCACGATCAAAGTTTGCACAAGGTTCTGGACGAGCACAATACCATGTACTACTAGTAGTAGATGAATCCGATAAATCGCGTACAAGTACGGAGTAGTTTAGATGCCTATGCCTCCCTATCCAGCAAGATAACAAACAAGATACCCATTCTCACTTCAGCTGCTCATGTCCAGTTGGCATGTCACCGTAAGACAATTCAATCCAACAGCACATGTCCGTGCAACAAGATTTTCTTCCAAGTTTTCCGTTCAGCTAGCCTCTTCATGATTCAGGCTTGATTTCACGGTAGTGCCAGCGCCATCTAATCTTACGATAATTATAGACCACACACATACTCGTAAGATCGAGTTTCGGGAGACGTTTCTTTTTCTCTCTTGCTATCATGCGTCCGTCCATCTTCGGAACAACTCACTAATCACATGACTCGACCACGAGCAAGAAATTTCCCTCTCCTATAGTTTCAACCCCCGACGTCTCGATCCGAGACATACTGCGTTACGGCCACGTCTCACATTATCGCTCTCATCCGAATCATCACCTCCAAATTTCCTTTCCTGACCACTCTTCCACCCTCCCTTTCCCGAGCACGAGCTTCTCTGAAGCTTCGTTGTTTCCATTCGGCCTCAAACCTGTTGAGTTTCATCAAGGAAAGGGGTATTTATAGATGAAAACAAAATGAAAATCCGTTGACCGTGTATGGGCCATACCCCTTCCTTAGGGCCAGTGTTGTGCCATATAAATCATATGTCCAGACAACGCCAAGAAAAACAGTCCGAGTCCAGTTGCATGACCGGCAACGGAACATGTCGATAGATACCAAGTATAAATTTTGTCCAACGTTCGTGTGTTTGTGTGGACACGGGGGCCACGTAGATTTGGTGCTGTGTGAGCAATGCCACTGGGGCATATGAAGACATATAGGGGAAATGAGTGAACAGTAGAGTTGAAGATATAGTATGGTATTGCTGTAGGTACTAGTGCGGTTTAATTACCACCAGTGGTGCCAATGACATCCATAATCCAACCCAGTTCGCTGATGAAGTCATCGAGTCCAGAATCGATGTGTGTACCTAATAAGTTGGATCCATTGACAGGAATGCCCGAGTCCTCCCTCGGCAGTAGTTTGGGCGAATTGAAGCTTGCAAACGTTTGCTGGGAGTTCAACATGCGCTTGCCTTCTTCGGCCTGTTGGGGCAAGCTATAGCCTTCAAAGGCTTGTTGTTGAAACGTACGAGCGGGACGGAGTGAGAGGAACGTAAGAGTGTCATCATCGTTGCTTGACAAGATGTCATCGTCTTCGTCATTGGAATCATAGAATGTCATGGGTTCATACTCCGGGGAGAAAGATGTGGGAGATGCGATAGCACTTGCGCCAGCCGAGATAGACAAGCGAGTGATAGATTGAGTTTCGATTTTTGGTAGTGTAGGGTTGGCATGCTTGCCAGAGACATTGGACCGTACCTCCATCCTTGGTTGTGGCAAGGGGTTCGCAGGTCTAAGAGTCGAGGAACTCAAATCGGTAGCAGCAAGGGACATAGACTCCGATGATGCTGAGCGTTGAAAAGGTGGTGGTGAAAGGCCTGTGATGTAAGGCAGGTTATCCGAAACAGCAGAAGTCGCAAAATTGTCGTCGTCATCGGTCTCCTCATCAAAAACGTCGGGTATTGCCAAGGTCGGCTGTGCAGCCGAGGTGGAATTGGGGCGAGTAGCAGGGACATCTTCGCACAAGAACCGACGCAAAGACTCGGGGGAGATATCTCTGGTCCGGCTACCCTCTGTCGGTGTTGACGTACGACTGTAATAACTAACTTGTGTGGGGATGGAGATGACTTTGTCGTAGGAAGTAAAGGAAAGGTCATCCTCATCATCACTATCATCACGCTCGACTGAACGCTCACGCTGAGCTTCAAGGTTTTGCAACTTGCGAGAAAAGAAACGTCTCCATGAGGGAGCGGGCGAAAGGGAGCATGATGAGGAGCAGTGACGCAAGATCGAGGGGGCAGAGCCTGTCCGGTGGTTGTTACTAGCATCAGAGGGCACAGGGGTCACCTGTTTTGGGTTGCTGAACTTGGCTTTGGGGCTCATCGTCATGAAATTTTCTTGATGCATAGAGTTCATGGAAGCACTGCGGTGGCGCAATGTGCGTTCAACAGGAACATTCAAAGTGTTGACCGCCTGGCCAGGCATGTAGGGACATGCTGTAGTGTAAGGCATGGTGGGATCGTAAGTCTCCGTCGATCCGTCCACCTCGTACTAAAGGAAAACCCTTGATGTAAGTCAAGTGAATCGTGAAAATGAGTGGACGTAAGGAGCAAGCTTGACTCTGGTCAAGTCAAGCATATATAATACGCGATAGAAGGATGGGGAGAGCATATGAAGACATACGTAGTAATAATAGGTGTGACCCATTTTGAGGCCCCCATTCCTCTTGTAGTCATGGTGGGCGCCGTCGTCGTGAACAATGTTCTTGAATGAGAAACATCCCCTCCACTGGTCACGGCCCCGTCGGATGTCCCGCTCCATGGTATAGCACGTGGAAAAGTTATCCCAGGAGCCAATGAGCTGCACAGATTGGACTGAAGGGTCGGTTTGACTGAGATTATACGTCAGCTCAAGTCCATTGCCACAAGGCTGTTGTGAATGTCATGGGGGCTAGAACGTGTGCCATGAGAAACAGGCAGTACGGAGTAGACTAGCACAGACTAGGATCCAATATTCACTCATGAGGATCCGTTGGTGGCAAGGACTACTCGCAGGAGCATAGGGCTGACGAGTTGAACAAGGGTGATGCCCAGTAATACAAGGCCTTCAAGTGGTGTTGACAAAACAAATAATGAACAAGGATCCAGACTAGCATGGGCAGAACAATGATGAGATCATACCAATGGGCTGGCAAGAGTGTGCTGGGGTGTGAAATGGCGGGCTGAAGGCCACGCTGATCATCCAGACGCTCAGGCAACAAACAATCCAAGGGTCTGCCGTGTTCCACACGAGACCAAACCCGATGGACTGGATAGGCCGTCCGGCAAAAGAAAAAAAAGGCGTCAATGGACAAGTCCGATAGCGACGGAAGAAATGGACGGCTCGTGAATGTGCCCGTATCAAACCAGTGAACAAGAGACAAGACAACCCCAGTGGAAAGGCTTGAAAAAAAGAAGCAAAGACAACAATAACCAAGACAAGGCAATCGTATGGAATCGAAAAGTAGTACTCCGTACAAAGTACGAAGTAGTAGTACGAAAAAAAGAAACAGGGAATGAGATCCCAGCACACACTCACAACAAGAAGGTAACAAGCGTTGTTGTCGGATCCATGACGAAGCAAAGATTAAAACGAACGTCAGGTGGCGGCAGCAAAGCTTTATTAAAGGGCAGCGTGAGCTTCAGTCGTGGCGACGTTTAATCCGAGCGTCTATTTTCCCTGCAGCAACACCCCAGCAGTCGGTGGGGCTGCTTGGTGTAGTATTGCTTGCTTGTTGTAACGCTTAAACGGAGTAGTAAGATGCAGCTTCGGAGGGTGAAACACGGCAGACTCGTCGAATGTTTGAATATGCGCCAGAACCCAAGAGCTTAGGCGCAGCGATTGACTAATGGTGATGGCGCGCTGGGTGTCTGCAAGCGCCGAGATGGGTCTGGGAGGGCGATAGTTGGTTAATAGTGCCGGCGGTTGCGATGAGCGAGTGGTGGGAAGCTGTCGACGAATGCGCCCGGCGCTTAGCAGTTGGAATTAAGGATTAAAAGAAATTCTGCGTTCCGAGGTGCGATTTGGAAGCGGGTGGGTAGAACAGATAGATATAATATAGATATGTTGAATAAAAAAAAGGCGTGATAGGCAGGGGGTTAGAAGCGATGGTCAGGTATTGAAATCGTGAGAATATATTGTATGAAATTCCGGCACAGCGACTGTTGCAGAGAGCGCGGGACTGCGAGGGGCGTGAATATCCAGGCCCGGCTGGGAACGAAGCGAAGAGTGCTGTGAGGCGTCGTCCGTCTCTCTCTCTCTGCGAAGCGGACTGAGAGGGATGAATGGAATGATGGCGATGAGATGAGGCTAGATTCCAGACGACAAGAGACAGACAGACAGACTATGGAAGGGTTATCAGATAACGCTCAAATGAGTATCCATCTGTCCCACCATCTGATTAACAATCCGTCATCAAAGAGAGAGAAAGAGAAATTGACGCCGGTTTCGACGGGCGGCAGTCCTAAATTTCAGCTCAGCTGCTTCACATCACCTCCTCACCATCGAAGCTGGCACGGCTCCGCGTACTCCGTACTCGTAGGTATAATCCTCCCTATGGAGTACGGAGCAGTACACCGACCATCCAGCCAGGGTCCGACAGGGACAGGCCTCTGAAGCATGCAGGCACGCTGTCTGATTGATTGGATGGCTGGAGGGAGGCGAGCCGGGATAAGTGATGCAGGAGGACGTTGCATAGCGCCAATCAGAGGACGATACGGGTGTTCCAGCCGTCTCCAAAGGGTTTGAGGCGGGTCTTTGGTGTACGAGTATGTATTAGTGCACGGAGTGAGTACGAAGTACGAGTACTCATATGTTCGTTCGATTCTGTCTCTCGGGAAGAGCACAGAACTGCAAGGCGAAACGACGTCATGGAGATGGAAAGTGTATGGCTGCCAATGGTGAGGGATTGAAATGGAATTGGAAATGTTAGGCTCTGATGCTTCGGTCGCTTGTTCCCTTCGCTTCCAGTCCAACCGAACGTGTCGCGACACCGCCTTCTCTTATTGCCGCTCGATGAATAATATGACCAAGTACCGCTTGGTACCTTGATACTATGGGATGGGCCTCCACCACAGCTTCAGGTAGAGTACTTCGTACGGAGTAGGTACTGGGTATATTACTATATTATGTATCATATTACTGGTATATTATATTATATTATCCATATCATATTATAAGGGACCCATGGGAGTCAATAGTAAAATACTGCCAACATAGAGATCTCGCTCATCAATTGATAACACTACTCGTGGGTGTTAGGCACCTCATTGAACAATCACACAGAAAGCAAAGCTATGAAGCTTGGTGATGTGGCACGACGTTGTGTTCAATGTGTTGTCTGTCTCAGGTCGACAAGTCAGACTGGCTCATTCTCCAGCTGGACCAGCTTCACCCCTGTCAGCCGGACTCCCTTTCAATTTTAGCATCTCCACGTGGAAGGGAGATGTCGTCAATGACAACGGGAAAAGGAAATAAGCCAAGGGCGTCTAAACTGCGTGCCGAATGCCAATAAACTGTGTATTTCTGGAGGCACAAGTACGACAAGCGTGTGCTACGAGCAAAATGCTACAGTTCAACCATGTCCTACGAGTACAATGCAGCACATGCTCATAAATCACAAGCCACTCTCACATCTCGTCTTACACGGACAGCATCAGGGCTTTGTGCTCCGCCAAAAGTATTGGTTTCCGACTTGTCCACGCATCATCCAAGGGCAGCAGCAAGTCGTATGATCTGCAAGCAGCAATATGTAGATATGTACGGAGTACTCCGTACTCCGTATGATGATTAATGTGGATGAGAGGATCGCAAACCAGACTATTCCCGAAAGTCACTCACCTCTAGCAACCACGCCTTGCCTAATTCATCCTCGAAGCTTTCCAGAAAGAGAAGAGGCTAAAAATGGTGGAAACCTCCCTTAATACGAGTACATGCATACTGAGTACTCCGTACTAGTACTCTATATCATTGTATCAAGTCCCGTGTGTGAAACTAGAGCTTTCATGATGATGCCTTGACTTTTTGCTTTTGATTTCTTGGGGGCCAAGTGCCGTCACCCAGAAGCCGGAGTGGCCGAGAGTGTGATCATTTTGGCGGTGTCCTACGGAGTACAATACTTCTCCAAAGTACGAGTAGAGACGGGATCTCAAAGCTACGCAAGACATAGATACATGTCATCCCTTCCAATGGTGATTGGAGACATAAATCACTGGGTCCTATCCAGGGCAATATTCCTAGCCCTGCTGAAGAATGTCATTTTGTCTTGAGAAGATATTTCAATACAGTACCACCGTCTCTCTATGCTCCGTACCGACCACTTTCCGGTATTTCTATCGGAGCCCATTTCGTTCAATAAACTCCACAAGACAGGAGGGAGTTTCAAATGTCGATTATTGATTCGCATCATAATACTCATAACACCCCCTTGGAAACACGGGCTAAGCCTCCACTCCCTCAGCTAATACTCTGCAACCCTCTCATCCATAATCTGTCACCATGGACTAAATTCCTCGTTCAATCGTGCTATCCTCTTTCAGCAGTCCTTCTCCGTGGTAGGGGATTGGAGCACACGGTCCATCATTGCGACCAGACTCTCGGGCTCTAATGTCACTACCCATTGTTACTGTACGACGCAATCCTCCAGGATAATAAGCCAGTCAGCTATGATGATAAATTTTCACTGCCGTACTACTGCTACCAGTGGTAGTATTCGTATCACCACCCGTCTTATAGCGCGGAACCACGAGACCTCAGTGTAACTTTGCATTTCGTGTTGTCTACGACACTCATCCCTCTACCCTCTTGTAAACATTTATATGTGCTTTATTTAGTTGTTCGTCAATCGTTATTCATCCATCTGGCAGTGCAGTGCTTTTTACCTGTACATCAAGTGGAGTCTTTCGGCATACCATCCATGTTCATTAAGAGCTTACCGTGGATACCATTGTCCCGTGTTCTTGGGAGCACCAGGACAAAATACTAACCAGATGCAGTATTCTCGAACGTTCTGGGTATTTGATGTTACAAAGAATGTTCCCCAAAGATTCTTGAGGCAGTGCCGTTACAGACAAGGCTCTAGTACTAGTATCACTCCTTGAATCGAAGCCAGTTGGAGTTCTCGTATACTCGTAGTTGATGGATATCCATGTGCTCAACCGCCCTGGTTTGGCGGGTCAACGGCTCGCATCCTTCAACTTTGGGCGTGAACTTCTGCAAAGCCATGGGCCGTGGGATTCACGTAGGATGGGTAGTAAATGATAATCTCCAGCCACGACTCCTGCATGTATACTAATCATAGCACTTCGTACTCTACAGTGGAGGTACGATTACGACAACTCTCGGATCCTAAGAACACGTCCCCCTGCGAACAGTGTCGCTCGCCCTTCTACGGAACGGTGCCGTAAATGCATTAGACAGAAAGTTTTTTATGGAAATGTTAATAGTATATTATTCTCTTTTGTGTATTTCTGCTCAATGATAATTGGAATTGGTGCTACTATAGAGGGCCTGGCTATGAAGACAAAGGCTTTGCGACAGCCCTACAGTAGGATATTGAACAGATAAATGAAATGAATGACCAAGATGAGAACATATGTGAAACACAAGTAATGTCACACACCCACTCGTTTAAACACAAAGGGACCTGATCCGGGTAAAATAGTTCAGGGTACTTCGTAGTGAGCGAGGAAGAATTGTTTTGTCTGCGGTGCATAAGACTCGACCATGTAGGCTATACTCGAGAAGGCTCATATTTGGAATAAACCCATAGTTATGTAACTGGACTGTTCAAAATATGCCAATTCATCGATTGGCGCTTACACAACAAGGACCACTTAGGGGACAAACTCAATGGTATCGAAGTATAGGTAGGGTAGCTTACAAGTACGCGCCAGGTGAAGTCAAGTATATAATCATAATATTTGCCAGCACTCGCTATGTCCAAAACCAGTGAGGTTCCTCTCTATATAGTTTTCGTTCATGCTGTTTTAGACACCAAATGGAGATCATATGGAAACGAATAGGAGACCTATGAGCCTGAACTGACCCAAGACAATACCCAAGAAGTATTGTCAATTTGATAACATGAGTATATAGATCAACAGCACCTAGAGCAGCGGTAATAATACACAGCGAGGAACCAGACCCATGCCCAATCCCAGCGGTTGCCATGAAGGATATAACAATCTCAACCACGTTCACCATGTGCCATGAAACCGTCAAGTCATAAAAAGTGCATGGCGACCATGATTCAAATCTCCATACTTACATTCTCCATGCTAATTTTTGATTTTGCTCCCATCAACGATACCTGAAGACCACCACCAGCAAAGTAACAAGTGATGAGCAGCGAAAAACCACACAACCCCCAGCGAATCAACACCTGCCCACCGCAGAAATGCTCCCCCAATAAAGATGAAAATATGGTACAGGTGAAAAAGGAGAAAACGCAAGAAGAATGATACTTGAAAAAAACAACAACTTGCTCCTGAAAATAGCGAATGATCCCTCCAAAAAGACGTGCAACACCGGCCCCGACCTTCTCCGCATATCAAACCCCCGTCCCACGGATAAAACTTGGTCGTAAATAGTATGTACAATTCGAAGAGTTCCCCATCCAATGCCCCCAACGTCCCGTCGGAGAGCAAGGAGGGAAGAAAAAAAATAGCATTATAGTATTAGGTTGCCGTGGCCTGGCTCCTTGCCGTCATCCAAAGCAGCGTCTCATCGTGTTCCCAAAAGAGGAAAAAAATACAACAAAATAGTGGAGGGATAAGAGGCAATCTGTGTGCGCAGATCGAGTTGAAAGATGAATTAAAAAAATCCCAACGGCATTATGTCGTTCATTGAGCTTTCTGAGTCCGCTTCCTGTCGGCCAGTCGGTCGGTTCGAGATCCCGTGTACTTTGTCCCCAGGAGCTGATCCCAGAAGGTGAAGAAGGGCTGTGAGAAGTTGGCCTTGATGCCCCACGTTTGGTGGTGGATGTCGTGATAGGCGGCATTGTTACTCGTGATAAGCTGGAGGGGGTCCCAGGGGAAAGCATAGCCGCAGTGGTCGTCGATTGTCTTGATGGTTGAGATAGCGAAGAAGCAGGTAGCTTGGCGAATAGTCATGCCAGTTAACTTGAATGCGATGCCGGCGCCAAGCGTATCGAGGAGGAAACCTTCGAAAGGATGGTTGTAAAGGGCACCATAGGCGTAGGGGACATAGAGACGATGATGCCGGGAGTGGAAAGTAGCTGGTTTGGTAGTTTGGTTAGCAGGGACGTCGTGACAAGCCTCAAAGTGGGAATCGCGCAACAGGTGAACTTACTGTACATCCAACGGTTCATATGCATCAGACGGTGAAGGAAGTACTGCCAGGTATCGAGAAAGAAGATGGCCACGAAGAATTGCAAGGCCGGAACGAGGACATGGTAAATTGTGTGGGCAACAGCCAGTTCCCAAGCGGCAAAGGCAGGGGTTGTAGTGATCTCTGAGCCTACCGCTGGGAATGGATAGTAACCGCCTGCCAATGCACCGGCGAGCAAGGGATGTGAGGCTGACATATTCTTGGAGATGGCGGTGGCGTCAAGTCCGAGAAGACCGAGCAACCCTGGCAGCACGCGCTGAGCGAGACGAATGCGAGTTGCCCAAACGGCGACGTCGTACTCAGCCTTGCCCACCAACTCCGGCGGCTCCGTCAATGCGAGGACGGCGGCAGTAGCGATCTGGATGATCTGCTGTATAATGACATCGCGAGCGACCTCGTAGCGCGTCGCGTGGTTCCGCTTCAAGATCTCCTCGGGAGTGTGGAGGCGGTATTGAGGGAAGAGATCAAGGACGTCGATGGCGTGGAAGAAGAGGGACATGGCCCAGTAGACGATGACGGGGAGGACGAGAGAGAGCCAAAGGTCGGAGATGAAGGGGAACAAGTCGGGCTGGGGCTCGAGGCTGTATGTGGGCAGTGGCGGAAGCGCCGCGTCGAAGAGCGTATGGTTGGCCATGGCGGAAGCCGTCGATGCGGAGGACTCGTTGACCATAATTCGTTCGTTCGTTCGTCTGTGATCAAGATGCGTGTGGTGGTGCGCTGGGCACGACGAGGGAGATGACCATGCAGCAAGCAGCTCGAATAGAAAGAGGATGGCTTTATCCAGGAGAGCCGATCCGGATCGTCTCTGCTTATGCGCGCACGGAGGGAGGGTTATTGTGAACCCTAACGACAACAGCCACTAATACCAGGAGTAGATTCTCTGTGACGAGGAAGAAAAGGAACGTAGTAGTAGTAGTAGTAGTAGTAGTAGTAGTAGTAGTAGTAGTAGTAGTATTATGGCGGAGGGAGGGAGGGAGGAGGGGAGCAAAAAAGGGCAGGGGTAAAAGAAGCTTCCAGGGTTGAATATCGTGGCCCAGCGAGAGAGAGTCTTGCAGGCGTGGCATCGGCGCCTCGGAGATGGGACCGGCCGCCGGGTTTATCCCCTAACCTTACAAAGCGGCCCCCGGACCAATGTTTTTTTTTTCTGTGCTTCACAGGGCCGGACAATCAATCAATTTCGCTTGCTGGATGTTCCGGCGTCGCCTGTTATCCCCAGGATCAGACCACTTACACGGATCACATTCTATTCGTACCTACTCCGTACTTCGTATATCATGGTGATATCATGCCGATGACGCACGCCGATGTTGAGAATGGGTGAATTTAGGACTGCTCCGGAGTGCTCGGTAATTGCTAGAAATTTCATTTCAACCTAACTAACCAGCTCTGCTGACAGTGGCTTGCCTACTTCGACCATTTATTGACGAATTAATCCTGGCTACCGCTCAATTCATTAATGGGAGTTCATAGCACTACTTCGCATTCTAAAGCACAAGACAAATTATGCAGCATTATTCTTTACACCAAGACCAACTTTACAGCGCTTGTTTGTGAGGTTGGGCCAAGAATACGGAGTACCTGAAACAGCATCAATGGCAATAATTGCTCTGTACTTTGTAGTTGTGAGAATAAATACATTCCAGTTACCACTTCCTCGTAAGATGATGTAGGATATCACTCGTACGTCTCACTCTCTCTTAGGTATATAGTATATGTACTTACACTTATCAGCCATGGGACACGATCTCCATGTTATTAGTGCGTGCTGCGTGCTGCCATGCTGCCCCGATAGAAGAATGGCCAAGGCTGTGGTGATACCTACTCCTACTAATACTACTAGTACCACTAAATCTATCGCTATGATTTTACCTTGGCATTAACTGCTATAAAAAAGAGGCAGGTTTTTCTTGCTTGAGGCGGGGCAGCGTGCAAAAATAATCGTCTCTGCTTGGTGCGTTTGTGACCTGTGCTTGTGCTTGTGCTTGTCCTTAGTGGGCAAAACCCCACCAAGAAGGACAGCCGCCACCCTCCCGCCCGCTTTGAATTTTCTTATCGAGACGCTTTTCTCTCTCTCTCCATCTAGCCTCTTACATCGTTCTCTTCTTCTTCATCCACCCTTTCAAATACCCCCTTTCACAGCATCTTTGGGCCCTTTCGTGCCGTCACAGTCGCCGCCATGCTTATCTTCAAGGTTCGTAAGAAAATCCCCCGAAAAATCTCCCCTTTGTTGGCGCGCATTTGCGCCTTTCCGCCCCACCATCAAGATCATCATCGTTCTGAGCTTTGAACTGACCCCGCAATTTTCTTTAGGACCTCATCACCGACGACGAGATCATCTCGGACTCGTACGATCTCAAGCTGATCGACGGCATTGTCTACGAGGCTGACTGTGCCATGATCACGGAGGGTGCCGTCGACGTTGGTGCGTCACAACAAATATGGCATCCCGAAGACTGCATGCAGACAGACACTAACACACCTTCTCTCCATTAGACATCGGTGCCAATGCCTCTGCTGAGGAGGCCGAAGAAGGTGTCGAGGACCAGGTCGTCAAGGTCAACAACATCGTCCACTCTTTCCGTCTCCAGTCCACCAGCTTCGACAAGAAGGGCTACCTCGCCTACCTGAAGGGTGAGCTATCTCCCCTATAACAATAACCCTATCCCAGTTGACTAAAATTTATGTTTTTCTAGGCTACATGAAGGCTGTCAAGGCCAAGCTTGTGGAGAAGAATGCTGACCCCTCTGTCATCACCGCCTTCGAGAAGGGTGCCCAGACCTACGTCAAGGAGAAGCTGCTGCCCAACTTCAAGGACTTTGAGTTCTACACCGGCGAGTCCATGAACCCTGATGGCATGTACGTAACTACCTTAATCCCCGGTTTTTCTATCAATGGGCTTCTCAGTTGCTGACTCGGCGCCTAGGGTTGTCCTCCTTAACTACCGTGATGACGGCATCACCCCCTACGTTATTGTCTGGAAGCACGGTGTGTCTGAGATGAAGGTCTAAGTATATCTTGTTTCGAGAGCCGGCTCCCCTGCTTGGGAGGGCAGTGATTTAGGAGAAGAAGAAGCACTGGTCACATTTCCGCGTTACCTTGGCGCATGGCATATATCCCTCAACCTCATAGCAGGAGAACGAGAAGAGACAAATAAAAAAAAGTTATTGATCCAGCCATTTTATGCGTCAGTTTATTCGTTTCATTGAGGCGCCAGGGCTCCATACTCTGCAATGAACCGAGTCATGTAATCCATTCTACCAACACCGAAAAAGGCTATGCTGAATATCCAAGTTGAAGACAAAGTGTAGACAAAATGCTCAAAGTATACACCAAACGAAAGAAACCGAGCGTTTGCCTAGAAAGTAGGTCGCGTAGACATTGGAACTGGAGGAGGCGCATCTTCATCCGCAGCAGGATGGGGAGGGAGAGGCGGTGGTGAATTGCCAATGAGGCCTTGCTTCTTTTTGGGAGGCGGCGGCGGCGGTTTCTTCTTCCCTACCAAACCCAGTGCAGCTGCACCCTGACCTGTCGCTCCAGCAAAACCTCCAACCCTATCGGCGACACCGTATTTTTGATTTAAGTTGTTTGCACTCTTAACACCCGCTGAGATTTGGTCTCCGTGCCGTTGGCGGAAGTTGTTGGCTGTGCTGGCTGCTGTCTTGGCGTCGGCGAATGACACAGATGATGGATCCCTCTGAAACGACGAGGCTGTCTTGAGAGCGGCTTGTTTCTGCGCCCATGTTGTACCCTCACTTGGAGGTGGTGTTGTCCCCGTAGAAGATGTAGAAGTCCCCAGCTTAGAAAATCGGTTTTGCAACTCGTTGAGCTTCGAGCCACTCCTCGGTCGGGGAGGAGGCGGGGGAGGAGGCGGGTCGTCGTCGTCGTCGCCGGCAGGACTACGAGGCCCAATGCCAAAGGCCGGCACCGATATCCCCGCAGCGCCTAACCTGCTGACGGCCCCTTGATTCAGCGGGCCGCCTCCCAGGACGGATATCGGGTTTGTTCTGTCCGGACTTCCGGAACCCGATCGGGGCGGTAATCTCGGAGGTAGACTGGGGGCTCCTCCCGGAGCCGGAGCCGGAGATTTCTTCACACCGACGGCATCATCGTACGAAGGTGGACTCCGCCCATCTGATCCATCTCTTCGCGCTGGCGGCCGGGGAAGATGGTCTGTCGACAAACCCGTCGTATTTACCCGATACGGCTGCGGCGGTCGCGGGCTGTCGTCCTCCTCCCCGGGACCTTCTAGGAGTAATTGTCTTTCACCAGATGGTCTGGCCTGCGGATCAACCCAACCCGTCACTGGATCTTGATACTTTGAAGGTGCAGTAACGACCTTTCTCTGGCCTAATGGGGTTGGGGGAGGAGGCGGCGCGAGACCGGATCCAGTACGTCTAGGCGGAGGAGCGAAGGATGACGGGTCGCGGAGGGAACTGAGTGGCGCGGCAGCGTGTGTAGACTGTTCGGGGGACTTCTTGCGTCCGGGGATATACCCCGTCTATGCGCATCTGGTGTGAGTTTCTTCTCATCTTGTGGAGATTCAAGAGGGATTTGGATGGAGATGGTGGGACTTACCACTTTGCCTTTGGTATCGGACAATTTGCCCCTGGAGTCGGACCATTTGTCTTTAACCGCTGCCTTGTATTTAGACATCTTGGTTGTGGATCAGTGGTAGCAAACCGCTGGCAGGCGGTGCTCAGGAGATGCTATGATGTTTTGTATCAGGGGGATCCTAGGTATGTAATATTCCTGGATGAGGGTAGTTAAGGAGGGTTGATAGGGATTGATAAGGTACCAAAGTACTCGGAGTGGGGTGACGTAAGGCTTTCAAGGACCATTGTAACACCAGACCGACCCCACATACGGAGTATGATAGACAAAATCATTGCGCAAACCCCACGCTTCTTGCGGTCGCATGCTCAAGGCTGAAGAATTGCCGTACGCAGCTCCAAAATAATTGGCCTAATCGAAAAGAGCTGCATGACAGCTGTCTTCTCCTCCAATTTCGTTGACCAACAACCTGCTTGGCGGGATTAATTGAGACGCGTCTGATCGCGTCGCAATACAATAACCACCAAGCCAAGAGCTCAAAACACAAACACATATCATACGCAATGGCTGCGCCGAGCAATTCTGATTATGAGCTTCTAACGGAGCATTTCAGCTACCCGCCAGTCGTATGTCTCCAATTCTTTATCCCATCCCCATTCATCAAACCCTGAAAAGCTAATCACCCTATAGTCTCTCCTCGACGATATCATCAACATGGTCAACGTCCTCGCAGACCGTGCCCTCGACTCCGTCGAACGCCTCCTTGTCTCCATCCCCCCTCAGAAACTCGGCTTCGTCGCCTCCTCCAACTCGAAGAAATCCAAATCCAAATCCGTCACAACCAACTCAGACACCCCAGACTTACCACCCGAGGAAGTCGCCAAGATCGAACTCGAAAGCGGCACACACCAGCTCGAAACCTTACTAAACGCTTCCATCGATAAGAACTTCGACATTTTTGAGCTCTACGTCATGCAAAATATCTTGACCGTTAAGCCGCAGGATCAACCGTTTATGCGGCTCTCTCACTACGAAGGTCTGGATTTTTCTTCGTTGGGGGAGGAGGATCAACACCAGCAGCAGAGTGATAGGCCTACGCTGGAATCCATCACTGCGCTGAGGAGACGTCTGCGAGCGAGTCAGAAATTAAATGCCGCGCTTGAGGCGGAGAAAGCGCGCAACGATGTGCTTCTACGAAAACTGAGGAGCGTATTAGGCGTACCAGCTACTGCTGACGGCGGCGTCAAACCTGAGGCCAAGGACAAAACCCAAGACGTAGGCGAAGAGGAGGAGACGAGAGGACCATTTGGCTTCCTGCGCGATAAAGGCGGGTTGGAAGAAGGCGGTGGTGATCAACCCATTACTACCACTACGGAGTTCACGCTGTCTCAGCTTCAAGCCCTGCGCTCGCTATCTACATCACTGCGGACTCTCCTACCTGATCTTGCGCCTTTAACAACGGAAGCGGATGACGGTGGTGGAAATACGATTGCTAAGTCTTGGCGGCGAGAGCGCGCGGAATATATCGAGTCCTCTTCGCGGAAGTATCTCGAGACGGTGAGTGGGCTGGAGTTGGCCCCGGGAGGTGAGGTGCGTGATGGGGAGTGGCAGGGCGAAGGGAGGGGACTAAGCAAAGGGGAGGTTGAAGGGTTAGAGAAAGTTGTGGCGATTCTGGGAGGTGGGAAACAGGTTAGTGGGAATAGTGGCGGAGGTGCGGATGAGAGTGAAGCTATGGATGAGTCGTAGAAATATGTAAGCTTGTAATGGAAATGAATGAATGATGCAGGATATTGTGAAGGCGTTCGTGGAATAGAATGGATAGAACCTGGTTAGGATCATGATTCCCTTTGGGCTCTATATGAGATACATTCATCTGTGAGTTGGCTGGGAAACATCGGCAAGTTGAGATGTTGCGGATGTACCGACACTGCCTGCTCTTCCGCTGTCTATCCACGCATCATATTGACCAGTTCCTGCGGTACTTCATCCAACAACCCGTTATCTCTGGCCAAATACCAAAAATGGTGGCGCCAGTATCTCCCATCCTTCGAATCTTCCCTAATGCCAGTCTTGTGTCCCACCACCACATTAACAACACGGCGAGCATCATCCGTCTGTTCATTGACAAGAAGTACCTCCAGCAAATCCGTCAAGCACGAGAGTGACGTGACGGGCCGTCCAGCCTTGGCAAGGTCGTTAAACACCGTCATCGCGCGGGCTGTATCCCCCGTGATGGCGTGGGCGCTCATGACACGCTCCCACAGCGTCTGATCGCCCTGACCGACGTGTGTGAGGTTATTCTCACGCAGCAACTCCGTCACGGCTGTCATGTTTGGTGGATCGCGGTTGACAGCCCTTTCGATAAGGATAGTGACCATGTGTGGTGTGATCTTGAATCCATGGTCATGCACATGTGCTAACACGGTGTCGATAGCCTC
The DNA here is from genome assembly GCA_025331125.1 of Mycogone perniciosa. Taxonomy (NCBI): domain Eukaryota; kingdom Fungi; phylum Ascomycota; class Sordariomycetes; order Hypocreales; family Hypocreaceae; genus Mycogone; species Mycogone perniciosa. The sequence continues at coordinate 72,420 of JAOALB010000076.1, read as the reverse complement.
ATCTGCACCATTGGCCAACGATGCCACAGCGTAAAGCATCTTGCCATAGGTTTCGGGGTTAGGCCGGAGTCCGGCTGTTTCGATGTCGGCAAGCACTTGCTGAACGGCCTGGACTTGCTCAGTGGCCGAGGCATCGTTCATTGCGCCGAGGACCTCTTCGAGAATGATAGTAAAGGTTGCCGCATCCGGCTCAATCCCTTGTTTCTTCATATTCTTCATCAGGCTCTGCACATCATCGGGTGTGTCGTTCCGGAAACATTCTCTCAGCAGGATGTTGTAGGTCCGGATATTGGGCTCGATTTGCTCACGGCCGGCCCATTCGAGGACATCGAAGGCCGCTCTGCGGTCTAGGAGTATGAGACCTTTGAAGGCGGCATTGATAACCTCAATGGTTGGCTGGACCGCCGTGTGCTGGGCGTCCTTCTGAACAGCTTTCTTCCAGCGCCCCTGCATATCTGCCAGCACTCGAATGCCTGCCTGGGGCTTGCCCGCCTCGACAAGACCAGAAATGCACGCAGTCCAGATGATGACATCAAGTTTCATACCGGAGCTTGCTAATTTTTCCCATAGAGCCTCAATCTTGTCTGCATCCCTGCATATCTTCCACCCATGCATCATGGCCGTGTACGTCTTGACAGAAGGATACACATGTAGCTGCTGCATCAAATCCAGAGTTTCCTGTAACTCGACTGGCCGCCGCACGGCACACCAGACGTGAATCCAATAATCGAGGAACTCGGGATCATCCCGTATCTGCTTGGTCAAGTTTGGATGTTGCTCTATATGAGCCTTAAGATCCCGCCAGACGGCCAACACAGCGGGAACATTGTGGGCGCCATGTGCCGTTCGAAGTTGCTTATGGAAGAAACTGAGACGTCTCGAGGCACCCTGGGCGGAAGATGCTAAGCTGCGTCGCCAAATCGCATCCCCCTTGAAAAGTATGGCTGATGCTGAAGGCCACTGCTGGACCACGTACGACTGGATTTCCGTTAACTTTGATGATGGGAATAGGACGCGATCATCGAACACGCTCGAGATATATGATTTGGTTGCCTTCTCCTTTCCAAGAGCTGTAGCTACTAGGTTAAGCAGAGGCGCTGCCTCCATGTCTCTATCGACCCTAGCATACCTCGGGTCTGAGAGCACAGACATCGTGGCTAAGAGACCCGGGATTAAATCACGAGCTTGTTCAGGATGGAACTGGAGGAAAATTGCCGACAAAGCTCTGGTAGTAGGGTGCATTCGCTGGCCTTCCGCACTGCCCACTTGCCCAACATCTTTGAGAACCTCAGTAACCGAGGGCAAGGCAAACTGCAAATCCTGTCCCACTTGGCTTTTGCGCCATAGCTGCGAGATGTGCTTCCACAGGTCGACGAGTTCTTTTAGGAGAGCACCGCGAGCAATTGACGTATTTTTCTGATAAACCAGGGAGTGGCAGATATTGAGGACGAGCTTGTTTCTCACATCCAGGTCCCACTTGTCAATGCTGCTATACATCCGGGATAATTCGACACTGTTTCCGGTGTGCCCATTCTCAACCAATTCATCGCTGACTTTACTCAGGAAGTGAGCAGTGTAGAGGAACAAGGGTCGAGGCACCTGACCATGCAAATTTTTGAGATGTGGCCAGATCTGGTCTTGAAATATGCGTAACTTTTCGGTTGCCTCAATGTCCCTCTCTGTAAGTCTGTTCACTCTCGCGGCAATTTCCAACTCGCCGAGGGACGAGGGCTGTGAGGTTGTTGCTGGCATAGCACGGGATCCTGGTTTGACCACGTCGTTGAACAGGGCAACGGCAGACTCCTCCAGGGACTTGGGCAGTTTTTTCCTGGAGAACCCTGGTCTCTGCGAGAAACTCTTGTGGCGGTTGCCCCTTGCCGCAGTTGCCTCTCCGTTCCCGCCCTTTTCTCCGTCCTTCTCATGACTATGTGGCGCTGTTGGAGGCGATTGGGCATTATCACCGGAAGAGGAGAACAAGGCTGTGCCGCCTAGTCTCCGAGCCTGCTTTGAGCGAAGCTGTGAGGCACACCTTGAACATATCGTTCTTGGTGCGTTCATGGTGCGGGAACACAGCCACTAATGAGGGAGTGAGCAGGTGATATGCGTCGTGATAGAGCATGAGAAGGAGGCCAAAGCTGTGGACATTTTCGAGGTGAGCCATAGGTAGGGATTTGGCTCACCGAGGTGTGTGGCCAATCAAAAGGCCCGACGTTTTTTATGTCTCGGCTAAAATACATGCCACTCGTAGTAAGCATGCTTTTTTTACTAGGAACAACCGTGGTCCGAATAGTACTAGTACCGCGAGCAACACCTCAACAGCTTCTAAATAAAAACTGTGATTATCAAGCAGTGCTAACGGGGTTTTCGGACTTTGGATATTACTATTACTACGGAGTAGTACGGAGTACTCTTGGTTTCGTCATCAATTAAAGCCAGGGTACGAAGTACTCCGTACTCCATAATATATACGGAGCACTCCATAATCCATTTAATCATAATCCATTATTTAACCAGGTCATGAAATGAGATGCTCGTATTGGCCATCAAGCTTCCCAATCTTCTCCACGCTCTTCTGATACCCCTCCTCAGACTCCAGCAGTTCTATATACGCAAGCACTCGTGGAAATTCATTTCTCCACGAGCCACCATCCCAACGGCCCATCCCGTCGAAACGATCCTTGGCAATCATCAGCGGGAAGCTCATGAGAATGTCTGCCACGGACAGCTGATCGTGGCACAGGTATTTCCCTGCCGAGGTCTCCAGGTGCTGATCCAGCAGCTTGAGATGTTTCTTGATGTTGGGGAAGACGAAGCTGGAGTGGATGCGGTTGGAAATTGCAGACGTGACTGGGCGGACGAAGAACGGAACAGGTGGAGCTTTTAATTCTGTTTCAAGATGACGGTCAGCTGGGGCATTCGCATTCGCATGATAACTGGAGACGATGAAGAACGACATACGCGAGACAATCAAACTGATGAGCAGAAGAGACATCAGACTGCCCTCGCTGTAGTGCAGGAAATACTGGTTCCTCATCCACGCCTCCGTCTCGCCGCCAATCCTGCCTTCCATGCCATCCTTCCATCTCTTGGGCACAAGGCGCTGGCCCTCGGGGAAGTGATCGCAGAGGTACTGTGTCATGTGGCCACTCTCGGCCAGGACGATGGGTTCGGATGTGCCGTCGAGAGGCGTGATGGTGATGACTGGTGACTTGCCCAACGGGTGCACCCTTTCCAACTCGGGCGGCGCGAACATGGTTGTCTTGTTGCGGTGGAAGATCTCCAGGTCATAGGGGATCTTGAGCTCTTCGAGCAGCCACAAGATGCGCTGCGATCGAGAGTTGTCAAGCCTAAAACAGACACCATGGTAAGCTTCGCTGTGTATAATCCAGCTCTTGATATACGTACCAGTAGAGCTTGACTTTGACTTGTTCCGTAGCAGCCATGATAGGACTTTTGGATGCTCCGTACAGAGAAAAAAAAATAAAGAAAATTAAAGAATAAACGTTGATTCACCAGGAGCAGAAAGTCCGTTGGTATCGTAGCTATGTATGCCGACTCTGCAACGGAAAAATATGATATGAGACACGAGAGTTGGGAAATGGTACGATATATTAATGACCAGTCACCTCGACCCGGTGCTCCAAATCAAAGCTCGGATCGGATGCGAACCATATTTTAAACATCTGACCTGGCTTTCCATTGCTGCAATGCTATCCACTCTTTCCCCCAAATCCATTACCGATTGTTTACTATTATAGATTGGACGGTATATTGAGCAGGATCCTAGACTACATATCGTGTGGGAGCACAAAGGGGAGCACAAAGGGACAGGGTCTCGGGTATGGCACCCAAGCCACATAATGATGCCGACAACCCAGGGGCGCAATTCACCCTTCATCATTGGTGGAGAGCGAATACGAAACTTTGAGCGGATGACCGTTAGATATGTGTGTGTGGGGGGGAATCCGAGGACATTGGAGAGAACAATGAGGAACATGCCGTCCCAGAGTGCATGATCGCGATTCCCTAATGCCTGGTTTGAAGATCTCACGTACTAAGAGGTACGAAGCGCCATTCCCCCTTCGCAAGACACTCGAGTTTTGGCGATAGCTCAATGCAGGGGCGTCCAGGGAATACAGCCAAGGCCAGGCTGGTGTAACAAACAAACATGGAACCCGGTCCAGGCTTATGCTCACAATCTCACACACACGGGGTCGAGGCCTTTTCATCTCGGCATCAGATGCCGGATTCAGAGGTATTAGTAGTACGGAGTAGTACGAGTATTTGCATTGCTATCAACCACCCCCACGCAAAATGAGCTCACAGTATCTGACAGCCAGCTCCCTTACATACATGACAACAACACTGTGCTCTCTCCGGTTAGCCAAATGGGTTTCCGTTGTAGGCAAGCAGGTTGGGCGTGCCAGGAGGGAGATTGATCAACACATTCTGTGTGGCAAGCTGCTGAATACGCGGGCAAAGCGCAAGGCCGTATGTGTTTTCCCACGCAATAATATAAGCCCCCAGACCAGTGATGTAAGCCGCGGACAAGGAAGTGCCCGAGAGGGTGTTCTGGGAAACGTCAGCCTCGGAAGCCCTCCCTCTTCTCTCGGGGGAACTTTACTGTCGTGCCACCTAGCCAGGTGGACTGGATATTCTGACCCGGAGCAAAGATATCAATCAAAGGCCCGTAATTCGAAAACGAAGACATCACATCATTCGCCGTCGACGACGCAGCTGTACAGACCAGCGGCTCACTCGCGGGCGATGTGTTCCCGACACCCGTAGCCGAACCCCCTGCTGCTGCTGACGCAAACACACCCGCAGTGACCAAGGCCGCCGCAGCCTGATTCACGGCGACCGAGTACGAACCTGCAAAGCTCAGGTTGGCCACAGACCGCTTGGGGCACCGCTGGGCGGCGTCCTTGATGACAAAGTTCATGCCTGCGATGACGTTGGAGACGCTGCCGCTGCCGCTGTTGTCGAGCACTTTGATGCCGAAGAGCTTTGTTTTCTTGGCGACGCCATAGGTTTTGCTGCCGATGATGCCGGCGAGATGTGTCCCGTGGCCGTGGCCATCCGTGGGCTGGCTGCTGAAGAAGGAGATGAGGTTAACCGCTCGGCCTTCGAACTCCTGTGCGGGAATTAGTCTATTTCTACTCCTACCAAGGAAGCACGCTGTGATGGTAACACACGGGTTCGGTGGTGCTGATACCAGTGTCAAGCACATATGAACACGTTCCCTCGCCAGCGGTATCGTCATATATATACTTTGTATTCCCAGGCAATTTGTGAGAAATCCGAGCCAGACCCCACCCCGAGTTGGGCTGGACGACGTAGCCGGACGCTTTCACAACGCCGTCTTGCTCGATATAGTCGACCTAGATAGATATGCTCATAAGGCTTGAGCCCATCTCAAGACAGTTGAGGCATCACTCACATCGGGATGATCCCTCAGAGCCTTGAGAGTGGCCTTGTCGAGCTTGCCGGCAAACCCGCGGAACACTGAATCGTAGACGTGAGTTGCATTATCACTAAGGAGGCCTAGGCTGTCGTCAAGGGCCGACAAGGCACTCTCATCCTTAAGCTTGACTATGAAACTGTCTGCAATAAGCTCCCCATCTCCTCGAGGGATGAGCAATGGAGCAGGTGTATCGCGCTTGGAGACAGCACCAGGCACAGCCAATACCACAGGTAGCAGCAAGAGCGAAAGCGTTCCACGCATGGTGAAAGGCGAGTCGAAGCTTAGCTAGACTAGATGGAACCTGTGCCTATACACTCCTCTTCTCTTGAATGAACAATCGACCTTACAACACTCGGTTTAAATAACTATTCCGAACAAAAATGAGCAATGTCCAAGAAGCGACTTCTACTCATCGTGCATCCAGCTGATATCTCTCTTTACAACGTCCTTCCTAATTCGACCTATTGTGGCGTGCGGACCGCATATCTCCACAGCCCATCCCGGGATGAAGTATCAGCCTCAGTGCAACCCTATTTCAACATCAATTCGGAATGTCATCACCCTCAGTGCAGCAAACTAGTGATAAGCTGATTAGAGAGCCATCTTGGCGGCAAGATGGACCGATATCACGCATTTATAATGCTCGTTACCTCAATAAATATATGCTTATTATTAAGCTAAGGCAGTGGAACCAAAACGCCAAGCAGTTTCCCGCTCCGATCTGGAGGAACTTTGTTCTGCTGGTTCATGTACACGTATGCAAATATGTCCCCAGGCTGGTGAACAACTGGGGGCCGCATGTCAGCTCGCAGAGGTCTAGAAGCGTGGTTCTCTTTGAGTGTGGTATCTTCTAAGCCGACGTTTCCCTCAGAGCGTAGGGATATTACGTGGTGGATGCTTCGGTATTACTACATCCTCTTCCACAACCTAAGCCTCCTCACACACACCCTTAGTCGTGTAACCATGGAGAATGATAATGGCGTCAAATAGTTCCCCCCCCCCCCACAGCATGGGCTGCGACATGCCTGTGGTCATTCGAAAATAAGAGGTGAGGAGAAGCAACAAGAATCATTTATTCATTCATTCACCATGTCATAAACAGGTAATTACATCTTCATCAAATTTAGTAGTCTATACAGATATTCATCATGCAAAACCTCGTTCATCCCATGCCTTTTCGTGGGACCAACGCCGGCCTGTATTCGCGAATTCCAAACATGCAACCACACGCCACACCGTATTGCCAACCACCCTAATTGTAAACCAACTCCCAACCGAGTCGGTTGCATAATCGTCCCTGTCGCACAAGTATAAGCCATAGCATTTCTCAAGCAGGTCCTCCTCTCCCCTTCATCAATGATGTTGGTTGTTCCCCTCCCTACGCCGTCTATTTCTAACAGATGAGTCCGTCCAGCCAGCCCGTATACAACCCCGGGCTGGAAATCATCAGATCCTGAGTAGTGAACAATCTCGTGAACGTCGTCATATGGCTCAGGGTCGAACGGTCTGGGAGCGTGCTTGGGCCAAGCGCCGAACCAACCACACTGTCAACACGCCTCTGGAGTAACACCAGCACCGCCCAATCCAGGCCTAATCATTTGCGTCGTGCCTTTGTTGCAGGCCTTGGCGCTGCCTCACTCATCGCCTCACGTTTCTTCGTTTGTTTTCTCGATCTCGGCGGCGGGGGCGGGTCGCTATGCAAATGTCCAAGCTCCTCCAGCGCCATCGTGTTCTCCCATTGCAGACAACGATAGTTGGGCATTTCTGGCGTCTTTTCGCGTATCCGAGAACTCATTCGCTTTGGTTCGTCCTTCTTCTCCTCTACCTTTTCCTCGACACCAGAAAGATATGCCTTGCGGTTTTCCATGTGCGTCGCAATCTTGTCTTTATAAGCGAGCAGCTCCTTGCGCAATTTCAACTCATTGAGTCCTCGGGGGTCTAGCCACTTGATCAAGCGATCCAAGTCTTCCGGTTCTGAGATGTAGCCCCATTGCCAGGCTGTGAACACGCTGCTTTCGCCCTCTTCCATAGCTTTACGTTCTGGAACCGTCATGTTGAACTTGGCCTTGTACTCGTTCTGAAGATCGGTTGGTAGTTCAATGAATCCCTCCCGCTCAAGATCGTCTGGACCCTGAACCCAGATACACCCATTGGCATATCCAGCCGAAGCCGTTGAGCTGTCAGGTAACCCCGCATACGGCATGCCATTCCGCTCAAACCAGTAATAGCGGTTCCAAAATCGGTCCTTCCCCAGGACTCGGGTTCGAGGACAGTCGGCCTCGCGAAGGTCGTTATCGATAATAGCAACCTCTTCCTCACACTTCTTGATAATCTCTTCCTTCTTATGGATATCCTTCAGAAGTTTGATGTATTGCTTAGACTGTTGGGGTTTGGTTTCCTTCTGAGCCTTCTCCTTTGTCCTCCTCTCTTGCTCTTCCTCCTCACGCTTCCGTCGCTTGTCTGTCATGAGGCGGCTGCGACGCTTCTTACGCGATTGAGCATCATCATTGCTGTCTTCGATCTCTTCATCCCTCTCAATGAGTGATTCATCTACATCGACCATTTTAACATCTTCTTCAGCTTTGGCAGGGGTGCCGTTAGTTTGTTCAAGGGGTTCATTCTCTGGCATCAATGCCTTCCGCTGTTCATTAAGTTGCCGAAGCTCTTCAGTTCTGCGGTACGATGTTAGTGATGCAAGTTGCTGTTGAGGTTGTATGATATCACCTACGCCTGCTTCCGTTGTCTCTGCCACTCAATCTTGTCTTTGCGGTATTTGGTCATTGTTTCGCTGCAGTCCTCCATATAACCCCTGACGGCCTTGGTCTCCATTGTCAGCATGCAGATAATCTGCAATGCCTTGACACGGTAATTGACGTTGAGTTCCGCATATTTCTGTCTGACATTCTCTTGAGAAGGTACTGTATCCGGGGGCACCAGCTGCAGCAGCAATTCTTCACATGCCTGCTGCTGCCGCTCGTTCTTCGATAATTGATGCAGCAGGCCAACCATTATTCTCTCCCAGCCTCCCTCTGGGAAATCGCGTTTTCTTAGGTGTTCAATCCAGTCATATTCCTTCAACAGCTCTTCGGCGCGATGTCGTGTCTCCAGCTCTGCCCTAAGACTCTCTTCCTCAGCCGCTGCAGCTTCTGCCAACAACCTCTCCGCTTCAAGCTTAGCCAGGCTGCTGCGCGTGGCTCGGGCCACTGGGATATCCTCTGGTTCAGGGATCTCCTCTGTGTTGTCTTCGTCTTCATCCTCCTCATCTTCATCACCGTCACTGTCCTCTTCATCCAGTTCGGGCAACGTAATTCGCACCTTGCCACCGTCAGGCTCGGAGTCGACTAATATCTTCAATACAGAGCAATGAATCTCTTCAAACAGCTGAACATGCACATCCTCGGAAGCAACCGACATGGCCTCAACAAAGTCGTCAAAGGTGAAAGAATCCAGCTTGAAAATCTCACAGTAGACATTGAGAGTGTCCCACGTTTCTAACAGAGGGCCCACCGTCTCCATATCGATTTGACGATAAATAGGATTATCGATATCGACTTTTGCTGTAGGGTTCTTGCAAATAAACTTCAGGGAAGGTCGCACACTGCCCTCCTTTACCTCTAGTTGAAGATCCTCAATAGGATACTTTGGTGGAGGAGGGGGTGGGGGGGGTGTCGGCTCTCTTGGTAAAGCCCGTTGGTCGTTGAACTGGGATGGGGAACCAGCCCCATTGGTACCATCCATAACCGTAGTTGCGGGCCATTTGAGGCCCTTGGCGCCTGTGCCATTCTGACCTGGTTTTGCTTTGTGACTCTTTGGGGCTGGTTTTAGCTCCGGCAGCCGGACAGGACCAGCCTGTATACCTGGGGTATGTCCATTTACATCCTGTGTCGAGTTCTTCTCGCGTTTTTGTGCCTGCAGCTGCTTGCGCTCCTGGATCTTGGTGTCGTGGCGAAGATGGGGCGGTACCCTAGTATCAATGTGATACAGCCCAGCATAGTCATGCTTGACCAACCACGGGGCTCCATTCCAGGCTTCCCTAATGACGGTTTTCTTGATGAAGGACCTAAGCATGGATTTGGTGAAAACGCCCCGATCACGGCAGATGTGTTCGTCTGTTACGATTGTCTCCTCATTGGAACCCTTGGTGTTGACGAGGTACCTGGTTGTCGGCAGGGAGCGCGATCCATCCGGAAGAACTCGAACACCAAACGTAGTCTTTTCTCTTACCATGGAGTGGACTCTGTCACCGCCTTCCAGAGTGACAGTTACTTCCTCTCCGGGATAATAGTCGTGCTTGAACTCGTCATATATCATGTCAACAAGGTTGTCCAGACGGGAGATGGTCTGGAACTGGACTTTGCGAAGAATAGGGCCCTTGAGTGCCTCTGGAAAAGCGGCCTCTACTTCACGACCCCCCGTAAGCTGTAGAATAGGTAAGCTTACATGACTCTATAGGAGCAAGGCCAGGGAGGAACCAACCTCGCTGTTGTAGGCTTCAAAGAAAGTCAGCCCGGAATGGCCGGTTATCTGGTCATTGAAGCGACGCTGCAGGACATCGATTAGTGAGTACATATTGTGAGACTGGGCGGGCAAGATCAAGTCACCTGCTTGTAAAAGTCCATGCTGGAGGAGGTTGTTGGTTAGCGATGCCAAATGCGGTGAATAGACAAAGACAACAAAGAAACTCACCGGTTCAAATAATCCTCGTATGAGGCAAAAATCTCTCCAGTTTGGGGGATATGCCAAACCTAAGGGTTAAAAAAAAGAATCAGCCCTGCCGATTTGCCGGTAGAGACCCAACAGTTAGCCAAATCCTGCATACCTCTGTGTCTTCATCCTCAACCTCAGCCGGCGGTAGAAATTGGACCGGCTTCCGCTTAAAGAGCACCTATTGACGTATAAGTCACTGTGGGCGAGCGCTGGAGATTTGAGGGCAATGTACCATGTTGCCAGAGCTGAATGGAGATGTGTCGTGAGTCGCGAATCCACCGGCAAGGCTGACGAGAAAGAGAAGAAACAGCCGAGAGCTAGCGCGTGTCCCGTTGCAAGCTGAATGATACGGGCATCTACAGGGCGCTGTTCCACCCGCGCGACGGTAACAATGGCGAGAGCGGCGTTGGAAATTGCAAATGTTGACGTTGGGGTTTGGCGAGTCTCGGCTTTGGAGGTGGGCGAAGGCGAAGAAAAGTCGCGGTGCCTGAGCAGATCCCCCCAGCGCCAGACCAGGCGAGGCAGGCCGACGACTTACACGAAGCTCTACTAGTAGGAACGCGGTCCGGGCTACTATACGGCGGGCCTCGGAACTCGCATATTCTGCAAGGACGGAGTTGTGAAGAGGCTGCGGCGGTGGTTGAAGGACGCAAAGAGCCTTGCGAGACGCGACAGAAAGCAACGGTGACGTGCAACAGGAGAGGAAAAGAATTGCGCGGGTGGGAGGAGAGCTAGGCCGTGCCGCCATGGAGAGTGGTCCCTCCTCCGTATCAAGCCACAGTACCAGGTACTCGCGGTACAAGTAAGACCCTTGTCCCGGAGGACGGTTAATTGCATAGTCGGGGCGGACGCCAGACTACATGCAGGACCACATCTGATGGAGTCCAACTCCGTGGGCTCTTTGCTTTGTTCCTGTTCCTGTTCCTGTTCCTGTTTTTTTCAATGGCTTGATTCACTGCACAACGTCGATTCAATGGGAGCCAAACTTGGTGTGTTAAGACTATTGAAATGGGGCGAATGCTCTCCAAGATAATTTTGTATGAGAAAACTCACCCGAGATTCACTGTTCAGCAGCCCCGGTCACCGCCCAGCTAGCGACCAGATGCCATGGGGTGGCGGTGGAGAAACGGACAAGAGGGCCTTCTGCTGGAGATCTTACCACGAGCCTGGGACCAGCGCTGTAGGGACCTAAGGCATGTCTTGACAGCTGTTCCCAAACGAGACATCAAATGCACAGCGTGAGAGCTCGCGCCGTAATAAACAATATGAGCAGTGATATGCATCTTTGCATTCAAAACAAATCGAACACTCCTGAAATAGCACATTTAATCAATTGCAAATCCTTTCGGGTTAGACCGGCGGCTGTCATCACTGCCCAGCAGCAAATCCAAATCCAAATCCAAATCCAAATCCAAATCCTGGCAACGTGTGCATGTAGTACCACCCACATGTACCCAGGTACTCCCTACTCTCTGATGTTTTTCCTTTTCAGGCACATAAACGAATCAAAAACTCGTCATGGGTGGAGCACGGGCATGTCGCTAAATCGCTTAAAAGCATAAAGGTACCAAGTAGTAAGTACCGTTCCCGGCCGCCGCCAGCCCCGGGCTTCCGCACCCGCTGGAAAAACAACGACCCCATTCAATCACCCTCCACCACTACACACTCTCTCCCCTTTCATTGTCAACGCTCATGGCAACATGGAACTTGCGTTCTTGGGCTTGTTTTACTCGCTGCGCAGCGGTGAATCGATTACAAGCTCAACTGCCTAAATTCGGTGATATTCCATCAAGATATCCCCATGTATATGTCCGGGACCATTCAGCGCTGCGAGGTAGTCGATTTCGCGAAATGGCCTCCTCGGATCCGCACTCCATGTCCCTAACTTCTGCGCACTTCGCGAAACATATAGCTTCAATGCTGCACCCAACTCAATGCCTTGCTATCTGAACTACATCTTCAGGCCACTCAATCTGCTGGAAAACATTTCCCGGCTCAACATGTTGCTGATATCAACTCTCAGATCATTTTCTTTGTTCTCGGTCTATTACCACTATTGCGCCAATCCTGGCGTCATTCTGCTTGCAACTATTTTGCTTCACATATAAATGCTCGTAATGTCCAGCATGATTTATCTTGCACACACATTCTCCAGTATTAATATTGTTTTGCCGAATGTCAAAGTACGCTGTCATGGTCCCTGCCTGATGTACCCCGGTTTTTGACGTTCAAGTCAGAACCCGAAAAAGTATCGTCAGCCTTGCCTCACGTGGAGGCCCCACATCTCCCGCCTGACCCTACCTGATGACTCAGCATGCCTCAATGCCAAACTTCAGGGCGAGAGCACTCTCACGTCGACAGGGGCAATGTTCACACACCACTAGTTTCTGCAGTATGAACGATGGAATTCGCCCTTCTGTCGTCATATAAAATTCGAAAATATGCTAATGATGTGCATTTCTACAAGGAAAGAGGGGCGGGTTAGGGAAAAGCCTTCTTTCTCATGTGCTTCCAAAAGAGACATTTTCCTTCCTCTCCTGACATCTAAGCCCGATCTAGTCAATTCTATTCGACTAATCGCCGAGCTAGAGTAGCCAGAGATTACCGGAATTATCGGTAATGACTGGAGCATCCAGACTTACCAGGAATTCTTAGGGTCCTCCTCCTCCATGACCTGCACACCTTAATGGAACTAAAATATTTACTTCAAGTAGATCTATTCGCTATAAACTAGGGTATCATTGGCCCTGTATTCCTTGAGCCCTCGGACGCCGTGATCAGGAAGTAAAGTACACCACCATATATCCCACCCAGCTTCCAACCACGCCGACTGCGGCATAGGAGCTTGTAAACATCAAGGGAAGAAATTCATAGCTCTTGCCAAAAACTATTTGGTGCAAAAGCGAGGTATACACTATAAGCGGAATGCTCACCGCAATATATAGAGTGCTAAATCGGTCCAGGAGGAAGAATCTTGCTTTATTTGAAGCTGGGGCCATCTGGTCAAATGCCATGAGGAACAGAACAAGCCAGAAGACGGTGTAAATGGTTTTGACGGGAAATTCTGCTGGCGTAAAGAGAAGCGGGAATAGGGAGACATGGCCTGCAACCGCCAACGGTCGAAACGCGCCAAGGTGTCGCCGGTCCCTCAGAGCGATAAGGCTAAAGGGAATGATCACCAAGAGGATAGCCTTTTCATGCACATGCCAGCCAAAGAGGAACGAGGCATATCCACAGAGAGTAACGGCTCCAATGAAGTTTTCCCATGTGGGCCGGCCAAATAACTTGATCAAGGGGAGAACTTGGAATAATAGTGTTAAGGCAAAGCACACTCTTGGGCTGACCTCTGGCAAGACTGCGAAAGCCGTGTCACCAACCAGACCACGAGTGACGCTCTTCAAAGCCTCGGCCTTCAAAGTGAGACCAAGCCTTGGCGCAACTGGTGTACACGTTAGTCTCATCAAATTCGGGAGAAGGAAAGATCTAGATCTCCAACTCCAACTTACAGTGTATCAAAACGCGATCGGCCAGCGAATAGAGCGCCCAGACGTTAGGTGCCCAGTAGGCATGACACAGGCCACGGGAAAAGGGGAAGAGGCGACTGAGAAGCTGGGGGATTTGCTCCAGCAAGGCAAAGGGTCCGAAGGCAGCGCCAAAGATGCCCGCAAGCCCAAGACCGAGCTTCATGCAGTTCAGAAATCTGATTCGGAAAATTGTTCTCGCAGAAAGGCAGTAGGCGCGCAGAAGGAAGACAAAGTAAGCAGGCGCAAGGTAGAGGTAGATATGCTTGAAGCACAGGAGAGCTCCAAAGACTAGGCCGCTCTGCAGTAGAGAGGACTTGCATCGAGCCAAGACTAATGACAATACAAGGATTCCGTACATAAAACCATTGTACTGGAAATGGATGTGGTCGATAATCAAGAGCCCTGGAGACAAGATGACAGATATCGCAGCAACTTGGGCGGCTCGCTTCGATTGCAGAGGCGTTGAGTCAATGAACATTTGCAAGGCATAGACCAGGAGAAGCTCCGTCACTATTACCGAAGCTCTTTGGAAGTAGACCGTCTGCCAACTATCGTAGTTGAGGTTGTACACGCGCACCATGGCTGGGTCGACCAGCCTGGCCACATGGGCGAGGAGCCACTCGAAGTAGGCGAAAAATGGGGGATAGTCGAGGGTCCATTCCGACTTCTTCTCGTAGTACCACTCGGGCAGTGGAAGGCTATCGGTGATTGCCAGCCAGTTTCGATGAACCTCAAAGTCAGTGGACTTGCTACTCTGGCCGTTAGAGGTGTGTCCGGAAGCTAAGGAGATAGACATATATGGACGTACTATGCGGGGAACAGGAGAACCTTGAATGCGGCCGCAACAAGCGCGCATTGCGTCAATGTCGGATACGACTCTGCCATTGCTGCAATTTGCTTGGAGTTGCTACCTCATTGCGCCAGTCCACGAGCGTTTGTTGAGGAGAATGTTAATAGTGGGCTGCTCGCATCGCAAAGAAGCTAACGTGTTTGTACGGAGTACTCGTAGACTATTACTACTCGTACTAAGACACTTAAGTTCACAGATCTGGCCCAAGCTCTTTGTGGCAAGGTGCAAGGTGAACTGTCTTAGCGCCTCGTGCTCTGTGGGGGAGACCAGCCACATTCAGCCACACCTCTGGGCATGGCAGGAGGAGGTGTTTCAGCGCTTCTTCAAGGAAGGCTGGAAATTTAGAGGGACTTCCACGCGACAACATTTCAACAACGTTCCTGTGGCGGTCTTTTCTTCAAATTGATTCCGGCGTACGGTTTCATTTTGGATACCCAGCACTGCTCCTTTTTGGCCTTTGTTTTTTTCTCTTTCTTTTGGAGGCGAAAAGCTGCAAGCGCTGGTCGCAAAGGTTAGACACGGGAGTTGTCTCACGCCAATAGTGCAAAGTGTCCTCTGGCTATTAGAGGTCAGCTTTGGGTCGATCTCCGTTCCTCGACGGGCAACTTCTCGAGCAGCACTTCGTACAACGCTCTTGTTTTTTTTTGGAAATCGGGGATAGAGTCGGGCAATAGACCGAACAAGATATCGCAGTTATCGACAAGATGCGATTCTCGGCTGTCCCAGTGTCGCTGGCCGCCCTGCTGGCAGCTAGCCTTGGTCAAGCTCAGTACCTGATCAACGAGCTCAGCTTTGGCCACTCAGGACGGTATGTTTGCACACACGCAACACCAAATTGCTACCCCAGAAGCTGATGTTCGGTCTATTACTAGGCTGAGCCCTCAGGAATCCCCCGGACACATCCCCAACTTCGTCATCACGGGCCAGCCATCGTTGCCAGAGCTACTCTCCAACAAGATCATCCTCACTCCTGTGGCCCCAGGCAATTACCGAGGCGCCATATGGAGTGAGAAGACATTGCAGTCCTCGTCGTTCACCGCAGATGTTGATTTCCGCGTCAATGGCCCAGAACGAGCCGGCGGCAACTTCAACATCTGGCTCGCGCACGACGGAGCCAAAGTCATCCGGACCAGGAGTGTTTACAATGCCGGCAGGTTTGATGGACTGGTATTGGTGGTCGATACTCACGGTGGTTCCGGCATGCTTCGTGGCTTCTTAAATGCTGGTGATATCGACTATACGCAGCACCACAATGTTGATCAACTGGCGTTTGGTCACTGCCCGTTCGCATACCGGAATCTTGGACGGCCCGCGCAGATTAAGATACGCCAAACCCCCGACATTTTCAGGGTGGAAATCGACGGCAAACTGTGTTTCGAGAGCAACAAGATCAAGTTGCCAACAGGATATAACTTCGGTATCACCGCTTCGACTCCGGACACCCCTGACTCCTTTGAGGTGTTCAAGGTGGTTGTTATGTCGGAGTCTTCCAAGTCTGACCACGGCGCCAGCGATGACAAAAAGGTTGATTCCTCTTCGCGACAACAGCAAGTCCCTAAAAATACCAACAACAATAACAACAACAAGGACAACCGTAAGGACGAATCCTTCAACGACAACATCCCTGACGCGGACGCAGACACCTTCCAAACCTCCAAGACCCAGTTCCAGGATCTGCACAACCGCCTCCAATCCACCGGCCACTCGATCGCATCCATCTACCGCGCCGTCTCCAAGCACCACCAGATGGATGAGCAACGCCACAGCGAGCTCAAAGACACCCTCAAAGAATTCCAGAATAAACTCGCCAAACTGGACCAAGTCAGCGAGCTACAGCGGCGCATCGATAGCCTCGAGAATGAAGTCCATAAGATGCGTACTGAGCTCGGCCAGAAGATCATCGACAACGAAAGAGCCTTTAGGGGAGTCTTGGGCAATCACCATGCTTCTTTGACACAAAAAATGGTGGATAGCGTCCCTGGCCATGGCAGGCTAATCTTTGTGATCATTGGCGCGCAGGTCTTTATGGTTGCCGCCTATGTCTTGTACAAGCGACGCAAGGCGAACTCACCAAAGAAGTACTTGTGATGAGATGGACTCTATTGTGGCGAGGTAGCTTGATTGAAGTCGGGCAGTGAATAGAAATGGGTCAGGGGGAGGAAGGGAGGCGTATTGTATAGACAAAATTATTATTTTATATATTTTACGCGTGCAATGAGATGACATCTTTGGTCTAAAATAAGGGTAGGTTTACACATGTGACTGTGCTTCCCCTTCTGTGAGAATGGTAAAGATGGAAATTCCTCCAAGGTTCATTCGACCCAATACACGTCCATACTCCTACGCTGCAATCATATACCGAATTCATATGCACAGCATTTACTTCTGCCCAGCCTTCCTCTGATTAATAGCTTGAATCATCTCCGCGCCCTTGGGTGCCGCAGTCAGATTCTCATATCCATCTTCAGTGACGAGAATATTATCCTCAATGCGCACGCCTCCGACGTCGTAGTATTGCTCCAAGACCTCCTTGTCAATGAACTTGGCGTGCGTGGCGTTGCTGAGGAAGTATCCCTCGATGTAGTCGCGGCAGAAGTAGCTTGGTAATTCAAGTTAGTCAGTGTAGATAGACAAGAAGGGTGCTGCGTAGAGAAGAATGACTTACATGCCCGGCTCGATGGTAACTATCATGTTAGGTTGCAGAATCTGTTTGTCCCTGAGTGAAGCTACTCCCGACGACGATGCCGCCACGTCCATACGTCTCAGCGCAGTGAGCATCGTCGGCGTCACCATCTCTCGCTTGCCGCCATCCAATCCCAGGCTCTCCATAATCATAAGCGGCACATCGCCAGACACGTCGTGCACCTCCAAGCCAAGGTGATGGCCCAGGCCATGTGGGAAGAATGCACCAATGGTGCCAGCCGCAGCAATCTCAGCGGCATTACCTTTGAGAATGCCCAGCTGAAGCAGGCCCACGAGACCAACCGCCGCGGCGTGCAGATGAAGCTTGTAGAACATGACTCCAGGCTTGACAGCAGCAATACACTCCTCCTGCATCTGCTGAACAATGCCATAAATAGCAGCCGCCTTGGGAGAGAAACGCCCGGATATAGGCAGTGTACGGGTAATATCACTAGCGTAGCAATCCCACTCACATCCCGCATCGAAGACAACAAGCTCCTTGCCCTCCAGCGGCTGGTCATTATCTTCGTAATGCAACGTCGAGGCATTGACGCCAGCGCCGACGATGATGGGATACGACTGCGAGCGGGCGCCCCGCGCGGTGCACACGGCCTGGAAGATGGCCTCTATCTCGCGCTCGTTGGTGAGATTCAAGAGAGTCTCTGCGACTTTGCGGTGTGCTGCGCTGGAGATGTCGTTGGCGCGGCGGATCATGGCGATTTCATAAGCGTCCTTGACGGAGCGGGCGCGGTCCATGGCTGGTTTCAGATGTGTGTGGTCCACGCTTGTGATGGATTTGGCCAGCGGCGGAGTTTGGTCAGCGTGAAGGACGAAGAGCGTGGTGGAAGGCTTGAGGTGCGTTTCGAAGAATTTGGGGAGCTGGTTGGAATACCGCGCCTCATCTATGTCGTAGAGCTCTATGGCTTTGGCTGCATTGGGTGTGGAGCCATACCAGAGTACTTGACGAGGCTCGACATAGGGGATCCAGAGGGTGAGTCTGTCCTGGGCAATCTCATAGGTCGCTGAGCAGTCATGAAAGTTGGCTCCGGTGATGTAGTAGAAGCTAGACAGAGTTGACTCGGCGTAAGCATTGAACTCGCTTCTGGTTCCAATGCCGTCGAGTTATGAGACGGGGAGGAGAGGGAGTCATACTATCTACGCTGCCTCAGGGGCGGCGGCTGGTCAGAGTCCTCGTAGCTGAGCGTGGGCATGCCGGGTAGATAGATGAGGCCATCCTCTACACCAAGCTCAGTAGCGACCTTGCGAGCATGGGCCTTAGCTAGAGGTTGTTAGCTCCAGTCTCATCCTTTCAGCAAAGACGTGGTAAGATGGCTCGCACCTGGGTACTTTTTAGAGCTCCATGAACCATAGCCCTTCTTCTCGAAGTTCCTATATCAAGTTGTTAGTTTCGCATCTCACCGATACCTAGGTAGCTGACGGTGAGCACTTACAGAGCGTCAAACTCATCCTCAAGCACAAAGTCGTATTCAAGATCCATGTCGGCCGGTATATCTATAGCACTTTACGCAAGAAGATGGAATCGAAGTGCCATTGTCGTCTCTAACAATGCGTCAATTCCGAATTCATGGAACATGGAGGGTCGTTCATTCAACCATAAGCCGTCCAGGAGGTTAGATAAGTGAGTGGCCGAATGTAGTTTAGCGCAATCGCCTCCAACCACAGCCGCGGCTAAACTCAACGGCCGTTCCAATCATATAGTATTATGCTATTTTATTCAAAAACATATTAATAGTAATACTCTTCGTGCATAGGATAATTATGTCCGCGTCCCAATCCGGAGCCTGACATGAAGGTGCAGCTCATATTCACCGTCTAACATATTCTTCACTTTCAAAGAATCATGCAATGCACACAAGAAGCAGCACCATTTACTCCATCCACAGTTCTCAAAACTACCTGCCCAAAAAGGACATTACCATAAAGTACTCCGTACGGAGTACATATCTCGGCAACGTTTCCTCTCAAAAGATGGCAACTTTCCGAATATCCGAACCCGACCCCAATGCCTATTCCACCACCCAGTTAGGTTAGTCTCCATTGAACTCGCAGCAAAGAAAAGGGAGGACCGGATATATCTGCCGACACAACCGCGCGAGACAATGAGGCAGTGCTCTCCTAGACATTGCTGACGAATCTCAACACATAATGAAACCCAGCAAATTCCAAAACACCACTTCATACAAAGTACGGAGCGCTTCCTCCCCATATCACTATGTATCAAGCATGCTCAAGGGTCGGTCCGCATATGTACGAGTATGTACACTCCCTCCGGCCCGGAAAAACCCGTCCGGTACGGAGAACTAATTCTCCAAGAGAGCCGAAACGGAAAAAGAAGCATTTGGTCCGATCGGAAGACGGCGCACAGATCCCTTAGCCTCGTTTGAGATCGCACTGTGTTAGGTAATACTCTTCGGTGCCGAATCGGCAGACCCATTTTTACTTCAGCCACAGAGATAGCCTGAACTCTACCTTCACGAAGTAGTACTACTCTAGTAGATAATAGTAATACACGTACTAGTACCATGAGTACTACTTTGTACTTCGCATGGTAAGTATCGCTACTACGAGTGTCAATAAGGTGTTGTGAATCACTTCGATCTATTAATTAAATGATTGTACATCAGTCAGGTTGCAGGGAGAAGACATGGCCGACCCTCATGCTACTAGCCTATAACTCCCAATACCTGTTCCATCCTCTTCACACCATATACATTCCCATCTCCAGCTTTTGCAGTATCTACAACAAGATGAAAGGTAAGTTATATACCTCCGTCCCAGATGGCTAAAAAGACTCTAAACACCCCCCCATGTTAAGGTATAAGTTGAAATTGTTGCGCCGTACCCGTTTCCATTCACACAACATCCAAACAAGGATCAACATAGGAAAAATAACAGACGCCTCGAGAGTGGACCACAGCTCCGTCCTTATATCGTCAAAAAAATGGGTATCATGTGGCAGTCATTCACATTCCTTGAAATCCGCCCCTGCCAGAACCAAAGAAACTCCCCCAGTCGGGCTGCATGCCGTGATCCGTAAACATCTGCTCTATCTGTCGCTCCTGTTGCCGCTCGCCTCGTATCCGACGGTGTAGTGATAAGCCGGCATGTTGCCCTATTACACGCCGCTGCTGTTGCTGCTGCTGCGGCTGATGCCCAGGAGGCATTCCCATCATGCCACTCGGGTCATACATGTTTCCGGGGAGACCCATAGCCAGTTGATTTTGCTGGTGCTGTATAATGTATGGTGGAGGTTGAGCCACAAATTGGTCTCCCATCTCGTCCAGCGATGCGGGGAAGAAAAAGTTTGAGTTTTGGGTCTGGTGAGGTAGTGGTACTGGAGGGATGTCAGACTTGGCAGGGAATCCCAGCTCCATCATGGGCTGGTTTGGATAAGCAAAAGGATCCTCGGATGGGAACATGAGCGAGTCGAGTTTGTGCACGGGGTTATGAGTGCCGTGGCCACCAAGGGGATGCGATTGGAATGTCGTTCGATGCGTGCTTTCCCCAGTACTTGTAGAATCTGGCGTTGCCCTGGATGACATGTCCAATGGCATCAGGTCATGTATGTTCCCAGGGAAGGTCACGTCTTGGAATCCATGCTCCAGTGAGTGCGGCATGCTTTCCCCTGAGCCTCTCGAGCCTGGCGCGCCTAAGTTCGCTATACCACCACCACGACTTCGTACCAGGTTCTCTGGTCTCTGTAATGACATGCCTGCATGTGATTGTGCCATTGCCCTCTTGTTTGAGGTGGTTGGCCGCGACTGATTGCTCTGGTCAAGCCCCTCCGGTAATTGATCGAACAGAACCTGTCACATCAAGTTAGCCAATGATATAGGTGCACAACGAAGAAAGCTAAATTATCGCACCTTAAGGGCACTCGTAACCCTTTCCGCAGAAAGACTCCTCTGGGCCAGGTCAGCAATCATCTGCCGTCCTGCGCGTGCATCCGCAAGCACCTCGGCGGATCCAGGCTTCTCTGGATTCTCGATGGCATAAAAGACGAGAGACAAAACAGAAAAAAACTCGGTGTAAAGCATGAACCAGTAGGGCCCACTGAGAACGCGCTGCTTCCGGATCTCGAGACCGATGTGGACAATGTTGCGAGATACGCTGATAGCCGCAGCAGCACAAGCATACGAGAGTTCATCAACCCTCACCCCTTGGCTGAGTCGAGGCGATACGTAGTGCAGGAATGGTCGATACAAGACAAGCTGTACATGCGCGTATGCGAAACGCAGCAGATGTCGCACGCTGATTAGTTAGTTAGTAATGATCATGCACCATACGCTGTTGCTACTTTGGACTACTTACCGAACAATTTCAATCGGGCCATCGGGACTTGGCCGCCACGCTTCTGGGAGTCTTTCGTACCAGTTGTGCAGGTCCGTTTCGATCTCTTTGATCCGATTGTAGCTGATGAGATAGGTAGATGCAGGCTGGCCACCCCTCATACCAGGCTGGCCGAGGCCTTTTGTCGGATATATATACCTTGTGATCTTTCCCAGAATCTCCATCAGTCGAGTGTGGGCATTAAATGCTTGGAAGAATGATGGTGTTCCCAGTGCGGGCTGCAAGGTCCCCCCACTGGTGACAAACTCATCGTCGACCTCAATGGGAAATTGTTGGTCAACATCTTCGCTGTTCATGAGAATAGGAAATCCAAGCATGGTAGACACATAAATATCCATCTGACGTATAGCATAGAAAACGCGGCGACGAACTTGCTGTTCAATATTGCCGATCCGCTCGTGTTGTAAGTTTCGATGAAGACCTATGCGTAGGGCTGATCGTAGGGCAATTCCTACGAGGGAGTAGCAGGTGCTTAGGTTTGCGGTGGATTGCAGAAAGAGAATTATGAAAAGGAGAGCTTGGATAGAGACAAGACTGCGACACTCGGTGACGTCTCGCAGGAGTGACCGGGATATTTTGTAGTATTTGATACTACACCAATAAGTCAGCCTTGGAGCAAAATCAACAGCGGCATATTGAACTTACCCTTCATCAATGCCGAATCTATATGCCATATTGCCCGAGCCGGAATCGTCCAGATTGGTATACATACAACCTAGTGCAAGGACAGCGTAAAAGAGACTGAGCCACTGGGCATCTTCCTGACTGAGGTTTTCTAGGGGTCTTTCGTAGATGGCATCGAATCTTTGGTAGAAAGTGGGTACGTGGACGATTCGAACAAGACAGGTGGCGCAGCTGAGAGAGTAGTAGCAGAGTTTCCGGGCGATATCTTTAGGAGGCAGCTCGGGGTAGTTGGACATAGGCGAGAAGGGAGAGTTCCCAATTGGTGTGGATGCTTCAAGGAGGCCAGCCGTTCGATCGGGTCGGGGTAGGAATGGTGCTTTGCCCACTGGCCCAAGCATTCCGCGGAAATTTTCTTTCATCCGTCTCAAGAAGACGGCACCAGATGAGATGCCGTGGAAGTCCCATGCACCCTTATCGTCGAGGTCCAGCTGGCCGGTAGAGTCGATCATAGAGGTGAGTAGAGCGTCGTTCGAGTCCGGTTCGGGCGGTTGACTAGGACGGAGTTTGGCAGCTTGGACACGAGTCTGTTCTCGGTTGCGAAATTCCTGTTGAATCGCAGGGTCGAGGCTTGGGTCGGCCAGGTCAACATCCGGGATAAATTTGCGCAGCAGCGTCTCTGCGCGTTGGAGACGGCTTTCGAGAGCCTCGATGTACTGTGGTGCTGGGTTCCTCCTCCTATTCGACGGTTTGTCATAGGTGCATTCTGAAAGGAGTAAAATTAGCCAACAATGCCAACCCAATGACGCAATCGAGGTTTCGAAGTTGAAGACAGGTTGGGGATGAGAGTGTCACACTCGAGGTCGGAGTCGCATGCGTACCGTAACTGTAGACGGAACAGTGGGTGCAAGGCTGTTTGCCGTCACACTTGATCTTCTTGCGACGACACTCATCGCAAGCGCGGGTCACTCTCCTTCGCTTCTGAATGGGCTGCGATGGCGCTGCTGCTTCATTGTCGGCCCCCGTCATTTTCTCATCGGTCTCAGTCTCAGATTTGGTGCTCTCAGCCGGCGAAGGGGCATCGTGGATGGACCAGTCGCCGGCCGTCTGGGGCCCGCTTTCGTCGTCGGACATGTCGTTGGGCATGCAAAGCCTATGCAGATCATATCATGTTAGAAGAACCAAAGGTGTTCGAGCGTCGATATCGATGGCGTGGCCGAGATGGCAGAACGTACGCGGGCTCCCTGGCTTTGGGGGATAGCGAGGGCGGGGCTAAGCGCTGTATTGTTCGGGCCTGGGGCGGCGCTACAGGCGTTGTGAGCGAGCGGCTTTGGCTTTGGATGCTGGACGAGACAAGACAGGACCCCGGGGATGCAAAGTCGGTGGCAGCGTATGTGCCAATTGCCCCGGTGTCTGCCAATCTAGGCCATCAGATAGAACGCGCAGTCTCTCCCCAAGCCGGCGGGTGTTGCGAAGTGGTGTGTTTGAATCGGGAGCGAGCGGCGGGAGAGAAGAAATGAAGGGGAGGGAGAAGAGAGCCATGGCTGCTTCGTACAGCGCTGCGAGACCAGTCATCAGTGCGTCGAGCTTGGAGAGCCGGGGGGCCTGTGGCTGGTGCTGGTGGGCTGAAAGCAGCCTGAGCTCAGGTACTAACCTCTAGGAGGAGTGCTCGGGAGGTGCCTTTTTCGCGGCGCGCTGGCGCTGGGGGTGGGCGGGCTCTTACGAATCCATCGGCCGACCACCGACCACCCCTACGCTTGATTGGAGCGGCAGTGCCGGCTTCGTAAATTCACACGGTGCCCTGCGTACCTAGCAGTGCCGGCATCCAGGATTAGTATTCAAAAAGCCAGTAGGTTCCTTACCAAGCACACAGGGCAACGCCTCACAATTACGACTCGTGCTAGGACTTGGGAGTGACAGACTCTGAGACTAGTTGTGAAGGTTGGGGCGGCGACTGGACCATCATCGACGAAGTACGGAGTAGAGGTAGGGCAAACTTTCCGAGGACAGATGCAAATGCTTAGTACTCGTACCTTGGTGCTATGATACAAGTAAGTACCTAAGGTACACATACTTCGTACTCCTTGGTCCTTGGGAATGAATAGTGTTGAAGAGCTCTGTATCGGTATAGCTCTAAGAGTCATAATGCTAGTCTCAGCCTTGGAACGGCGATGGTGATTATGAGCACTGTTGATACACAGGAACAGTTCTATATATTGCTTGCTCAACCTACGAGTAATACCTACCTACCAACTCATCCTTGTCCTGTCATACTACTTGAGACAGCGCTCTCGTGGCCGACTTCGGAGTCAAGGGACGTACACATACTATATATATATATATATCTGAGCACAGTACTCGGCAACAAATCGAAGGCTTTTCTTTCATTTCTCTCTCTTTTTCAAACAAAATGTCCTTGCAATTACATAATTCCGTCGACTTTCTCAAGAGACTTGGTAGATGAGTGGATCTCAGGCGACTAATAGTGCGCGGCACCAATCGAACATAGGTCCGGGGGAGTCGGAGGACGGAGGAACCATCAGTCCAAGCACTTGCGCTGACAGCGTAAGTAGAGCCGAAAATACTCTAGCCCATCTGATCCCCGTTTTGCGGCCTGGAACACGATGACATAAACAAGCGGAATATCGCCGCTATTTGGCCAAGATATTGACGGCCGTTGAAAACTGAGCGATCGCTATAGAGAAAGAGCTGGCAACTCTATGATAGTATTGAGGCGGTCATCTAAACAACATAAAACCATAGATCGGAATTGAGCTTACTACATGATGATAACCTTGGCTTTAATAAGGCCCGGTCTGACAAAGCTTGATACTACTAGATACTACGATACTGCGAAGTACTCCTATCTTCAACGGTTAAATTGTGGGTAGAATGCAGTACTACCTACTTAAGTCCCGCGCCTTCTGCTACAATGTCCACACTGGTTACAGCGCTGCAAGGTCCTATGATATTATGGTTTCCTCTTACCACCCTCTTACCACTGATGTCTGTCTTATTGCGGAGTTTTCCCTACGTATCTGGAGCGTCGGCGCCACACCGGGACCATATTACATCACTGTGCCTGTGCCAAGCTTTCAGGCCATCGCAAATGTCCCGATAAAATCAACCTCCAAACGGACACCTCAGAACCAGCATTATATCATCCATAAACTTCCAGGTTGATACCGATGACCTGAATACTACGTTAGCAATCGAACATGGCAGGCAGTACTCGTAACGCGCTCCCAGATGAGTCCACTCATCCAACGCCCGAACTATTAGCAGCCCGCTGAGGCAAAGGATTGACTGCAGCAAAAGGGAATTTATCTAATTGGTTCTTTGCAAATGAACCAACCAAAGCCCTCTCAGTTCTCTTTACTCCGTACTGGTGTGGCGATACTATTATTGGACATCCGCTAAGGATCTCTTTCCGAATTCACGGTCTAGCGTCTGTCCTGCATAAGTCTGGGTCTAGAACCAATTCTGAATTTATCTTGCTATCATACTAGTAGTACGAAGTAGTAGTAATATAAAGATTCATCAGCCAAAGCTCGCCAAATTAGAGGGCATAAGCTTACGAATAACCATTTGAGGAGCCGTTCTCCTTTAATTCGTCAGACCTAGACACAAGCTTTTCAAGGTTGTGATGGTGCATATACTCGTAGTAGTAGCCACGGCACTGGAATGCCGAGAAACTCCACATTAGGCTTAAACTCATCAAAGAAAACTGGGCACTGTGCATGCAATATGATATGAACTGGTCTCAACGTGCGGCGACGTTGCTTTGTCATCTGCGGCAATCTGACTCAGTTGAGGCATAGTTAGTACGGACCGCAGAGTACGAAGTACAGGGAACAAAGTTCCGCATATAGGTTTTCCTAAGAAGTTACCCGATGGGGGTGGAGCTTCTCATACCCACTGTAGTACGGGTGCAGAGAGAAATATCAGGGATAGAATCCAAATTGAATCAGCGTTTATGGACCTCCACTAAAGAGAACATGGTGCACTGTGATAGGGTTTAGGACCTTCACCCAAATATGAATATAGTCAGTTAGAAAGCGCAAAATTGGTAGTACTACTGGTATTAGCAATATCTGGGGAAATAGCAATCCGTAGTATTGTCTAATAGGTAGGTTTACTATTTCGTATTGGTGCCTGTACTCCGTAGCATTACGAAGTACGGAGTACGGAGTAGTATTCGGCCAAATGGAGAAGCCGCTAATAATGTTACCACAGCACTCTTCTCTCATCTTAACCCCGCCAAATGAGCGCGCCTTACTGCCTCCGTACAGCCCCTCCATCACATACCAGAAGGCTGAAGCACGTGCAGGGGACCTCCAACTCAGCCTTGTTCATGACCAGAAGAGACAACTTCATATCGACGTCCTTCTCCATGGCTGCCTCTGTAACGACGCAACCGGGTTCGAATACCCATGCGGATACCGTCAGTACCGTTATTGTTACTGGTAAGAGAGCCGACGCGTCCCCACCAGAAGCTTGTTCCAGGTGTTAACCCCCTCTCTTTGCAGACCAACCCAAGCTTGATATCGACCTCTATCTTCAGAATTATACAGGTTCGTGGTTCTCGGAAGATTGATCGCCCATCCGTGAAGTCCTACAGCTACTTACCTTGCTTTTTTCTCCGTATTTCAGGCCGTACACGATACAGCCGCCTCATCATCATTGGGAAATGCAGCGTCCCCTTACGCATCGAGGCCCTCAAAGCCGCCATCGCTGAGGCAAAGAGTGGACCAGATGTATCTCGATATAAGGAGGCATGTGACTATCTTCGATCCGTGGCTCCAGGTGAGCCTGAGGCCCAAAAAGATGAGGAGTGGATAGCGGTGACTGAGCGGGCAAACAAGGAGGAAACAGCTCGCCTAGAAGCAGAGCTTAGGGGCTACAAGAACAATCTCATCAAGGAGAGCATCAGGGTAAGTGTGGCTCAAGTTCCCATTCTTATTTGTGATCTGTTCATGCCTATTTTTGAATCTAGCTAACGCATTTCCGCTAGATGGGTAACGAAGACATTGGCAAGCACTTTGAGAGTATCGGAAAGCTGCACGATGCTGCTGAAGCATACAGCCGAATGCGTCATGACGTCGGCACCACTAAACACATTGTTGACTGTGGCATGCACCTGGCTAATGTAGCTTTGCAACGCCATGACTGGACGACGGTGCTAAACAGCGTTGGCAAGATTACCAATGTCCAGAGTGGCGACGATGAGCTGTCGCAGCAGGCTTACACTAAGGTTGTATCCGGAATTGCGTTACTAGGACTCAAACATTACAACGATGCTGCAAAGATATTTCTCCAGACCGACCCTAACGTGTCTCCGACGCAGTATAGTCACATCGCAAGCCCCAACGATGTCGCCACATACGGTGGTCTTCTAGCTCTGGCAACCATGGATAGGGAAGACCTGCAAACGCGAATCTTGGACAATCAGTCGTTCAGGGCTTTCCTGGAGCATGAGCCTCACATCCGGAAGGCTATCAGTCTCTTTGTCAATGGCCGCTATTCCAACTGCTTGTCCATCTTGGAATCTGTGCGAGCGGACTACTTGCTAGACATCCACCTGCAACCGCATATACCCACCATCTACTCCAGGATCCGCACAAAGTGTATCGTTCAGTATTTTATCCCATTTTCATGCGTCACTCTTGAAAGCCTGGATGCCGCCTTTGCCCCACCCGGCAAATCCATTGAGGGCGAGCTCGTCAAGATGATCCGTGATGACTCCTTAAAGGCTCGGATTGATACGAAGAACAAGGTATGAACCTCTTTCCCTTTCGCATTCACCACAATTCTCCAGTATACTTACAATCAATGGTCAGCTTTTGGTGGCGCTTCGCCCTGATCCACGCTTAGCAATGCAGACGAATGCACTCAGCGTTGCTCGACAATACGAGAAGGAAGCAAAGGAACGGCTGCGGCGCATAAACATCATAGCTGCAGGCCTTGAAGTCAGTGGTGGCAAGAAACAGGTCACTGGTGGCGTAGGAGGTTCAGGCCTGGATGAGGCTTGGTACGAGGATAGTAGCAAAGGTTTGGCATACGTCGAAGGAATCGAGAGCCAATAAGCTTGATCATCGATGTTAGCTCTGGTCTATCTCTGATCACTCATTACCAGCGACCACGCCATGTTGCCAGCTAACGTGGTAGTAATTATGCATGTTTTTACGAGAGATGTCACGAATAAACGAGGAATAAGAATCTAATTGGTAGCCGACCAGACGACAACCACGTCCGGCCGTTAGCACCAGATCCGGAGTTTGGGGGCCGCGGCTATGACGGCACCTAGATGTTAGCTATCATACTTACCACTGTCTATTTTAGAAGGAGGCGCAGGGAGAACGAAAAAGGGTCTCATATCATGCATTCCACCAGTGCCAGATAATCATAAGCTTCTTCTTTAATCCCTGTTCATCCACTCATTGCTGGCACGTTTTGTGTTTTGATGACGACGCCTCATATAAACTTCGTGTCCAACCGTGAGGGGGTATCATATCGTACATGCATCGTACAGAATGCGTTGTCCAATCTCTTACACGAATACAAACCAAACTCCAGCTCAGCCCATCAACTGTCTTAGGTCTGAAGGCGGCCAGCGCACTTGTGCAAAGGTAAGACATCGTTTGATGCTCTGGAGATACTTGCGCGTTACTTCGTCGCCCATGACATGGCCCTTCTCGCCGTCGTGGAGTTTCTCACGAGCACTTCGCTCATGGATGCCAACCATGGTGACGCCGATAGGCCATGCCGCCTTGCCGATGCTGAGGCGCAGATACCCATCGTTGGCATCCACGTAGCGCCGCTCCTGGAGGGCCTTGACAATCTCGACGATGGGCTCCAGAAGGGAGTCGTCTAGATCACCGGCTTCGAATTTCCGGAAGAGCTAGTTGTAGATTATGGTTAGATTCGGGCGTATGGGTTGAAAGGGTTCCGGGGATCACATACTGGTTTCATGTTTTCTCTTGTTTGTACCATGGCGTTGTAGGCCAGTTTGCTTGCGTTTGTCTCCCTCTTTTCCTCCTCCATTGCCCTCTCGTAGGCTGTGAGGACCATTGTAAAGTAACTCGCGAGTTGTCTGAACAACCACTTCCGGCCTTCTCTATCATTTGGCAAAGTTCCGTCAACTTTCATGTCCTTCTCTTCTACCAGTTGCAGCGTCGTCGGTATTGGTCCCTTGGTGACCACGGTTGTGAGTTTCCTATACCGCCTCAACCGCGCCGCATGTCCCTCTCCAAAAAGTATTACTGGATGTCCCAGTTTGCGTAGCTTCTGAATCAGCTCCTCGTCCGGAATATCATCCACAACCTCGCCATCAGCCTCGCCATCCTCCTTATCCTTCTTAACCGGCTCTGGTAGTCCTAAGCGCTTCCTCCGCGCGCGCTCCTCTTCCCACTCTTGTTCCTCTCGCCGTTTGCGCGACTCCTCTGCTAGTTTCCGCCGCTTTTCTTCGCGCTGCGCGTTCTCTGTTGCGATTTCCTCCTCCCGCTTGCGCTTCGCCTCAGCCTTGGCTACGCGCTCGGCCTCGAGGGCTTTCTGTTCTGTAATATATGCTGCTTGTCGCTCGGCTTCGATCTCGGAGCGTTTCATGTACTTTTTGTCATCGCCGCCAGATTTCTTAGACTTGGACAGCTCCTTGTTCATCAAGGCTGCGAAGTCCATGATGAGAGCACACGGGTTTGTCGTCTCCTCGGGTATCGGTAACGCGGTTTTGGAGAATCAGGTTTGGATGAAACTCGCAGGGGTAGTTCTTGGGTTTCCGTATAAGCTTTGAAATAAATCAATGGTAGATTATAGTAATTCAAGGGGAACCGATGCGTCCTGAGATTGGTCGTCCTAGACTCGACTCTTGGAGGTTAGGACTGCTATCGATTGCGGGTATTTATCGGGTATTTTTCGCATGACCTAACATCGTCACTGAAGCTCATGATTAGGGTGAGCTTGATCCTCTATAAACGAGATAGTATCGGAATCGCAGATTGATATGAGCACGAATTGAGCAATCTAATCAGGCCATCATGTCCATCGTATCAGAAAAGAATGATCGCGACCTCACAGCACCTTTCTTAGTGCGACTCTTCCATCGAACGGGAGCTTTCCACCGGTACGAACGACGGACATGGTGCTCCTACAATATAAACATACTAATTAGAAAACCATTCCCTAGACCAGATGAATTCGCATCGCCGTCCCTTCCATCACACCTCGCTATCTACACATGGCCAAGCTGCACTCTCAACGAACTAGCCCTTGAACTTGCAGCCGCCAAACCGGCTGCGCTGCCAAACCCGGCCATCGGCACCAGACTCTCATTCCAGCTCGTTTGCCCAGATTTGCGCGGCACAAGCGCTACTAGTACGTCACATCCACGATTCGCTGTCAAGGACCTAGGGAGCATCGTTATCGGCGAGGGTGGACCAGGTGCTGAAAGCTTGGATGGCGATTTTGATAAAGAAGACGTGAGCCATAAGACGCTAGCCGAAGCAAGATTCGTGGTTGGAGATTTTATATCATGTGCAGTGCTTCCGCCCCTTCCAGATGGATCAGTAGCGCCAGCATCGAGTGCAAGGCGAGGGTCTGTATCGGGTGGGCGAGAGGGTCGCGGCGGTTCCCGAGGATTATTTGGCATTCGAGACGACAGTTTTAGTCGCAGTAATGGTCGTCATGGGAGGGGGGGTCGGAGAGATGGCGGATTCCCTACGGGAGATTGGAGGAGAGGTGAAAAGCTACCTGACGGGCCACCTGGAAGACCACGGGGGAGGGGGCGCTGGTAACTAGGGGAAATAGGAGGACATACTTGAAGGGCGTGCGTGGAAGCGGTTCTGTAATAACACCATATACCCAAGCAATTGGTCGCGGAGTTGGTGGAATCAAGGAGTTTTGTTTCGGGCATCCAAGTTGGACCTCATGTAGGCTCTCTATTCCGTACCGAACCTGATATGTACACAGCCTACCACCTCCACCTCCAAAAACTCCATGATTTATTTCTCGTAAATAGTATCGCCCTTTCGCTTTCCCCGCAGCTCATATAGTCCCTAAATAAGTCAGTTTCCTCTATCCTCACTACACCATGTCTATCCCAATAAACTCACGTCAGTCTTGTAAGCGACGTATCCAAAGATGGCCGGGATAACGGCGACGTAGAGGAAGGTGAGTCTGGCTGTTCTAGGCGTCCATCGGAAATACAGATGTCGGTTCTTCTGCATCGCTATGTGGCGAGTTAGACGGGTAATTAAGCATCGAGATGTCGGCTCAACAAATTACGCACCCTGCAGCTTCAGGTAAGCTGGGTCTGGCTTAACGTCTGGAGATGGAGGTCAGCATTACTCGGGTATCAGTTGCGATAGAACGTACTGAGGTGCGCCATTGTGATTGAGTCGTGGCGGCGTCTCCTTGGGTAGTTCTGAGTTTAAGTCGTTGTCGCAATAGTTGGAGATGATGTTCACCACGGCAGAAGTTCGCGACGTTGATTATGTAAGTCAATTGCAATGGATCTCATTGGCCCATGTCTGCCCATCATATACAGAAGTACCCTGGAGTCTGGATGCAATGATGTTTGGAAATCATACAAATAGGCCCATCATTTTGTGCTGATATTTTAGGATTTTCCATATTCCAGGGGCTTTCGACTTGTGCTTTCAAAATCTCCTTTATAAATGTGAATTTGTGGTTTTGTATATCCTCCATGATTTGTAGATTCCATGCCAGATGAGTCGGCTTAAAAGTCACCGGTAAGAAAAGCTGTATGGAGATGAGCTTTATGACGCCAGAAACCCAAGAGTGACACAACTCAACATAAACGAAAAAGACCACAAAATGTATTTAAAACCAATGATCCAAAAAACCACACATTTTAGCATTTGATTTCCGCACAGGATCGCCGTCATTATTGAACTGCCAAGAACGTTGTATGGTCACGTGATGAGCTAGCCTTGCTCTGAAGCTAGTGCCATCTGCGATCTTGATCAAGAAATTATTGTCAAGAAGGCGACTTTGGACTTCATTCTTTGTATCAACGCCGCTCTGGTCGTCGCCGCGCGTCTTTGCGAGACCGGCAACTGTTCCATCGGTTAGGAATCTAGAAACGAAAATCTTACACAGCCTCTATTCTGTAGCAACAGAATTAGGACTGCTAGCGCGTCTTGACACGCGCCACGGCTCGAAGCCATCGAGCAGGCATCTTCTCGAATCGCTTTTGAACGATCGCATCGTGAAGCAACAATGTCGCAAATGCCACCACCTCCCCCCCCAGGCTGGGGCCCTCCTCCTCCTCCACCACCCCCTTCATCATCGCTGCCTCCTCCCCCGACGACTCCCGCTCCTCCAGCGCCGGCGCCCCCTAGCGCCTATCGACCGCCAGCTGACGTTCAAATTGCAAAGTTCGCCCAAAAGAAGAAAGAATGGCTTCGAAATCGGCGCGGCAGATTTGGCGAGAAGCGCAAGGCGGGCTTCGTCCAGACACAGAAGGCTGACATGCCGCCTGAACACTTACGAAAAATCGTCAAAGATATCGGTGACGTTTCACAAAAGAAATACACGAACGACAAGAGAAGCTATCTTGGCGCCTTGAAGTTCATGCCACATGCGGTTATGAAGCTCCTTGAGAACATGCCAATGCCGTGGGAATCAGCGCGAGAGGTCAAGGTTTTATATCACGTTAATGGCTGCCTGACCTTGGTCAACGAGATCCCTAGAGTTATTGAGCCTGTCTTCTTTGCCCAATGGGCCATGATGTGGACTTTCATGCGGAAAGAGAAAGCAGACCGGAGACTGTTCAAACGCATGCGATTCCCCCCATTCGATGACGAAGAGCCGCCGCTGTCGTGGTCAGAAAACATTGAGGACGTCGAGCCCTTAGAACCCATCCAGATGGAACTCAATGAAGACGAAGACGAGGCAGTCTACGAATGGTTTTACGACCACCGACCCCTTCTGGATACGCCACATGTCAATGGCTCGAGCTACAAGACGTGGAATCTCACATTGCCTCAAATGGCTGCATTGTTCCGTCTTAGTCGGCCTCTGATCTCCGACGTCGTGGACAAAAACTACTTTTATCTCTTCGATCTGAAGAGCTTGCTGACCGCAAAGGCGCTGAATGTTGCTCTGCCTGGTGGTCCGCGCTTTGAACCGCTGTACAAGGACATCAACCCTAATGATGAGGACTTTGGCGAGTTCAATGCTATTGACCGAATCATCTTCCGAAACCCCATTCGCACTGAATTTCGGGTTGCCTTCCCATACCTATATAACTCCCTGCCGAGGAGCGTTCACCTCGCCTGGCACTCCCACCCGCAGACTGTTTACAACCGTGTTGATGATCCTGACCTACCTACATTCCATTTCGATCGTCGAATCAACCCAATCTCATCACGAACAGTGGCACCGAAGAACGTGGAAATTTCTCACGAGGATGAGCTGTTCGGCCCTGGAAGCAACGAGGAGCCAGAGGATGAAGCATTTGAGCTCCCCATCGGTGTCGAGCCTTTCCTTGCTGATGAGGATATTGAAAATGACGACACTTCATCGGCCATCGAGTTGTGGTGGGCTCCATACCCCTTCAACCGTCGCTCTGGTAAAATGGTTCGTGCTCAGGATGTGCCACTGATTAAACAGTGGTATCTTGAGCATCCCCCTTCTGATCGACCCCCAGTGAAGGTTCGAGTCTCATATCAAAAGCTGCTGAAGAACTTCGTCCTTAATGAGCTCCACAAGAAGACGCCCAAGGCCCAGAACAACCAGAACTTGTTGAGATCACTCAAGCAAACCAAGTTCTTCCAACAGACTACTATCGACTGGGTAGAGGCTGGTCTTCAAGTCTGCCGCCAGGGCTTCAATATGCTCAACCTCTTGATTCATCGCAAGAACCTCACCTACCTTCACCTCGACTACAATTTCAACTTGAAGCCTGTGAAGACTCTCACTACCAAGGAGCGAAAGAAGTCACGATTTGGAAATGCTTTCCATTTGATGCGTGAGATTCTGAGACTGACAAAGTTGATCGTGGATGCCCAGGTTCAGTATCGGTTGGGCAACATCGACGCCTTTCAGCTAGCCGATGGTATTCTCTACGCTTTCAATCATGTCGGACAGCTCACAGGAATGTACCGTTACAAGTACAAGCTCATGCATCAGATCCGAACCTGCAAGGACCTGAAACATCTTATCTACTATCGATTTAATTCGGGTCCTGTAGGTAAGGGTCCTGGTTGTGGTTTCTGGGCACCTGCCTGGAGGGTGTGGCTGTTCTTCATGCGCGGTATTATTCCCCTTCTGGAGAGATGGCTGGGCAACCTCCTCTCGCGTCAGTTCGAAGGACGTCATAGCAAGGGCGTTGCGAAAACTGTTACCAAGCAACGTGTGGAGTCTCATTTCGATCTTGAGCTTCGAGCTTCCGTTATGGCTGACCTCATGGACATGATGCCCGAGGGCATCAAACAAAACAAGGTGAACACCGTCCTTCAGCACCTCTCGGAAGCTTGGCGGTGCTGGAAGAGTAACATTCCGTGGAAAGTGCCCGGCTTGCCCGCTCCTATCGAGAATATTATTCTACGATATGTGAAATCTAAAGCTGATTGGTGGATTTCTGTCGCTCACTACAACCGAGAGCGTATTCGAAGGGGTGCTACTGTGGACAAGACTGTGGCAAAGAAGAACGTTGGTCGTTTGACTCGATTGTGGCTTAAGGCAGAGCAAGAGCGACAGCACAACCACATGAAGGACGGCCCCTACGTCTCATCAGAGGAAGCTGTCGCAATCTACACCACTACTGTTCACTGGCTTGAATCACGCAAGTTCTCACCTATTCCTTTCCCTAGCGTTTCCTACAAACACGACACCAAGATTCTTATTCTTGCGCTGGAGCGATTGAGGGAAGCCTACTCGGTCAAGGGGCGTCTGAACCAGAGCCAGCGTGAAGAACTTGCTCTCATCGAGCAAGCCTACGATAGTCCTGGAACAACACTAGAGCGAATCAAGCGATTCCTGCTTACACAACGAGCCTTCAAAGAGGTCAGCATTGATATGAACGACAATTATAGCACAATCAACCCTGTGTATGACATCGAGCCTATCGAGAAGATCAGCGACGCCTACTTGGATCAGTACCTCTGGTACCAAGCTGATCAGAGGCATCTCTTCCCATCTTGGATCAAGCCGTCAGACTCTGAAGTTCCGCCTTTGTTGGTGTATAAGTGGGCTCAGGGCATCAACAACCTGAGCCAGGTTTGGGAGACAGAAAATGGCGAGTGTAACGTTATGATTGAGACAGAACTCTCAAAGGTCTATGAGAAGATGGAGTTGACGCTTCTTAACTCTCTCCTCAGACTTATCATGGATCACAACCTTGCTGACTACATCACTGCCAAGAACAACGTTCAGTTGACGTATAAGGACATGAACCATGTCAACAGCTATGGTATGATTCGTGGTCTCCAATTCTCGGCCTTTGTATTCCAGTACTATGGTCTTGTCCTGGACTTGTTGTTGCTCGGCCCTCAGCGAGCCAGTGAACTTGCTGGACCAGCGCAGAGCCCCAACGACTTCCTGCAATTCCAGGATCGAGAGACAGAGACAAGACACCCGATTCGTCTATACAGTCGCTACATAGACAAGATCTGGGTTTTCCTACGATTTTCCGCCGAGGAATCTCGAGACCTCATTCAACGATTCCTCACTGAGCAACCGGATCCAAACTTTGAGAACGTCATTGGATACAAGAGCAAGAAGTGCTGGCCAAGGGATTCTCGAATGAGGCTGATGCGACATGATGTTAATCTCGGACGAGCTGTGTTTTGGGATCTGAAGAACCGTCTGCCCCGATCTGTCACTACTATTGATTGGGACGATAGTTTTGTCAGCGTGTACAGTCGCGACAACCCCAACTTGCTTTTCTCGATGTGTGGTTTCGAAGTTCGCATTTTGCCCAAGATCAGGAACCAGAACGAGGAATTCCCGGTGAAAGATAGTGTTTGGTCTTTAGTCGACAACACCACCAAGGAAAGGACCGCACATGCATTCCTGCAGGTTACTGAGGAAGATATCCAGAAGTTCAACAACCGTATTCGACAGATTCTCATGTCATCAGGTTCGACGACTTTCACGAAGATTGCCAATAAATGGAACACTGCCTTGATTGCGCTTTTCACCTACTACCGTGAGGCTGCAGTCTCCACTATAGACCTGCTTGATACTATTGTCAAGTGTGAGACGAAGATCCAGACGCGAGTTAAAATAGGATTGAACTCCAAGATGCCGTCTCGTTTCCCTCCTGCTGTCTTTTACACTCCAAAGGAACTGGGTGGCCTCGGCATGATTTCTGGTTCTCACATTCTTATCCCGGCTAGTGATAAGCGCTGGTCTAAGCAAACTGACACTGGTGTTACCCACTACAGAGCTGGAATGACGCATGATGAAGAGACACTGATTCCCAATATTTTCCGATACATCATTCCCTGGGAAGCCGAGTTCATTGACTCTCAGCGTGTGTGGACTGAGTACGCCCAGAAGCGTCTGGAGGCAAACCAACAGAATCGTCGTCTGACATTGGAAGATCTTGAAGACAGCTGGGACCGTGGATTGCCCAGAATCAACACATTGTTTCAGAAAGACCGAAGCACACTGAGCTTTGACAAGGGCTTCCGAGCTCGGGCTGAATTCAAGATTTATCAGCTCATGAAGGGCAATCCATTCTGGTGGACAAGTCAGCGACACGATGGAAAGCTGTGGAACTTGAATGCTTACCGAACTGATGTCATCCAAGCATTGGGTGGTGTTGAAACAATTCTGGAACACACCTTGTTCAAAGCTACAGGATTCCCATCTTGGGAGGGTCTCTTCTGGGAGAAGGCTTCCGGTTTCGAAGAGTCAATGAAATTCAAGAAGCTGACCAACGCCCAGCGGTCCGGTCTCAACCAGATTCCTAACCGTCGTTTCACACTCTGGTGGTCTCCAACCATCAACAGAGCCAATGTGTATGTTGGTTTCCAGGTACAACTGGATCTCACAGGTATCTTCTTGCATGGCAAGATTCCTACTCTGAAGATTTCTCTTATTCAGATCTTCCGTGCTCATTTGTGGCAAAAGATTCACGAATCTGTTGTCATGGATCTCTGTCAAGTTTTTGACCAGGAACTGGAATCCCTCGGCATTGAGACGGTGCAGAAAGAGACTATTCACCCTCGTAAATCTTACAAGATGAATAGCTCTTGCGCTGATATTCTCCTTTTCGCCAGCCACAAGTGGAACGTTACACGGCCTTCGCTCCTTTATGATACCAAGGATGTGATTGAACCAACAACGACCAACAAGTTCTGGATTGATGTGCAGCTACGTTACGGCGATTATGACTCACACGACATTGAACGATACACGCGTGCCAAGTACCTTGACTACACGACCGACAGTTCCAGTATCTACCCCTCTGCTACTGGTCTGATGATTGGTATCGACCTGGCATACAACCTGTACTCAGCCTACGGCATGTACTTCCCAGGCTTGAAGGTACTCGTCCAGCAGGCGATGGCCAAGATTATGAAAGCCAACCCAGCATTGTATGTTTTGCGTGAACGTATTCGCAAGGGATTGCAGTTGTATGCCTCTGAGAGCAACCAGGAGTTCTTAAACTCGCAAAACTATTCAGAACTGTTCAGCAACC
This sequence comes from Mycogone perniciosa, assembly GCA_025331125.1. Lineage (NCBI taxonomy): Eukaryota > Fungi > Ascomycota > Sordariomycetes > Hypocreales > Hypocreaceae > Mycogone > Mycogone perniciosa. The sequence goes on along the minus strand of JAOALB010000076.1, from coordinate 34,531 downwards.
AGACGCAATTGTTTATCGACGACACGAATGTTTACCGTGTTACCATCCACAAGACGTTCGAGGGCAACCTGACAACCAAGCCCATCAACGGTGCGATTTTCATCTTTAATCCCCGTACTGGACAGCTGTTCTTGAAGATCATTCACACCAGTGTGTGGGCAGGCCAGAAACGTCTCGGACAGCTCGCCAAATGGAAGACAGCTGAAGAAGTTGCGGCCCTGATTCGATCACTTCCAGTTGAAGAACAGCCGAAGCAACTCATTGTCACCAGAAAGGGTCTGTTAGATCCTCTTGAAGTACAACTTGTTGACTTCCCGAACATCTCCATTCGGGCTTCAGAGTTGCAGCTTCCATTCCAGGCTGCTATGAAGGTTGAGAAGCTGGGTGACATGATTCTTCGGGCCACCGAACCTCAAATGGTGCTGTTTAACCTTTATGATGAGTGGCTGAAGACCATTTCTTCCTACACAGCCTTCTCCCGTCTGATCCTTATCTTGCGTGCTCTTCATGTGAACCCCGATAAGACGAAGTTGATTCTGCGACCAGACAAGACTGTCGTTACTCTTGACCATCATATTTGGCCGTCGTTGACAGATGAGGAGTGGATCAAGATTGAAACGCAACTGCGTGATCTCATCCTTAATGACTATGGCAAGAAGAACAATGTCAATGTGGCAAGCTTGACGAGCACTGAGGTCCGTGACATCATTTTGGGTATGGAGATTTCTGCACCTTCCATGCAAAGACAACAGGCTGCCGAGATTGAAAAGCAGCAGGAAGAGCAGAAGCAATTGACTGCTGTCACGACCAAGACACAAAATGTGCATGGTGAAGAGATCATTGTGACGACAACTTCTCAGTTTGAGCAGCAAACATTTGCTTCCAAGACTGAGTGGCGAACACGGGCTATCGCTACCTCGAACTTGCGAACCAGGGCCAAGAATATCTACGTGTCCTCGGTTGATAACGATCTGGACGACGTGACATATGTCATGCCAAACAACATCCTCAAGAAATTCATCACCATTGCGGACCTGAGAGTACAAGTGGCAGGGTATCTTTACGGCGCCTCGGCTCCAGACAACGATCAGGTGAAAGAGATCAAGTGTATTGTGATGATACCGCAAATCGGTGGTCTACGCAACGTACAGCTACCCAAGCAACTCCCACAGAGTGAATTCTTGGAAGGGATGGAGCCACTTGGCGTCATTCACACGATGTCAGGCAGCGAGCTCCCCTACATGTCAGCAGCGGATGTAACGGAACATGCCAAGTTGCTAGATGTCCATGAAGAGTGGGACAAGACCAACACCGTTACAGTCTCGGTATCTTTCACTCCTGGAAGTGTCTCCCTGTCAGCATGGGGCCTCACACCTCAAGGTTACAAGTGGGGGGCTGAGAACAGAGATACCCAAAGTGATCAGCCTCAGGGGTTCACCACGACTATGGGCGAGAAACGCAAACTGCTGCTGAGTCCCAGGTTCAGGGGTTTCTTCCTCGTGCCAGACGACGGCAAGTGGAACTATAGTTTCATGGGAAGCGCTTTTGCAGGGATGGAAAAGAAATCGATCCACGTCAAGCTGGACACACCACTCCCGTTCTACAGCGACCACCATCGTCCTGTTCATTTCCACAGTTTTGCGGAGCTGGAGGATATTTGGGTCGACCGAGCAGACAACTTTGCATAATCGTCTTAAAACGGTGCAAAGACATGGGACGACGGGCGGGTTTTCCCAATGAGGAAGAGTAATGACCAGGAAGTTGCAGCCCCTTTTGAGGGGACAATGATAAAACTGGGAGAGACGACATTACACCGTTCTGTTGATGTGGCCGCGGTTCGGGACTTGGGGAACTTTGGTTGCGACAATCGGACCGGATTTCCTTTTTGCATGGAGGGCGGGAACTACACGAGTTGGGCAGGCGTTGGCTTTAGGGGAGATGTGTTTGAGCGAGGATCTCTCTCTCATCTGTGTGTGTTGTGTGTATGTATGTGTTATTGTCAACCTGTGATTGCACACAGGGTTCATCTCTTGGCTTGTAAGATTAGGTAGGAGGACGGGGATAATATCAGAATGACAAGTCTGCTTGATCTTGTGAATAATACTACGGAATTACGAAATTGGTTGCGTACAACTACCTAAAGTGATGATGGACAAGATGTACACGTTACCTCGGATTGTTGGTCTTGGTTATGGGTATGGGGACAGAATATAATGCCACGTGATGATGGACCTTTTGCAAGGGGAGGTTAGTGTTTTTGGATTAGCGCGTTGTATTTGGTATGCATGCCGACGAAGAGGAGAAGGTCCTAGAAGGGTAGGTCCTTGGCTGTCTGTCTAGATAGACATGTGAATGTATCAAACACTCAGCAGCCAACTAAGACTCGGACAAAACATGTTGACAACGCTGGAAAGAGATGTCCCGAGGAAGAGATTTTCTTCCTTTTGTTTTGCAAAAAAAGGGGAGCCCATACGCCTACGGCCGGGAATGCAAGCCATGTTCAGACACATGCTTCGGACAGAGACATTTGGTGTCATATGTGCAAATTTGGTGTGTTGATGCTCATGCGTTTTGTTCATGCAGTGTGTTGTGGCGCGTGATGGGATCAGGTGGCGGTGCATCCGAATAAGGTGGGTGGTGTTTGGCTTTTGTTGGAAAGCATGAACAAGACCGGCATAATGATGGGGAAAAGGCAAAACCCGACAAAACGTGATGTCGCTAAAAATAGGCTAGGCTGCTAGTGCTCCGTACTAGTTAGTGTACGGAGTATGAGAAAAGGATTCGCAAACATCGAACAAACTGAAAACACGGTGATGTGATGGCAGACTAGCAGGATGTAGAATATTCGATGAGTGTTCGGTCGGCAGAGGAATGCTTTGGCCCGTTCGGGTTCGGCGTGGACGATCATCTGGGGCTCGTGGACGATTAGGTACCTTGGGATCGACAGGGGGCAAACATTTGTGTGCAGGGGGGTCGACGCCGAGACGTGATACTATTACTCCGTACTCCGTAGTACCCATACTATCTCGCACAATGGCTCTTTGATTTACCGAACGTGACTGACAGCGAGTCGATAGCAACAGTGTTGTATGACGCTAAACAATCACTGATCGGCCTACGGTGCCATATATCCCAATGTTCGGCCCGTCCAGCGAGACAGGCACGAAATAATGAAGCACGAAGACGGCTGGCCGTGAGCTGCGGGAAGCGGGAGGTGAGATCCAAACCGGGCCGTGTGTACGGGGTACATGTGCCCAAGTGCCTTTTGAATATGCGTCTGCCTGCACCTTTACCCATCAGCGATGTGACTCTGTGTGTTGCGGGTGATCAGAGGTGACAACGAGCGTCCCGAGGCCTGAGACATGAGACATGAGTGAAGCTGTCCATGGCCATCTCTCCAATCAGTGCTCCGTATGGTTAAACAGATGGAGGTGGAGCCCGAAAGCACAGGCCTGAGCCTAGGTAGAAACCGGCTTCTCTGTTGAGCATTCTCCACAAAGTTGCAGTATCCAGATTGCTGTCTCAGGGTAAGGCGAGGCAAAGCATCATAGATAGGTGTACTACTAGTGGTATGTACGAGTATTAGTACTCCGTACTCGTAGTGATAGAGAAAATTACTCCGTCCCGCAACATTGAATGCACCCTTGACAAAAATGGATAATCTAATCTACCAAGAATGGAGCCGGCTAGGGCACTTGCCGAGTTGGCCTTTTGGGAGCACGGATGGCGGATTTGATTGGTCAGTTTGGGCCACAGCAGCAGTGTACTCGTATGTACGGAGTACTACTAGCAGAGAAAACAGAAGCAGAAGGCACGATTGATGCATGTTCTTTACTTCTCCAAAACCCTGCTGCTAAGCAAGTTACCTTAGGTACCTAGGTACCTAACGCGAATCGGTTCATCTCCTCCCGGCTTCATCAGCCATCGATGGCAACAAAACAACAAACAAAATCTCCATTTCGCACTGGATGGCGTGTCTCGAAATCCCGAACAGGTCGATATTAATTCTCCACCAATGGGTATTGGTCCGCGGGATACTCGTACTGCATGTCCCACATACACATGCGTACGGGACGGCTCAATTCGCCGGGGGCCATCGATGCCAATCTTCTTCCAGCCAGTCAGAGCACACAATGGCGATGTAACAAAAGTCGCATCTCAGGAGCTGCGTTGCCACCACCAAAGAGGGAAAGAGAAAGGGAGAGTGAGAGTGAGAGTGAGAGGGAGGCAGCGCATGCGAGGGAGAAAGAAACACAATCAAGTTCTATGCTGCGGAGTACTACGACATACAACACAACAGACGACGACGTCGGATCCCCCGTCGCACTACGGAGTGCTGCTGGCGCAGAAGACAGCACCGCTATTTTAGCACTCGACACTGTCAGCAAGCGGATAGCGTCCACCAGTTCGAAAGTCGTGAAATTGCTGCCTGCAAGCCGTCTCCATACATCCCAGCTTTGCCAGCATCATTGATTGACATTTGTCTTTCTTTGACTTTGACACGGCTTGTCATACCGCCAGCGTTGTCTCGTCTCGTCCACCTGACGCCGACACCCACTTGGCTGTGCATCATCCCGGAACGTGGCGATGAACCCGTACTGGCTAAACCCCGGCACGGCCGAATCCGGCTGGCTGTCAGGGGATTGGTTAGTGTTCGAACGGGACTGTTTGTGGACTGAATGTTGGCATTGGGCACGCCTCAACTGGCTTACTCGTACTTCCCTTCCCTGTGGACACTCCTCTGTGGATCAGATATGTGCCAAGGTGCAACGCTCGGCTTTCGCCTTTCTCTATATTGCCCATTTTACTCAGGGCCCACGCAGAGCCAGCCACTCCGGCGGCTAGAAAAGTTGCCATGCAGCGAGGTTGGCGCAATTCAAGCCTCTCTCCACCGGGTCCGTTCCCCCGACGATCTTATCATCCCTAAGCTGGCAGGCGGCGCATATGCGGTGATGCCTCGCCATCCGTCAGTCCACCCGTCATTCGTCCTTTGTTCCCTCGCTGGCAGTCGGCTCCGGCATTTTTCCGAAGGTCGAAAGTTCCTGGTTATTAACCAAGGATCCACGTCTTCACGACTGGCGCCATCCCCCTTTCCCATTACTATTGTCTAATATAGCCTCTCCACGTCAAAGCTTTCGTCACGCTACTGCCCTACACTGACATAGAGCTTGTAACCGCGGCCCCAGTTCTTGTTCTCGCTTAGTCCCCTGTGATCGCCTTCAATCTTGGCCCTTGGGAACCTAAGCTTCCATCCCCTAAGCACTACTACTAAGTGGCAGTCGGCCACTAGTACTGGTGGTCTTGTGTCCGTGCCATGATGCAGCCTTGCGTGGGACTGGGTGTCCATTGCGGCTTCATTCTCCTGCATAACTTCTGATTTTCAGCCTAAGCTTCAGTCTCGAAGTCCACCTCCGGAACACCTTTTTTTTCGTGATCTGAAAAATACTACACTGCACTAACTTCTATATTTGTGCCCACCCAGGATTATCATGTGGAACTGTACTAATCCATGCGTTGGAGTTGCATATGGGTCTCAAGACAGCGGCGTGTGTAGCTGGACCGTTTCTACATCTGGCAGCACAAGGTCGTGGCATAAGATCTTCAAATTGTCCGTCCCTCGGCGCCAGCGAGTTACCAAAGGCCTAAAGGCCCTGCATGCGGCAAATTCTCATGTGCTCCGCCTATCGGAGCATGAACATACCTCCGTAGTAAGCGCTGAGCCAGCTTGTTTCTTTTCCTCACATCTTCCTCGGTATCAGCGATTTAGTGCAGCATGACACTTCCCAACTTCCCGTCCCTCCCCAGTCTATCATTCCTTTTAAATACCTAATTCTACCCTACCCCAAGTTCAGACCACTAGTTGAAGACCTCAGCCTGCGACAACTAAGCCATCGCAACATGCTTACCCCTGGCGTGCTCTTGGACACTACTTGAGCGTTTTCATTTTGCCCCTACTGGTTTATATAAACTTCGTCCGGCAACCATCTTCTTATTCATTTTTTATTGCCACTATTACTCTACGACTTGATACGACCATTTGACACACTCAAAGTTGATTAACTGTTTGGAACCTGTGGTCCTGCGGATTTATTCTCCCCTTTCACAACCCACCACACCCATTACAGGCGGTCTCACCTGGAGCCAACAAAAACAGTGAGACCTATATGTGCTGTTCTGATATACCCTAAACAACAACCGTGCTCGGCTCTCAGTCAGGCTGAACGCACTACAGTCTGCAGCTCTTATTAACATTCCGGAATACCCACAAGAGCCTGTGGAACTTCTTCTTCCGGTCCCCGCTCGCAACAGCCTGTTTTGAAACGGTATTTCCCACTCATATTCTACAATAGTGTCGTCCTTCGACGCAAGCCCGGAAGGGCAACTATCAGTACGATTTCTTCAACTTACACTCAGGTACCTGCTCAGAGCCATTCGCTCTGGTGGGACCCATGCATGAAAAGCACGCTGGCGGGCCACTATCGAGGACAGAATTACGACGTGGACTACGCTGGTCAAGAGGGTGAAAGCGAGCAAAGCCGCCTCCACGACACGTACAGCCCGGCCACCCTCGGACAACACCCACATAGCCATCGCCAGCAGCATCGGGCCTTATCCCATCGCTCCGGAGTCTTGAGTACTCCCCCTGGAACGCACGCCCAGCACCCCGCAATCAGTCAGCACCGCCCGCACCACATGATGATGAATCAGTCACCTATTGCCCATCACCGGATGGCCAACCCGCAGTATGGCGGTCATGGCTCGGTGATGCCCATGTACCAACATCCCCATGCCACACACGACACCGCCGGAAATCCGAGGCATCGCCCGGAGGACCTGAATCTCTCGATTACGGGGATGGATCTGGACCATCCTGGCCTCGATAATTTGCACCAAACATCAATTGGTGCCGCCTATGGACACGCTACCAGCCAGCCTCGACCGACACACCATCATCACCATCTTCCTGACATGGGGATGCCCCCAAAGCTGATGCTACGAGATGAGATCGGAGAAGGGGCGCCGAGTATGGTCGGAAAGGAGGGCATGCCTCTTCCAGCCCCACGGCCTCGGGGTCCTAAGCTGAAGTTTACGCCGGAAGACGACCAGCTCCTAGTCGAGCTCAAGGAACAGAAAAACTTGACCTGGAAGCAGATTGCCGACTTTTTCCCTGGCCGGTCATCAGGCACGTTGCAAGTCAGGTATTGCACAAAGTTGAAGGCGAAGACGATACAGTGGACAGAAGAGATGGTACGTCACAGCGAATCTTACTGCTATTCCCCTCTACCATGTTATTTCCTTCAACTTGGCCTGCGGAGGCTAACATTTTCTTTAGGATGTGAAACTGCGTAATGCGCTACAAAACTACGAGAATGAAAAGTGGCGAATCATAGCACACAAGGTTGGCGGCGGATTCACTCCAGCAGCATGTCGCGATCGAGCATGGGAGTTGATGGGAGATGACCCTGAGGAGTTGTATCAGTCCCTCTCCGCAACCGAGGTTTCACCCGAGGCTGGCGACACGAGCTACCATAAGCAATTATAAGTACCAAAGACCGTGGAAGACATTCGGACATATAACGATGTAACGATACCGAGCATTCGGACGGCTGAGCTCGATTACGCCAAGACCTGTTTCCCTCTCCGCACTGGACGAGCGGGAACGGATCCCATCTTCTGATACCACCCCCAACTTTTCTATTACTACACAGCTGCCGCATTTATCAGATGAACAGCGTGAATGGATATTCAAACATCTTACTGCTCTACCGGACCTCGAACTAGACATTGATAGCCGCTAATGAACACCGAAATGGTCACCGGAGGCTAGCGTCAAGGTTAAGTGGCTAAAATATGCCAAAAATGATGACATGCCCGTCAAAGACGGAGCGGGACAACACGGAGTAGTACTATTACTCTCTCAACCAACCAAGCAACTGTTTCTGTTTTCCGCAATCGTCTATTTTAAGTGCCCTCGCGCCATTCCATACTCAGGCTTTTCTTTCCTCTTCTTCATCACCTCGATATGTCTCCGATAGCCAAAGGCTTTTGTCTGTCGCTAAATGGCTGACGGGACGCACCCCACTTTAACCGCTCTATTCTTCTGCACGTCACCTTGGGTGGCCCTTGCAGCGCGGGAGTGAGGGATAACACGGGCCTCGTTGTCTCGGACACACACTGTCAATAAATCAACGCCGTCTGACATGGTGATACCGGCAATGCCGCATGTTAGCGGAGTATGGCGGTGCTTTTATTTAAATGAGGCCTATGGAGTGTGTGAGGTGTCTTTGCATTCATTCGTGGAAGAATTGAGGTCAGATATTCATGGGGATTTTTGTTTTCTTTCTGGGAGATGGGAACCACCTTCATCATCCGCTTTTGTTTACAGATTTATGCCTTTTGGGTGGGACTTATTGACTGAGAAAACACGGTGTGTTGAGCACATGGGATGGGTCTAGAGGACAAGGGTAAAATTATGAATTTATGCAACGGCGGGAACAACACGGGATAAGCTTTACTTTTAGCCTAAACTCGGCCGAGGCTAGGATGATAAAAAAGGGACGGATAGCCTAGGACCCCAATATCTTACTACCTGCTTGGTCAGTTTTCATGGCCAGCTTACAAGTCATAGGCGTTATTTTCTTAGGAAGGGGGAGGTGTATTATGGACATATAAAACGCACTGTGGGGTTTTGTATTACGAGTAGTATAGTGTATAAAAACTACCTAATGAGAATTGTCATTTCCTTACGGAGTACTCTCAAGTATCTTGCCCCTAATTGTGAAGAGTTCTACTCCGTATCTTACAAAAGAAAAATGAAGAGGCCAGTCAGCAACGCGTCTCGAAATATTTGTGTTTGAAGGCCTGTGAAGCATGTTTCTATCTTTCAACATATTTATCTACAGGAAAGACAATCAATCAAAACACCTCGAACATAGTGCTGGTATTACAACATCCTCGTGTATGACCTAGATGTTGTGTAGCATTGCCAAGAAGTGATCGTTGCACGCATAATGCTATCTACTCAGGTAATACACTTGAACTTAAAATCCACAAGGAAATGCATAGTAAATACAATAATGGATGTGTTTCCCCCATTATTCTATTTGTAATCCCTGGACCGTTGCATTCGGAATTTTCCAATGGCAGGTTGTTAGACGACGGGTAATTGTTTTTTTTAGCTACACTGAGTACAGTCTCTCCTACCTTGTGGCGTTAATAGTCTCTTTTGAAGCCCCGTACGTCTTACTAGCAATTCTGCAACAAGATAAGTGTAAATAGTAGTAATAAGCTTTCTCCGGCAATCAGAACTTTAAGTGGGTATAAGCGGGTGTTTCTACAGGGGATGTACGCGCGCGGCTTCAGAGTTGGGACTAGTATTCCATAGTGTTTTTTTTTTCGAACTATCCATAGCAAATATACGCAAGTCCGCAAATAATTGGAAATTTGAGACGGGTAAAGAGCATTTGGGATTTCCTGGTTAACTCAAGGGAGAAAGAAGGTGTTTCCCCAGCTCCGACTCGGTCATGACTGTCCCGGACTCGACTAGGTCAACCAGAGCTTGGTGACATGAAACATCCAACTTTAAGTCCGGCTGGCCTTGCTGGAGAAATGACGCCATCTCAACGAGCCAACCGTTGAAGTCACGGACTTCGGTGGGCTTACCGGCACGTACGTCCTGGAGCATGGAGCTGGTGTTTTCGCCGACGACTTGGCCGATGCGGTGGAGCATCTCGCGCAATTGGGGCTGTGAGAAGCGCTGTGTGAGTTGTTGCCTGATGGATTCGAGATCCTGGCCATCACCGAGTTGAGGAGAGGAGGCGAGAATTTCAGCACTCATGGGGTGGTTGATAAGAGCTTGGAGGATGCTGCTTGATTCGGCGAGGAGACGGTCCATGACTTGCGCGATGGTGCCGTTAGGGTCAGCGAAGAGCACGCCGTTTTTGCATCGCAGAATGGCGCTTAGGGGATTGATTGATGAGTTGACGACGAGCTTTTGTAGCTGCACGGCCCAGACGTCGGCCTGGGAGACGGATTTCACGTCGAGGAGTGGAGTGGTTGCGAGGGTTTGACTGAGGTAGGCAACGCTTGGTGCGGGAGAGGAGTACTGCTGGGTGTTGAGAAGGACGGGACCGACGGTAGCATCGGCGGGCGAGGCGTGAACGCTCTTGAATGTTCCCTGGGAGGTGACGCCATGGTTTGTGACACAAGCCAGAATGTTGGGACCGTCGCCGTTGGGGAATCTCTGGGACATGTACTCTAGCCCGTTAGGCGGCCAGAGTTTGGACACGCCATTTTGGACGTAGGCCAGGGAACTACCGCCATCGAGGTATCTTCGGAGTCTGTCAGTCTCAGGAACGGCAGCGGATGCCTTTGTCCCGATGATGAGGTTGCGGAGTTTCCTGCCATCGGCAACTTCCCGAACGGTACCATGCTCAGGGGCTGTTTCTGTCCACCATTCGATATCAAAGTTCTTGTTTTGGTCTAGGACACCCAGACGGGTGATTTCAATGCCAGGACTTTCGATCCATTGTGAGAGAAGGCCCTTTCTGTGAACAACGAGAGTGATAGGTGGAGGATCTGGGCGCCTTGCTAGATAGCTGGCGAAGAGACGGCCCAAGTTCCCGACACCGAGGATGAATATCCGGCGATCCAGATCATCCTTGTTCGAAGATGGCTGGTATTGCACATCCTTGCCAATGTTTGCGGGCGTCCAGGCGTATAGTTTGGACGGCGGGGTTTGATCATCCAAGATGGCTTTGAGCCATGATGGCTGAAGATGTGACTGAATTGAATAGGCCGACATCGGAGGGATGTTGATGATGCCGCTTCTCAGTTGCGATTTTTGGGCCTGGAAGAAAGAAGATCGAGATTGATACGTGAATCTTGCCAAAGACGCCATTCCGAGAAGTGTGGGAGATCCAGACTGTCAATTGAGCCGTGAAAGGCTTAATTTATAGCTGCCAGGGTTGCGGCTATTGTCGCTTCATTGACGTATAAAGTTGGACTTCGTATGATGATACGACTGTTGGTGACAGGGCGTGTAGGGCGTGAGGGACATAGATAAGACAGCAATATAGTGCGATATGATTCGTTGCTAGAAAAAGAAACGGACTTATGAGATAATATTCCCCGAAACTGACATGAACTATAAGGATCAAGGATGGAATATGTGGTATTGGTTAGTGGCCAATGACATTGGAAAATACGTTTTCGATGTGTGTTACGTACCATTTTGGAGGTTAGATGCTTTGGATTTATTGACCACGTGACTACATCTTTCTCCCCCCACAACATTGACGGCGGCTCGTCCCGCTCCCCGCATCGATATGATGCAACTAATCGTCCATCCTATTCAGTCATGTTATCATGGTTACCTTTTTTAGACATATTGATGTAGTACGAAGTACATGCACTACTCTAGAGTGTGGCAGACAACTTCCGTGTACCATCCGTGGAGAAAGTGGGCTGTTCGCACTTTGAGCTACCAGTCGCACTGATTGCGTTGTCCAAGACTGGTATTTCCTGCCAGGCTGACCTATCTATGCTCTCTTGAGTAATTGGGTGATGACTAATAATTTTAACCAAGGTTATAATTCGTAATTCCTTCTGATCTGTTCGCATTGTGGGCGTACACCCCCCTCTACAAGATGTGCATGTCCGTTCCACTGCTTTTACCTGGTCCTGTGTTATGGTTCTGAACTACCCAGCCACTAGACCTATATTAAGTCTTTATGGTACTAGTCTAAGGGGAGCCACTTAAGGTTCGGTACCCTGCAAGGTGTCTGTATATTTGTCGATTTTTTAGCAACGTCGCGAACGTGTTCTTTCTGATAATACTGAGTAGACCCATGTTCCGTCCACGTCTAATCATACTGTTTTGGTCGCCTTTCGTTTCGTTCTCTTCAAACTGTGATTTACCGACTTAATTGCCTACTGGTGAGGCACAAATCAAGGACAGCGACATTGCATAGAAGCCCAGACCTTCCATCTATGAAGTCACAAGAAGCCTTCATCAAATTTTGGTTCCAATGCGAATTCATGTGATGCAGCAAGCTGAGATGGCCCACTCCTTGCGACAGCTTAAGTGCGTGCATTATCACGTGACTTAGAGCCTTCAAGGCGGATCGCTGCCTAGCAATTGCGCCTCCACAGCTTTCCCCACGGACCAATCAGAGGCAGGTACCTGTGTCACCCCTGTGCGTGCCATTTGATTCACGCCCTTGCGACTTTGAAGTCATTAATCTTTCACGAACTCAGCCAGCTGCTCATGAAACCTGACTTTTTTCTCATCTCATATTAAAGATTTGTTCTCAGCTTCAACACACAAAAGAACCACCTGGAATATAAAGGAATCGATGATTTAAGGAAAAGAAACGTACTTGACCGATCTGCGGCGTGACAGAACTGTTATCATCAGGTCAGATCATCATCATCGTGAAGCGCAAATTCTATCGAGTTGACTGTTAAAGAGGGTTCAATTTCGAAGCAACCGGCTGCGAATGATGGTTCTAGAGTTGAAATTCTAGCAGTAACTCCTCTGAATCCAGCAGGAGACAGCGAAACGAGCTACCCCTGTCTTGGCCACAGACACTGCGCCGGGTCACCTCCCTGAATCCCCATTTCTCCTACAGCTGCTACTTGCTAATCGAGCTCCATCACGGCAATTGGCATCATGGAATCCGAGCAAGGGCAAAACCAGGATGACGCTGGCGAGAGCCGCAGCGCCTTACTCGGCAAAATGGTCGCAGCAGCTCAAGAAGGATTTTCACCCGACCCCGTGTTGAGCATTCAAGAGACAGTGGGTATGACCGAGGATGACGCACTGAAAAACCTCACTGGCACGGTACGGGACCAGAATGAGCTGGAGCGGGATATTACCATGCAGGCGAATGCGGCCCTGATGGAGGCCGAGGACAAGAAAGATCGAAGCCGAATTGACAAGCTGGATGCTAGCCGAAAGCGCCTGCAGCTTCAACTCGACAAGGAAAATAAGCAATTGGAGCAAGTGAGAGGCAATCCGTATCAATCTCGAAATGTCCAGAAAGAGATTGCGAGACTCGAGGAAGAAATTCGACAGATCAGCAATGACATCTCGGACTTTCAGTCACGCATCAGAAAACGACATGAAGAAGATCCGCTTGAGAGCGTTAACCAAGTCAAGTCTCAGAGACTACCTGGTGAGAGTAAGCGTGAATATCTCATTCGAACTGGCAAGATCACACCATTTGCCAAGCTAGGAGGGGCGCGCACTGGGGGACTCGGGGGGCAGCTTGCGGACACCATTTTGGATGCTGAAGAGGAAGCTGCTATAGAACAGATCAAGGATGAAATTACCGAGGGACCGCAATCGCATCAGTTACTTCGCCGTCCTGGTTTCGCTGAAGACGAGACAGCAGACGAGACCGCGGATGAGAAGATCCAAGGGACTGCGGTTCAGAACGAGTTTTCACTTCGACCACGTAAAAAACGACGGACTCAGAGAGACAGCAGCCCCTCAGCAGACTTTGAACCGGAAGGATCATCGGGCTCGGAATCTCATGACTCAACAGTCTGGCAGCAAACGACTGAGGATGATCTCATTCGCGAGGAACGTCGCAAGAGAAAAGCGAAAGCAAAGGCTGCCGAGCAAGAGGGAATCGATCTCAGCAAGATTGATGACGGCAGCGAAGCTTATTACAAGAGGCGACTTAAGGACTGGGTTTTACGAAGGAGTCGTGCAAGGCGAGCCAAGCTACAGCATGCTGATCCGGCTGTGCCCGCCGAAGAAAGTGATGAGGGCGAAGAAGAGTGGTTTAAGTCTGCGCCAGGCTGCCCAGACCACCATATTACGGACGACCTCAAACTGCCGGGCGATATCCATCCGTCCTTGTTCGGATACCAGAAGACTGGCGTACAGTGGCTCGCCGAATTGTACAAGCAGAGCGTTGGTGGCATCATTGGAGATGAAATGGGTCTTGGAAAAACTGTTCAGCTGATTGCTTTCATTGCCGCGCTGCATTATAGCAAAAAGCTCAAAAGGCCAGTCATCGTGGTTGCTCCAGCCACTCTCCTTCGCCAATGGGTGAGTGAGTTTCATCGCTGGTGGCCACCTCTACGAGTTTCTATCCTGCACTCTTCAGGCAGTGGTATGATGAACCCCAAACTTGAGGACGAGTATGATGTGGAAAATTCTCGCCCGATGGCAACCAAGTCTGAAAAGGCCGCAAGGAGGATTGTTAGAGGAGTCCTCCAGAAAGGACACGTTTTGGTGACCACATATGCTGGTCTCCATACATATGCCGAAGAGCTATTGCCGGTTGAGTGGAACTATGCGGTGCTCGATGAAGGACACAAGATTCGAAATCCCAATGCTGAAATCACCGTCACCTGCAAGGAGCTCAATACTCCTAATCGCGTCATTCTCTCCGGAACGCCCGTGCAGAATAATTTAACTGAGCTCTGGTCACTCTTTGATTTCATTTATCCAATGCGCTTGGGAACTCTTGTCAACTTTAGAGCACAATTCGAAATACCTATTCGACAGGGTGGCTATGCGAATGCCTCGAACCTCCAAGTCATGACTGCTGAGAAGTGCGCAGAAGCTTTGAAAGAGACCATCAACCAGTATTTACTTCAGCGGTTGAAGGTCGATGTGGCGGCGGACCTTCCAGAAAAGACCGAGCAGGTCTTATTCTGCAAACTCACTGAAGGCCAACGCAAGGCATACGAGACATTCATCCAGTCAGATGAGGTATCAGCAATTCTGCATAAGAGACGCCAGTCACTGTATGGAATCGATATCCTCCGCAAGATCTGCAACCACCCAGATCTCTTGGACAAGGGCCTTGCACAGAAGGCTGGGTATAACTTTGGCAACCCGAAACTCTCGGCAAAGTTGCAGTTAACAAAAGACCTGTTGCAAAAGGTCATGATTCCAAATGGCCACAAAACGTTGCTGTTTTCGCAAGGTAAGCAGATGCTGAATATTATCGAGAAGTGTATGAGAGAATGTGAAATCACATATGTTAGAATGGACGGAGAGACTCCAGTTGATCAGCGACAACCCATGATTGACAAGTTCAACTCGGATCCAGACATTCATGTCTTTCTGATGACGACTCGAACTGGCGGGCTGGGAACCAACCTGACTGGTGCTGATCGAATCATCATCTTCGACCCGGATTGGAACCCATCTACTGATCTTCAAGCTCGAGAACGAGCATGGAGGCTGGGCCAGAATAAACCCGTCAAGATCTATCGACTGATGACCGAAGGCACAATCGAGGAGAAGATCTACCATCGGCAAATATTCAAGCAATTCATGACGAACAAAGTCCTTAAGGATCCGAAGCAACGGAGCTCTTACGACCTGTCTGATCTATACGATCTATTCAGCTTCAATAGAGATGGAGATGCAGCTGCGCAGCGAAGTGAGGTCTTTAAAGGCGCGGAGGTCAACTTGGCCAAAAAAACAGACAAAGCCGATTCCAAGAATATCATGTCGATTGGGAGTGTGGGCCGGAGCAAGGATGATAAGGAGCGGAGTGAATTGAAGAGCATAGACTTGGTCGCGGCAATGGAGGAGTTTACAGAGGATTTGTCGGCAAATGATGAGAAGCGCATGCTGGAAGGCATTTTTGCGCGATCAGTGAACAGTGCCTACGATCATGAGCGGATTGTCAATGGCCCGCAGAAGGCGAAAGCGGATATGAGCGTCCTTCGCCAAGAGGCCAACATGGTCGCCCGTCAAGCTGCTGCCCATCTACGCCAGGCGGGTGAGGAAGCCAGGCACGTGCCAATTGGTACTGTTACTTGGACAGGAGAAGTTGGAGAGGCTGGGCGACCTGGCGCAAACCGTCGCCGCGGTGGGCCGAGTTCAGCGGGTATCATGAGTAACCTCGCAAACCGCCAGGGATTGGATAGCGGTAGCAACTCACGGTCAGGGACTCCTGGTATCGAGAGAAACATGAAAGCCAAGGACTTCATACCGCTGATCAAGACGTTTATCAATCGACAAGGAGGAAATGTGCCCAGCAAGATGCTGGTCGATCACTTCAACCCCTATTGTCCTGGGAAAAAGCAGAGCGATGAGTTCAAGGCCGCGCTGGAGATGATTGCGGTCTTGAATAGGGTCAGTAGCACAGGAAGGGGAATGTGGTCTCTCAAGCCTGGTTTCAAGTAAATGGGGATCCTGAGCTTCAAACCGCAAGATCTGGATTATTCTGTTAGATTAGATATCAGCTGTAATATTTCCCTAAGCGTGGAGTATGGGCATAGAGGTCAAGGGATCAGAGGTATTCAAAGCAACACAATAAACAGAACTGCTCATCACTCATTTATTCATTCATTGTCTGCGATTGAGTCTTAGTGGATCATCACGAGATGGATATCACAGAAGAGTCTTGCTCTGACAGGAAGTACTTGTTCATAGCCTTTTTCGGGCGAATTCGTAACTGCTACTGCTTCGCTCAAGCCTTTAGTAGACTCGGCATAGCATGGTAGAATGGAGACCAGGCACAGTGGCCGTTCCCCTCGTCTTTCTCAACGCCACGGAAAAACCAAGACAGCGAAACTCCTGTCCGAAACCAAGCCCACGCGCCATATGTGATGTGGGCAAATCACAGACGACGACCACGGCGACCACCCTTTCTGCGGGTAGAGTCGGAGGGGGTAGGGGTGACGTCCTCAATGCGGCCGATCTTCATGCCGGCACGGGCCAGAGCACGGAGAGCAGACTGGGCACCGGGGCCGGGGGTCTTGGTGCCGTTACCTAGAAAAATCCTCCGTTAGTCTTCCACGATACCGACTCAATGGCGAGGGGAATGCTGTCGCCATACCTCCGGTGGCACGGATCTTGATGTGCAGGGCGTTGATGCCCAGCTCCTTGCATCGCGCAGCGACGTCCTGGGCAGCCAACATGGCGGCGTAGGGGGAGGACTCGTCACGATCGGCCTTGACCTTCATACCACCAGTGACACGGGTGATGGTTTCACGGCCGGACAGATCGGTGACGTGGACGAAGGTATCGTTGAAGGAGGCGAAGATACGAGCGACGCCGAAGACGAGCTCGCCTGTTCGATCGCATTTTGTTAGCAAGTCGGCGGTTCCGTGGAATGGTGCATTTCGTGAAGATATAGAGATATCTCATCTGCACGTACCATCACGGACGGAGGGGCCCAAGGAGATGTTCTCCTTGGGGGCGGCGACCTTCTTGGGGGGCATTTTGGAATATCGACGACGTCTGGTTTCTCGTCACTTGGCGGTTGGAATTGCAAGATCGCTCAAAGAGGTCAAAATGGTGGTGATAGACTTGGTGGTTTACAGGCGAGGTGGTCAGCGGGGCGGTGGGGCGCGGCAGAAATTTTGCATAAAGAATCGGTGTGCGATTGATAATTTTGCAAAGCCCTGCCCTAGAGGTACCTCCGAAATTTTTAAGTGGGTTCTTCTTCGAGCTCCACTTCAGGAAAAAAAAGACCCTTTTCTTCGCTCCCCCCTCAAGCTCTCTTTCTCTTCCACTCCGTCAATACTAACCGACATCACCAGCAGCCGACGTCGTCAACATGTCTCCGTATGTTCCTCCTCCCTGAACGTTGCGATACGGGGCAGACGCCCGGTCTCGAGTGTTTGCAGATTGTCGTGGTCCTCTCGCTGGGCAGTCGATTGATGGTTTTCTCTTGACGGAGAAAATGTCGGTCTGCCAGCTCGATCCCTCCCGGACATCTCCCTCAGCTACTCAGGCTTGGAACAACAGCTTGCGGGTTAGAGAGACGATGGTACGGGGTGTTGGAGATGAAGAATTGCTACACGCGTCTTCTCTCTGAAATTCATCGTCGCGTATGGCAATTGGTGGAGATTGGCGAAAGCCTCAATACCATGGCTAGTGACAAAGCATCTCCTAGACACATTGCTGTCCGGGGTGTTGTCGGATGAGTGATTGAGGACACAAGTACCACTGCTGTGGGAACGTGGCTCTGTCTCACCGATTAAATTCAATTCGGGTCAGCCAAAGCAGAGAATGTCGCGCTTCAGCTACAGTTCTTGCATCGGCTCTGTTCCATACCTCGGTATGGCGGACTACGTACTAATCTGATTGAATGTAGCACCGTCCCCACCAACGACCAGATCCTGGTCCCTGAGACCCTTCTCAAGAAGCGCAAGAGCCAGGAGAAGGCCCGCGCCGAGCGTACCGCTGAGGTCCAGAAGAAGAAGGCTGTATGTATTCTCCCCCCTCCTCTCATGGCATTATGATGCACAACATACCTATCGACTAGACACTTTTGTGTCGATGTTGTTGATAATTAACCTTCTTTCGGGTCTGACATTGCCTGAACAACTCTTCTTTTTGGCCGTTGGTTGTGTGAACTCTATAACTAACAGCTCTTCAGGCCAACAAGGAGAAGCGTGGCGTCATCTTCAAGCGTGCTGAGAAGTACGTCAGGGAGTACCGTGATGCGGAGCGTGAGAAGATCCGTCTCCGCCGCGCTGCCAAGGCCGATGACTCTGCCTACATCCCCGCTGAGGCCAAGCTGATCTTCGTCGTCCGTATCAAGGGGTATGTAATTCCAATCCATAAACGCACATGAAACAAACATGTGGCTAACAGCACTGCAGTATCAACAAGATGCCCCCCAAGCCCCGCAAGGTCCTTCAGCTTCTCCGTCTCCTCCAGATCAACAACGGTGTCTTCCTGAGGGTCACCAAGGCCATCACTGAGATGCTCAAGATTGTTGAGCCCTGGATCGCCTACGGTTACCCCAACCTGAAGTCCGTCAAGGAGCTCATCTACAAGCGTGGATACGGAAAGATCAATAAGCAGCGCATTGCTCTGACTGACAACTCCCTCATTGAGGAGAACCTCGGCAAGTACGGCATTGTCTGCGTTGAGGATCTCGTCCACGAGATCTTCACCGTTGGCCCCAACTTCAAGCAGGCCGCCAACTTCCTGTGGCCCTTCAAGCTCAGCAACCCCAACGGTGGCTTCCGCCCCCGCAAGTTCAAGCACTTCATTGAGGGTGGTGACCTCGGCAACCGCGAGGAGGCCATCAACGCTCTTATCCGCCAGATGAACTAGAGCAGTAACTGGAAAAGGTTAAGGGTTAAAGGGAAATGGTAGCGGGAACTGGAAAATATCTATGCATGGTTGCTCGGCGTTGGTGGTATCACGACATGTCTTGTGAAATTGATTCTACGATGAATGACACTAGAGCTTCCATGCCGCGTGATGCTTATAACCAATGTGAACAATGCTATGCTGTCTGCTATCTATGTTGACGCATGTCCTCTTTTTTGGTGTCCCTATGTGTGGCCGTGCCGTTTGAACTTCTACTGGTATTACAAATAGTGGAGTGGCAATTGGCTATGATGTCCCACCTCTTCCTACAATACTACCTGTAACACGAAGGCCGTATTAACTTCTATCCCTTTATGTCAAAGCTAGTTCCGCATCCACAACTGCTCGTCGCATACGGGTTGTCGACGATCTTGAATTGCGACCCGATCAGCTCCATTGTAAAGTCCACCTTGCTGCCCTTAAGGAGTTCTAGAGATGGCTCGTCGAGAATAATTCTGGGAGTCTGTTGTGAGCCAATTGCCGGATCTGTTACCTCCGCGACGTATTGGAAGATGCTGTCATCTTCATTGACCACGGAGGACCGCTCCTGGGCGTCCTTTGCTGGAATCGTGATGAGGCTCATGAGGTATTGGAATCCATGGCAGCCGCCACTCTCGACTTGGATGCGCAGCGCGAGGTTTGGGTTCTTATCCTTAACCATAATCTCGGAGAGACGCTGGTTTCTTGAATTAGCACTGATTCGAATGGATATGCCAATGGCGAGCGCGTACCTTGGCTGCTCGTGGGGTTATCTCTAGCATCATTTCATTCCCATCCTCATCCTTCAGTGAATTTTGGACACATCTCGTCGACAGTCGGGATGCCGAAGCCGTGAAATTCCGAATTAAAGAAGGATAATGGCGTCTTGAAAAACCAGATGGTCTTTGAATCAAGGGGCTTCTTGTCCGGGGCAAAAACCGAGGTGTGGCATCGACAGTCCGCAATCGGGAGGAAGCACATGCGCCGCGCGGAATGAGAAAGTCAAGAGGGGTCGTGGAGCAAGTCGAAGTCGTAGAATAACGTCGTTTGGCAAGCTGAACAAACGACCGCGCGGTAGAGGCGCCATTTGCGCACGATATGGGCGTCATGATGGCTGCTGTAGGCGTTTTGGATGTCGTCGATCTGCTGAGAAATCGGAATCTGGGTTATGGTTTTGCAGCCGAGAAAGTGTCGCCGTCGGTTTCCGCTGATGTCAGGCCAGGCAAGCCAGGCAGGCACAGCACAACCAATGGACTAGCTTCAGTGGCCACAATGGCTTAGGTAAGCCGGGAAAAACGCTGTGGGCACACTAAGTTCACACATGCCTCTCGCTAAGCCCCAAGGTGCCGCCCCACCTCCCACCAAAAATCATCAATTTTTGACCAACTTCGAGTCAACCCCGCGCAATCTCGCGAGCCTTTGTTTGACCCGAGTCCAGCAACCAGGTCGAAAAGAGGAAAAAGCTCCGCCAAGATGTCTCGATTTTTCCGCCGCGGCGGCGATGATAGTTCCAGCGACAGCTCCAGTGATGAGGAGGAGCTCTACTCCGGAGAGGAGGATCAGGAACTCAACCAGGGAGGTTCTGACCAGGATTCCGACGACTTCGATAACGCCTCCGATGACGAGAGCGAGGAGGGCGAGGGTGATGCCGGGGAGGCGGAGCAGGGTGCCAACAGATTCTTGAGGGATATTGAATCAGACAGTGACGGCAGCGATGACGAAGTACGAGCCAAGGTCAAGAGCGCCAAACTCAAGCGTTTGGACGAACTCGAGACCTCCATCAAGCAGATTGAAAACGGCCAGAAGAATGGCGACTGGACCCTGATCTCAACCGGTATGACCTTGGAAAAGGAAGAGATGATATGTTACTTGAGAAATAGCGCTGACATACCATGCAGAGTTTGACAAGCTCAACCGACAAGTGACCAAGTTCCAGGATGGCGGCAAGACGCCCAAAGCATACATCCGAATCATTGCCGAGATCGAGGAGTTCATGAACGAGACTCTGGCCAAGCAGAAGGTTACGCCGAAGAAGATGAACGCTATCCAAGCCCGAGCCCTCAACGCCGTGAAGCAAAAGATCAAGAAGACCAACAAGGACTACCAGGCCCAGATTGAGGTCTACCGAGAGGACAAGGGCACCTACATGTGGTCATCCGACCCAGAGGAGGAGGAAGTTCCCGTTCCCAAGGTCAAGAAGACCATCAAGTTCGATTTGGACGACGCGGAAGAAGAGCTTGCAGACGATGGCTTTGCCACCGTTGGCAAGGGTGGTCGCACTCTGCAGTACACTCCTGAAAGTATCTTCAAGCATCTGCGAGGCATCATGGAGACCCGTGGAAAGAAGAACACCGACCGACAGGAGCAAATCAAAGTTATGGAGAAGCTCAGCGAAATTGCAAACACCCCTTACCAGCAGATCCGCGTTCTCCTAACCCTGGTCTCCGCCAGATTCGACCTCGGCTCGGGAACTTCCAACACTATGCCCCTCGACCACTGGAAGGCCGCCGAGAAGGAGTTGTCTGCTCTCCTGAAGATCCTTGCGGAGACTTCAGAATATGTGGTGGTTGAGAATGTTGAGGAGTGGGATGATGACGAGAAACCTCCTACTCTGCAGCCCGGTGAGAAGCACATCAAGGTTGCTGGCAGCATCGTGTCTTATATTGAGAGACTTGATGATGAACTCCACCGCTCGCTGCAAAGCATTGACCCCCACACTTCAGAGTACATCGAGCGCTTGCAGGACGAGGGTGCGTTGTACAACATCATCTTCCGTGGCCTTCTGTACTATGAGGCCCTGAAGAAGGATGAGGCTGTTGAGGTTCCTCAGGATAGCTTGAACCGAATTGTCATGCGACGACTGGAGCATGTCTACTTCAAGGTACGTAGGACAATCCATTGGATAAAAACTCGTGTATATCTAACCCGAAATGATAGCCCGCCCAGGTTGTCAAGACGTTCGAGGAGAACTGCTGGAAGACGGTTGGTGATGATGTTGACTCCATCACCACCCCTCGCAACCAGGCTGAGGACCCCACATCCCTTGTCAACGTCCTCTGCAACTACCTTTACAACAACAGCGAGGGCATTATCCGCGCTCGGGCCCTGCTTTGCCAGGTCTACTTCCTTGCGCTCCATGACGAGTACTACAAGGCTCGCGACATGATGCTGATGTCACATCTGCAAGAGACGGTCAACGGGTTTGACGTTCAGAGCCAAATCTTGTATAACCGAACGCTCGTTCAGATCGGCCTCTGCGCTTTCCGCAAGGGTCTGGTGTATGATGCCCAGAACACCCTGCAGGAGATTTGCGGCAGTGGTCGGCAAAAGGAGTTGCTAGCCCAGGGCGTGATGATGCAGAGGTACAACCAGGTGTCTCCTGAACAGGAGCGCCTAGAGAAGCAGAGACAGCTGCCTTTCCACATGCACATCAACCTTGAGCTGCTCGAGTGTGTTTACCTGACATGTAGTATGCTTCTGGAGATCCCGCTCCTGGCACAGACCGGCTCATCCCCAGATGTCAAGAAGCGTGTCATTAGCAAGACATACCGCCGCATGCTCGAGTACCACGAGAGACAGATCTTCACTGGACCTCCGGAGAACACTCGAGACCATGTGATGCAAGCATCCAAGGCCCTGGCCGCCGGCGAGTGGAAGAAGTCAATCAGCTACATCCACAGCATCAAGATCTGGGACTTGATGCCCAACACCGACGAGATCAAGACCATGCTGTCGAAGCAGATCCAGGAGGAGGGTCTGCGAACATACCTCTTCACCTATGCCCCCTTCTACGACACCCTCGCCATCGACACGCTCAGCGGCATGTTCGAACTCGACACCACCAAGGTGGCTGCCATTATCAGCAAGATGATCAGCCACGAGGAGCTGGCGGCCTCGCTCGACCAGGTCACCTCCAACGTCATCTTCCGCAAGGGTGTCGAGCTCAGCCGACTGCAGTCTCTCGCCCTCGCTCTGTCCGACAAGGCCAGCGCGCTCATCGAGACCAACGAGCGCACGCTGGAGCAGCGCACACAAGGCACCTCAAGCGCCTTTGAGCGACAAGGCGGCAGGGGCCGAGGAGGTCACAGGGGAGGCCAGCGTGGCGGCAGGGGAGGCCCTCGCGGAGGCGGCAACCCGCAGCGACAGGCTGGTGGCACGCAGTTCACGGGCGGAGCTCTGGGAGCGGCTGTCAGGGGCTAGGATGGGCAAGTTACGGGGGTGGGCGTCTAAATATTCAAGTCTTTTTTGGTCCTTTTTCTCTCTCTGTTTGCATGGGATGGGGTGCGCTTTTAATGAAAAAGGGCGAGCGAGGAAACAGAGGCAAACTCGCGACATGTGTCTGTTAGGTTGAACTGGAAATCAAAGGATACATAAAATGTCATGTTCGTGGTGATGATAAAAAGTGTAACTCCTGCGAAGCAGTAGAGATGAATGAATACAATGTATGTAAAAATGAGAGCTGCACATGTTGCACATGCTACATTCTAATGCTCACAGAAGCTCCATTCAACCATATTCATCGCCCCCTCCGTCCCTTGTTGAAGAACCGTCCTCTCCGCCATGAGTTCCTCACGAATCTTCTTCGCCTCCTCCTCGTCGATGGGGAAATCCACATTGTCATTGAACATCTTTGCAATCTCAGGAGACAAACGACTCGCCATCCCATGTCCTTCCTGGTGAGTCTTGGTCTGAGTCCACCAGTCCTTCTGCTGGGGCGGGACATTTGCGGTGGAAATCACAGGGATAGCAGGGTCGACGAGGAACAAAGCTAGGATCTTGCGATGTCCCGGCTTAGACTTATCAGCGAGAGAGAAGGATCCGACTTGGTGCTGATACACATTGGGGAAAAAGAGCGCTCGCCCTTGGCGGGTGAGAATGCCGCCAATGTCCTGTAGCGTGTTGCCCGAGACATTGATGGGGAACATGCGGCGGATAGAGACGAAGTCGTTCTGCTGGTATCCCAAGCTCATGGAGAGTTCTTCTCTGTCGGCTGGTGTGCGAAAGTTGAGGTGGCAGTCAGTGATGTTGTCGCTATCGTAGTAGAACAGCGCAGTGGACACGATGTGCTCGTTGAGTTGCCCCTCGACGTGCCAGGAACCGCCTTTGTAGTGCGGCTTGTCGGGGGTGAGGTGGATGTTGGCGAGCTTGACGATAACTTGCAGGCGGCGGGAGTTGTTGAAGAAGGAGGAGGACTTGATGTCCGAGGGGGTGAGGCGGAGGAGGACAGTGTCAGGGTTGGGTTCGGGGATGCGGAGGGGATGTGTTTGGATGTACCATTTGTTGTCGCGGCGATCACGTTCGTTTCGCCCTTCATCCTCTCCTTCATCCGCATCCTTTTCCTCCACTTCGATCACCTCCCCGTAATATTTTTCGTCCTCGGCATCTGAGCGGGGCTCCTCGCCCTCCTCCAAGGGTCTGTTCCTGTAATCACACCAGTTTTTGCAAATGTCGGGAACCTGACAATCAAGGTCTAGTTCTAAAGTAGACAAACGCTGATGAGAAAACTCCTTGGGCCAACGATACACGACGTCCCACGCTGGAAGCGCGAGGGTGATGAATTTCTCGATGATGGGGTATATGTCTGCATGGTCGACTGGGTGTAGGTTGTTGATGTAGCTGTCAATCTTGGCGTTACCGGCATCGTCTACGACGACGTCGCAGGGAAGCCACTGGAAGCGTGAGGAGAGCGAGGGAATGCCTTTGAGGGAGAGGTAGCCAGGGTTAACTACACTCGACTCCAGCGGGTGCGGCTTGGAGATGATGTCGCCTTTGCCACAGTTGTCGAGGCAGTCGGTGAGGTTGGTGGTCTTGTCAGGGAGGATGCGGGAGCGTCCGTAGAGGAGAGGCCAGAGAGAGGGATGAACTAGATCGAGCACAAGGCCGTCACTGCCTGGGTGCCAATCTTTACGGTCCTCTGGAACGTCTTCCAATCGTGAGACGGCGGAGTTGAGGGCTGTCCTGAGGTCATCTGGGATGAGCTTGTCCGACTTGAGGACACAGGCGGCGTAGTCCATGACGGGGATGAGGCCCGTCTTTTCGTACATTTCCGCCTTGAGCTTAATCTCTTTGATACACTGCAGGATGATGTGATATGTTAGCGGCTGACCCCTTCAACAAGGCAAGAAACGAGGCAATATATCCATAGGATGGCAGTTCCACTTACAGCATCTGCCATGGCAGGCGTAAAGTCAGCAAACTTATTCAACTTCTTCCAATTCATCTTCAGAGCCTCATCCTTCCACTTCTTCGCAATCTCGGCATCGTTGACCTTGCGCCACCACTCAGGTTTATTGGTAAGCTCCTCAATGACTTTGAGCATGCACACCTCCCGGTGAATCAGCGTCGCAGCCTTCCAGTCGCGATCATTATCACCCATGATGATGGGAAAGCGATCTTCGCTCGTGGGCATGGCATCGAGGGTGAGGCCATAGCCAGGGCGTTGGATAGTGGCGCCAGGAGAGCATTTCTGAACATGTCAATCAGCTCTCTCTCTCTCTCTCTCTCTCTGTGTGTGTGTGTGTATGTGCGTGTGACTGATGGGGTAAGAATGAATACCTGTTGACGCTCACTGGCTATTTCGTAGGCCACCTCGTCAAAAAAAGGCGTCATCGAATCATATATATCACCAATGTTCTGCCGGACCCATTCGCGTGTGTCATAAAGACTGGGCTTTGTGGGTTGCTCTTTTGCCCATTCCTTGAATCTGTCTCTCTGCTCTGGGGTTCCTGGGAACTTTACGTCGGACCAAGTGACCCAATATTTGGGCTCAGAGTCGACAGCAGCAGGAGGAGGAGCAGCCGCAGCCGCAGCGGTCTGGGATTTCTCAGACATTGTTGGGTTGGGTTCAATTGAAGGCGTATGGTGTCTCGGTATGGTTGGTAGGTGAGGCGATTGATGGATAACTGGCCAACTAGTAGAGATTCTTCCGCGGGACAGTTCTAGTCCTTTATACTCCAAGATTCGTCTCGTGCCCCAGTCTCCTTTCTGTGAGGCTGGATGATCGGAAAATCGAAGCTTTGCCGAATCTTGGCACAGCTGGGATAAAGGGTGCCTTGGCCTCTCAGTCCAGTCCAATGGACCATGGTGACGGGGTTTTGGAAATAAGTTGGTAGCGAAAGGGTTTTAGGTACAGAAGCCGTGTTTAAGGCCATAGGTGTTCTGCTATGTGTATGCATACCCGTTCCCAAGTAAGATATACCTCGTGGCTACCTAGGGAACCACGGAAATGCGGCATCGAAGAATCGCGTTAAAATACCTAGGCAGCGACGCGAATGGATGCATGATGCTGCATAAGGAGACGAGAAGGGCGTGTCGCGAACATGGCACGAGGTCACGAGGTGCTTGAGTGAGGGATCCTTGGGTTGATGCCTGCTTGAGTGAGATCAAGATGTACAAAGTATTACTCATACTCCCTGCTAAGTGCCGACTCTCCTCGTATTAGTGGGGGTGAAGCTCTAATAAAAGTAGTGGGTTCTAATAGTACAGGTAGTACTCCGTACCACTAGTAGTAGTAGTACTACCGTAAGGCACTTGAGCCTTGCTACTATAGTATGTAAGCGTCTGACACTTGAACATTTCAACTCTTGATGCCTATTCGAGCAAGGCAAAGAGAAGAGACAACTACTACCGATTACAGAGTAAGCCCGGCTGCATCTTGCTTCTCAAAGTATGATAGATCTGGCGGTCGGTTATAATCCTGATACCAGGATTCCATACCGCCCATTTCATTGCAGAACCACGGTGTCAGTTGGGTAACCGATAGCCATACGGAGCATCGTGGATTGTTTTGCCTCTGCGTGAGAAACCGAGATCCATCTAGCGTATGAGGATCCTCGACAAATGTCCATTCCAAGGTTTGAACAATCTCCGGCGTCTCAGTGCCAGCGGTACAGGCGTGTCTGCTCGTTAACCAGAGCCTTAAGGCGAACCCAGACGTCCTCGTAAGCATTTATTTGAGGAGTTGCCGCGATAGACGACCCATCCCCACTTGTCCTACGAGTACTTCCTGAGCTGAAGCCACTTGGCAAAGACCTGACAATCAGACAATCTGTCGTACGGCGACGATATCTAAATACGGGCGTCCGTTGACGAAGAATGTGGAAGATGCTGACAGACGATAGCTGCGTCCAGTCGTCGTCGACCTGAATGCCCTCAAAGCCGTGCCCTGACCCACCAATCCTAATAAGGTCTGACATTTCAATACTCGAATGAGTATGGAGTATGGATGTTTTATGTGAGCGAGGGAAAGAAAAAAAACCATAAGTAAATACCCAATATGAGGGAATATGCACTGTGGTGATGAAACAAAGGCACTCTCGCAAGCATAAATGCTCAACTAAAAACAGCCAACAAACAGTGGGAATTCGCCATTAATACGGGGCAAAGCCGGCAAAATAGGCGCGGAAAAGTTACCGGATTCCACTGCTGGTTGGCGCCTTAATTTACTAGGACTAATAGTACATTGAACGCCCGCTTGTACGAAGTACGGGGCATGTAGATACGAAGTTGTATATCCGAGGTGGTGGTGGACCGAGGTTCTCATACTATAGTAATCATCGTACAGAGCTCCAGTCTTTCTCCTGCTGCCAACCGCAAACATCTCACCAACTTCACCACTCTTGGGCAGCACTGAGCCTCAACCTCGCCTCCTCCTCCTCGCCCTCGTCCTCTACCGCCGCCGCAATGACCGATACCGTCGACATTGCTACTGTCGCTGCCGAGCCCGATGCTCCGGTTGCCGACGTCGTCGCTGTGGCCCCAGCAGCCATCGAAGTCCCTCCTCCGATGCCCGTGCCCGCCAGATCCTCCACGCTCGGCGCCTCCTTGGCCGCTGTGCCCTCTAATACCGATGCCTTCATGGCACACCTCCTGCGGTGTCTCCAAACCCGCGCCGGCACCGACGTCGTCCTCCAATTCCTCGCCTACTCGTTCCGCCTCTCCGGCTCGCTGCTCGACTCGCTGAGCCGCTCCGCCCTGCGCCAGTCCGCCCGCCACCTCGTCGACATGGCTTTCCGTCTTCCGCCCTCGACGAGCGTTACGTTAACGTCTGCGACACCGCCACCGGCGGCCGCGCTGATGCTTAAGCTCAGCGCGCGCTTCAAGGCCCTGAATGCGTTGCTGAGCGAGACGCGCACGATTAACCGCCTGTGGGGGTTGCTCGGCTTATACTTTGCGCTCAAGCGCCTAGTCGTCAAAATGACTACCAAGAAAACCGACGCCGAGAAAGCGGATGTCGTTGAGGCGCGATTCGACTCTGTTGTCGCTTTCGCGCAGGTCCTGTCCTTGATTGCCTTCCAGGCTTTCGAGAATCTGGCCTACCTCAGCGGCAAGAAGGTCATTGCGCTGAAGCCCGCGACGCAGGGCAAGTTTGCGCTGCTGAGTGGCCGGTGTTGGGGAACCTATGTGTTCATCGAGCTGGGCAGGCTGCTTGTGGAGCGGTCGCGCAAGACCATCAGCGGGGAGGCGGTTAAGGATCAGGCCTGGGCGACGAACTGGAGCAAGAGCTTCTTGCGGAATTTGGCCTGGGCGCCGCTGACCTTGCATTGGAGTGTGCCGAACGGACCGCTGCCGGATATCTTGGTGGGCCTGTTGGCTATGTATCCTTCCACCGGCATGATGGTGGATTTGTGGCGGGAGACGGCTGTTGCTTGAACGAGGAGTTGACATGTGAAAGAGATGGGAAGACGACGGCTGTTGCGATGAGTAACAGTGTTACACGGAGCTTGAGAGGACGTGATGCCAAGACCGTTCGCAATTACAACATAGAAGGGCTACTATCCTTGCTGCTTGGAAGCATTTCCTATTTTATTGTTTGGTCTGTGTACTAGTCATGTAAATTTCATGAATATACCTTGCTTCTTTC
Source organism: Mycogone perniciosa (assembly GCA_025331125.1). NCBI lineage: Eukaryota > Fungi > Ascomycota > Sordariomycetes > Hypocreales > Hypocreaceae > Mycogone > Mycogone perniciosa. The sequence goes on along the minus strand of JAOALB010000076.1, from coordinate 5,600 downwards.
TTTTGTCTGCTTTAATGCGGAGGTCCCTTTGACATATCTAATGATACTGAGCTTCATACAAAATCGTCCACCTCTTTCACATCCACAGCCGTCGTATTTCTTTCAATGTCCAATACTTCCTCATATTCTCCGCCCCAAGCGTCTTCACTTCTTCATCAAGATGCGTCCACAGCACTGACCCCCACGACTCCATCTTCTCCTTCAACACACTCATCTCAAAATCTCTCTCACCCGACCTGCACTTTTTCAAATACGCCTCAAACTCCTCTAGACCTTTGTGAATCTGCGCGTGCTGCTGCACCAAGTCCCCATTCTTGGGGTTGAACTCGGGCATTTTCACAGCCAATTTGGGGAAGAAGTGCCGCTCTTCGATGCCGTGATGCATCGTCAGGCCTTTGGCGAAGTCGAGGCCAACGTCAATGAGTTGCTTGAGCGTCATGCCATGGGGCCGGCGACCGGTGGTACAGGCCTGCCAGAGCAGAGTCCAGGACTGTCGGAAGTGATCATGCTGCGGGACCTGGTTACTCCTGGTGTTGTTTTGATGAATGTGGTAAAAAGGGACGTTGGCTCGGGTCACTTACAAACGCATCCATCCTTTCTGCTAGCTGGTTATACATCTTGAATTCATGATCAGATAGCGGAGGCAAAGGCTGAGAGGCCTTGTCGCCGGGCGGTCCTGGTTCAGCGGTGTTCTTTTCTGCTGCCATTGTTGTCTTAAAAATAGTTGTTATTTTCTTTAAACCAACACAGGTAAATATTTCATTCAGGAACTGTGTTATCTTCCAGCCTTATAACGTCCGCATTGGGGTCCTCAGCGCCTCTTTGCGGCACGAATCGCGGCTTTGAAGGCCGATAGTTCTGCCCAATCAATATATTCACACGTAATCATCTGTAATGCTTAGTACTATTTGGAAAGCTAAAGCGTTCGATTCTTCGGTCCGCTATGCGGGTTTCCAGTCCATATTCAGCTAATTACGTTTTACCTAACTGCTGTGCTGGATCTCGGCGACGGGCCGAACGACGAACCGAGCTTGAGTTGAGAGGAGACTGGCGCATCGCGGAAAGACTTGTAGATGTCGGTCGCTAGTTGAGAAGCATGTCCCGCTCCAGACATGAGCTGGGCTACCGCATTTACGGGACCAACGACCTCTATCACGAAGGTTTAGGCTGGTAAGTCAGGCATGCTTCTCTCAGGGCGTAGCAAATGCCACGATCTGGAGAGATTCTAAGGAGGGCTTGCGATATCTCTCGCCATAGCCATCCATAGTCTGTGGAACCCCTGCAGGAGCATCGCCATGCTGGCGCCTAACAAGCAGCCTTACATGATGCGGCCATCTCAGGCGACGAATTAAGGGCTCAGTTTCCTCGATGGACTGCTGCTGAGTCTCACTTCGATGATTGTCAGCTCAAAAAACAAGGGAGTGACAATAAAACACGGACCGTACGGCTTCATTTTTCATGTTCGCTTTAACCAGTCATTTATATATTATGCTTTGCGTCCCTGTTAAGTAAGCAATGTTTAGCTTATTTTGTCACCCCGCCTGATATACATGCAATGGGCCGACAAGAATTATGTAAATAAGCAGATATAGAAGGCCTTAAGTTTGGTAGATTTAGTAGATTTGGAGTGCTGGTGGGTGAATCTCCCGCACCACATCTTTATTCCTCTTCAGAGATGTTGGTTGTTGAGCCAGCTGTTCTTTAGGTCTCGAAGAGCTAAAAACGCGGTACTTTGTACATGCGAAAGAATTGAGGTTTCGCAGAAGCACAGATCTTTCGTTTACCCACTGTACGACACGCAGGCTTATTATCGGTCTCCTTAGAACTTCTCAACAAGTAATACCCTCTTCTACTTCCTAGTACACCACTTGATATAGCTTTCCTAATTATGCAGAGGCTTCTACATCAGCCAGTAAATATTGTATAATATATAAGTAATAGAATGATAAAAGAACGACGGAGACCAAATGGCTAAAAGGAGACTGAGATATTCGTGGCGGGGCAGCAAACTGCGGGGTGTTGAAATAATATAATCCAGGGGCTTCCCGCCTGGTTTCTACAAGTTCTTTGCAAAAACACCAAGGCTTCTTCATGCTCATGAGTCAGGACAAAATGAACCCGGGCTCCTCTACCTGCGAGGTGTGCTGTGACTTTGATCAAGAGCTACTTATCCAGAGGGGCAATGAACGCGCAGCGGAGTTCTATATCTGTAGCTTGCAGGAGCTGTCCAAATCAGCGCGGCGATGCTTCACTTGCGGTCTTCTTATACAAGCCTGCAGACACTGTTTCCCTGACGCTGTGAATGAGCCGGGGCTTTACAGCGTTGTGGTTACCGTCAATACGACACCGGGCAGGGCGTTGAGTCTCACCATCAGGAATAAACTAATAGATGGAGACACAGTATTTCGGTCAATCAACTTTCATTCATTTCCAGGTAGCGACTCTATTATATCATGTATACATTGAAGTTCTCGCTGTACTGAAACTCACAAAGACAAACCTTGCCCTTGGTCATTATTCAAGCCGTGGCCAGCTATTCCTTGTGATCGCCAGCTCCTGGCCCATCAAGTCAAATCGTGGATAGACTCCTGCGAGAAGAATCACCCAGAATGCTCGACACCTGCAGTTCAAACCCTTCCCAAGCGGGTTGTTCAAATCACCCCCAGCCCCAAGGCAGGCGAGCTCAAGATTCGCCTTGTTGAGAGCATCCCATCGGCACATAGTCTCTATGCCTGTCTCAGCCACTGTTGGGGAAAGCATCAGATCATTCAAACCAAACAACATAACCTCGCGAAACACCAGGCAGAAATTCCCTGGGACTCACTGTCTACCACCTTCCAAGATTCAATCGCCTTTTGTCACATCCTAGGCATTAACTACATCTGGATAGACTCTTTGTGCATCATACAAGACTCCGGAAAAGACTGGGAAGAGGAAGCAGCAAAAATGTCCGATTATTATGCCAATGCGTACATCACTCTGGCAGCTACATCAGCATTGGACGGGACGGTGGGATTGTTTCCTAAGCGGCGCGACTACGATGAGCCTCTGGAGCTTCACGGCACTGATCCTCGTGGACGTCTCTATAGTCTTATGGCCAGTACACACATCTATCACCCTTACGAAGTCTCGCCAGGCGCAGATTTCATTCCTGATTTTCCTCTTATGACACGTGGATGGGTCTACCAAGAGCAGATGTTGTCCCGTCGGTACCTACATTTTTGCCAGAGGGAGCTCGTATGGGAATGCCGTTCCGAGACAGCCTGCCAGTGCGGACTATTCGTCCAGGGAACGGATTGGCAGCTCCTTCGCACCAACTCAAGTCGGAGCGTCATGAGGCACGACCTAAACACCATAAGCATTCAAAAACGTCGTGAGCTATGGTACGACAATGTGGAGAGTATGATGAAGCTCGATTTTACCTTTCTTCGAGATCGGTTACCTGCTGCGGCTGGCCTGGTCTCACATCTTGCAAAAGCATTTCATGCTCGATACCTTGCCGGTCTTTGGGAAGATAGCCTCGTGGAGGACCTCTGTTGGTTTGTGGACGAATATGGACGACGGCCCAAGGAGCTGGCGGGAATACCTTCATGGTCCTGGGCCTCGGTTGCAGGTGGCCTTGATACGGTATGGTGTCAACGAGGATTGAGTGACGACACTGTAACGATGGCTGCCCAAGTCTTGGATCTTGACTGTGTATCAAACGGACCGGTTTTCCTTGGACGACTCACGCGGGGTGTGATTACTCTGCAAGGTTCAGTTGTCGACGCGACCATATCGGTCCAGCCAGACCCTGATCCTGATGCGGAGGCCGAGAACAAGTGCACGCTGGCGTTTGAAGGCGTTAAAGATGACGAATCGGCCAAATCTGACTGGTTCTTCTATGCAGATGCCCCATGTAATGAGACGAATATCCGGAATGGCGCCAGGGTAAAAGTCATCAAGATGATCACGGGGCAATTGAAGAGAACACACAGAAACTGGGCTATCTTTCTTGTTTTGCAACTGCTTGAAGGACATGACGATGAGTGTGAGAGAATAGGTGTAGTACAGACTCATAGCATAGCGAGCAACCAGCGGACTGGAAAGCGGTGCTTTATACAGTGGTTTGAAGAGAACTCCAAAACCCAGGAGATCAAGCTTCAATAGATATAACAGTACTTTCATTAACGAATCTATTGAGAATCTATGTCGTCGTCTCCATCTCCATCTTCATCGTCTAGTTTGGGATCTGTTTCTCTCCCCGTACAAGAATAGCAATGGAGGACCCCTCCCTGACACCGAACGGCTCCGTATTGCAGGCCAACAACGTAGCCCCAATGGCGTAGGAATGAATAGTCAAAGAGATGAACTCATTGCTGTCCGATGAGAATATGTCTTCCAGTGCCGCATGCTTCCTCGCCGTGTGCTCTTCAGTTGTCTCCTCACGATCATGCGACCTGAACTGATCCTCTTCCGGGAAGCCCTCCTCGATGGTGTAACCGGGACAATTTTCTTTGATCCAGGTACCCGTTCTTCTCATGTCGCATGTGTGAAGGGTATACCGCTCACGCAGTTTCTCCTTGATGAGGGGCCGGAAAGGCTTGCCGTTTTCTTCCATGACGGGTGAGAAGACGTACTGGCTTGTCTGAAGACACCTTGCTAGGGGACTAGTGTAGAGCGTCTGAGGAAGTGGTATTCCATCCTGTTCAACGGATTTCACCCAGAAATTGCCTAGTTCCTGGACTTGCTGTATGCCCTGCTCACAGAGAAATGAATCGAACCAAGTCTCTTTCCCATCGCCATCCATCAGAGACCATTTGTTCTATCATCTTGGTTAGATCTTCATATGTTGTTAAAGCCTTAATAGTGAGCACGTACATCCCACAACTCAGTGCCGACTTCGGCGTGCTTCTTATTGTGGAAGCCAAAGCCATGACGTGTCAGGTACAAAACTTTGTACGACACGTTGGCAGGAGAGTCTCTATTGAGGGCCTTTACATGAGCTGCAAAGCGCGCCCAGTCTCTCTGATCGGCGGCATTTTGATCATCGGTTGGATATGCTCGTGGGAGCAAAGCCAAGCTGGGCTGTGTGGTGACTTGATGTTTGCCGTCAGAAGAGTGTCGGGCCTTTTCAGCCAGGTCCTCAAAGTACCCAGGCTCTGCATGAAATGTCCACTGATTTGCCATTGTTAACTTGAGAACTCTCGAATCTCTATAACACTTTGAGAGTGCCAAAGAAAGAGATGACCAGATAGGGAGGTTGAGGTAAAAATGCGGAGTTGCCACTTTCGGGTCCATTTTCAGCGCTAGGTAATTTGGGGAAAGTAAACTATTACGTGTACGACTTGCAAGCGCCGATTTCAGGACATCTCAGAGTTGAAGGACATTTTATTTAATCCCTATTTCTTTTACTTGATCTTTTTAAAACGTTTATGAGCTCAGATAACTTGGACAAATGAAAGGCAAATAGATGGCCTGCATGCATGGTCTCGCGGTCTTGGTGCCAGGACTCCCGGTGTGTCGCTCTCTTCACCATTTGCGAATATCAATCACAGATCAACAGTATAAGGGCTCATTGACGAATGCATAAAATGATAGAATTCGACACTCTTGCTTAT
>JAOALB010000075.1:0-132904 GCA_025331125.1 Mycogone perniciosa | reverse complement strand
GGGGGGGGGTATAGTATTATCGTCCAGCTTTAATCTCAGCTATCAATCACAGATCAACAGTATGAGGGCTCATTGGCAGGTGCATAAATGATAGAATTCGACACTCTTGCTGATCTCAAGTTAGGTGGGAAAAGCGGCTGTTTAAATACATGAAAACTTGCTAACTAGCTGATCATAACCATCCGGATCTAGGAAATCTAGCTGTCATGATATCGCCATTGACTTACGGATCCGGCTGTTGTTGCAAGCTAGTTGGGAATCAAGGAATGGGCGTTGGAATGAAGGAATGTGTCATGTTGTGGAATATGCCGTGATGTGGAACTATCCGTTACTGAGGTTGACACCAGCGCTCTTGGGTTAAAGGAAGAGTGCAGTTTATTTGCAGCACTTCGGTATCGGAGGCCGGACAAAACGACAACGGAGATATAAATAGGACTTATCCGCTCCGTGGGAAACGGCGACCGGTCCAAACAAACTACGGGGATAACAGCTCCACGATGGCTGACAGATCTGCAATGATGTATAAAGAGGTCTATGTCCTCACTCGCCGGAAAGAAGGATCTCCTCCTCCATAGAACTCAAGATAGCCTCTTTGTGTACTACTATCTTAAGAAACAGTCACGGTCTCAGTTTGATACTCATCGTCGCTCTCCTTCACTTCCTCCAACGCTACCTCTTCCTTGACATATTCGATGGTTTGGCAACTCCGGATTATTAATCTTTAACGTCGGGTCTCTGAACTGCTCGGCAAGTGAGTATACGATATAATATATGAGCCTAAAAAGCCCCAGGATTTCTTGATTACTTACCAATATCTGCCGGGGAGCATCAACATAGGTCTTACATGCTTCCGACAAAGCCCGATTGTGGAGGGCCTTTGAGTACCTGTTGTTTGTCAGTCGCCAAGCCTCATGCCATGCTCACAGGTATCTCGCGGTCACTGTTAAGCGACTTCTTGATTAGTGAAACGCGTATTTCTTCCAAGCTCACCAAAATCATGTAAGGGAACTGAAAGTAGTATGGACCAGACATATTGGCTTGACTTCTGGTGTTGACGAGAGACAAGGAATATCTTAGGCTAAGCATCTGTTGGACTTTTATGTCATCAATATTGTGTATCTCCCTGTCAAATCACCCGGCCTGGTGGCGAAACAACGTCTAAGGCGAACTCTTCATAAGTACAGTGAATATATGGACGTTTTATCATTCCTTTTTAGCCGAGGGCTTCATAACAGTACTTTCGGCAATAGGACCCGGGTACACATAATGATACAATCGACGAGGACTATACCCAGGCCTCAAATACAGTGACGAAACAGTAAAATGGACACAATGGTATGTTGGCTGCATGACCGCACTCAGGAATACAATAAATCTATAAACATGGAAGCTTAATTATATACAATATGAAACCCGTCAATCGAGCTTCCTCCGTCTTATCCGAATAGGAACCTTGCGATCAAATGCAAGTGACCCAAACGGAAATCTTGTCATATCAGACCTCGTCTTCCCAGCGTTCTCATGATCTACAAGCTCAATCTCAAACATCCTCAGAGTCAAAGCTATACTGGTCATGACTTCGTGTTTGGCAAAGCTTCGACCAGGGCACATGGCGGGCCCTCCTCCGAAGGGGAAGTAGTGATTGCTCAATCCCGAGGTGACTACAGTCGCCCGTTTGTCATCTTCTGACGTGCGCTTGCGATTCTTCACAGCAGATGTGTAATCCCCATGCTTGCGAATAGGTCCGCTAGTCGGGTCATCTGGGTAAGAGAGGAAACGCTCTGGCCAGAAGCCATCAAGAGGGTGCTCAAATTGGCCGTTTGGAAGGCGTTGTCCTGCATTCCAAAACGTCTCGTCCCGGCCAGCTAGCCAAGTGGTCGCCATAACCAGCGAGTCTTTGGGCAAGACCCAGCGGCCAAATGGGAGGTTGTCGGTTGTGCATACGCGAACGACAGATCCAGGAGAGCGAACTCGCATTGTTTCCATGAAAATTGAAGTCAGTAGCGGGCTGGACGACAGCTGTGTGGAATCAGGAATTGCAGATCCGGCATCGAAGGCAGCGGATATCTCAGTGAGGACACGGCTTGTGGTGTCCTTTGAGAGGATGATTTCCAGGAGAGACCAGATTACAGCGGGGACCTCATTCGCGTTAGACCTATAGCAACGTTGTTAGCCAAGATATAAGAACGTGACAGAAAAGCAAGAGGGCAAATTACGCTATTAAGAGGCCAAGGGCATTCGCCGCCTTTCCCGTCTCTGTCATCCCAGTGGCCCGCCATCTTCGTTGCATGGCTTGAATCAAGGGTGAGCCAAAAATGGGGTTGTAATCGACATCACTGTCATCTGCATCCCAATCAACCCGTTGCTCCAAATACTCCCCCCACAGCTTTAGGTTGTCATGCATCCTATCAAGAGATTGGTAGGCTTTCGGCGCTAACCAACGGGGAAATCCTTGGACCAAGGGACGAATATTGCTCTCGTACGCCCAGAAATCTTCATAGAGTGTGGGACAGAGAGAGAAAAGGGCCTCGCCGTAAATGGTGTCCACTGAAGCGCGGAACAACCGCCGCCTCATGAAGTCATAAAGGTCAGGAACATATGTCCAATCGTCTGTTGTTATCATTGTGTCCGCCTCAAAGAGGCGAATCAGCCTGTGGGAGAAGTTTTCGCCTATCTTTTCAAGTTGACGACCTTGGAGAAATGTGAGAAACTCCTTTCGCTGGCCGTAATTGACACGCTTGTTCGGGTCCATGTTCTCGAACCCTGGAGCTGGTGTGGGTAGATATCCCGATTTGTCATCCTCGAACATCTTGATGTCCTCCTGAGGCATGCCGAAGAACTTGAGAAGGGCACTGAGAAGAAGTGGTGTGCTGAGCAGCTCATGGGATCGAGCAAAAAGCGTCCGTATTTCTTCACCATGGGAGACATAGGTCATGCGTTTTGGACCGAGTCGGAGTTGAAAAGGCACTGCGCCGAACTTTTTTCTGAAAGGGGTCAATTTAGTTAGGGGTTGATCATCCATGAGAGTTCATGGATATCTATAACTCACTGGTGCTTGAGGAGGAACTTTTCCGTATTGGTCAACATGCTGAACGCATTTCCAATAAAGGGGAGGAAATATGGGATCTGGGGCGGCGTTTGGCTCCCATTTTTGATGGCTTGGGAGAGAATGTATCGGAAGAGTGATTGCAAATAAGTCACGATAGGAATACTGAGAATCGCCACAACAACCCATCCTGCCAAGGACTTATAGGACGCCTTGGGAATTTCAATAATGGCCTCCGAGAGCATGGTGGCTGACTGGGCGTGTGGTATAGCTTAGTGAAAAAAGGAATGAAAAAAAATATGTTGCTGGTGAAGAGAAGAAATCTGGCCCTCATCCTTTCAATATATCGTGGGAATTTCAATGGGTGCGGTTTAACAATTTGATATCTCCCCCCCCCCCCCACCCCCCAGACTAGGGGTGGGTGTCGGCTATGCCGGCAGTGTAAAGAAAAAGAAGAAAGGCAATGACCATTCGAACCATTAGAACCGAACCGTTAGATGATTATATGATCACTGGCGTCATTTAGGCTATTGCCTTATTTGCAGGGCACGGCGTATTTTACCGACTATCCATCCAATCATCCTTGACACATGTTACTGTCACAGAGCCAGTCCAGGAGACCCCCTGGGCAGATGCAAGGGTCTTAATCCTATTTCCTCCCTTTATCGATTGTGACTCTGGATATTTCATTTGATTCGGGTTCTTTTGTTTTCAGGAGGTATTCACATCTGATTAGTATGGATATCCCACAATGACATGCACAGCGTTCTGCCTATCTGTAGGCCTGTCTAATATATCACATTTCTTCCATCAATTACACTGCATTGAACATCAATACGAAGTGAACAGGGTTCAATCACCTAATCCTTAGTCCTAAAGGTCGTCCTACTCTTCATTTAATCAAGTATAATGAGCCTAACGCGGCCCGAATTGGATGTGATGACACTCTCAGCTCAGAAGGAACAGAATAGGTGGAAGCGCCGTTGCCGCCCCTGGCAATATGGATTACAGTCACCTCAACGAGTTTTGAGCTGGGGTGGTTATATCCGTCTTTTTTTTCTCGTATCTGTTAATTGATCGATTATTATATACCTGCTTAGGGGTATATCTGGGACCAGAGAAACCCTTTGCCATACAACTCCTTAAACCTGTTGGTACTTCCCTATTACAGTAATTCTTACGAGATCTTTTAAGTCTAAATTGTTTCTAGAAGTTGCAAATAGAGATATGGTGAACCGTCTCTCTAAAGCTGAGGCGAAGCTGCCGCGTTGCCGGGTGCGATCCATCTTGACTTTTAGATGTTCTCCACATTATGAGCCGACATTCGGGCGGACATTTTACATTTTACATATCGGCAGTAGTGTTAGTTAGTACTAGTAGAAGGCGTTGCCTGCTGAAGGCTTGGACGCTTGGAGGCTTACGAGGGTCAACCTAGTCCATACCTATTCTCAACCAAGTCTCCTGATTAACACTAAACTGGGCAATAGATAATAGTATTGTTTTTAGCGGGCTGTATTAACTTGTTATAGACTAGTAGAAATCGAGCATACTGCTTCACTCGCATTATTGCAATCAGGAACCGTGCGATTTGGTGACAATAAGGCACAAAAGGCCACACCACAAAACAAGTACGAAGTACGGAGTAGGTTGTCATTAAATTAACGCGTCTAAGCGCGACTAGTCGGAACAAAGCCAGCGATAAGTACGAGTCAACAAGCGCTCTTAGCCTCGTAGACTGATCTTGATACGGAGGATTACAAAGACTAGAATCTCCTTAAAGCACCGAAGCCACCGGGGTAGACTCGGCAATTTGGGCTCATGCAAAAGGTCCAACTGTACTCCGTACGCTAACAATTCAGGGCCGAATACGGGGTACTGCCCAAGGTACGGAGTAGATATACTACCTAATATTTTTCGATGCGTCAAGGGGAGAGATAGCAGGGTAGCATTGTTTGTTATGTCGGACGAGACGTTATGCCGGTATGTCACCAATGTTTACCTGTCTTGCCACTAACTCGTCACTAGTCACTAGGCCTCGATGGCCAAATGATTATGTAAAAACATATATATATATAGTAGATCGAGGTACGAAGTACTAAGCAATTAAGTCTATCAGCCAGGCTTGTTTTGGTTGACCTCACGGCAGCGTCAGCTAATAGTATTTGGCTAGTCTCGAGAACAAACCATGTTTGAATCTCAAAGTGCGGAGTAGTATTATCTTACTCTTTCAGCTTTGCCTATGTTTAGTGTGTAGGCACGGATCGTCGCTCTCTAGCAACGAATTACCAAGGGCAGATGACATTGCCCAGACAAGACGGAGAGCATGGATCTCAAACAAAAGCTACGGGAATTCACATACTTCGCAATAGGTGGTGATTAGCTACAACTTCCTCAAACGAGGGTGCTCAATACATAAAATCAAAGTTCAAAATGCAACTTCGTGGGATATGCCCTATAAGGCAAGAGTAAGATATCCTCTCCGTGCACCTGCAATACCTCAAGATAATCCAACCCCAACCCCAAAGGGCTTGTAGGCCCAACACAAGACCATCAAAAGCCCCCTTCCCCCCTGTCGCTTTCCTTGCTGCTTCGTTACATCTCTCGGGCGGATTATTTCTGCATGGCCAAGAGCTGATGTGGGTTGTGGAGCTCCCGCATCAAAGACAGAAGGAGAACCATCAGCTCTTCCATGTGCTGCCTATTGGTGACCTCGAACGGCTTGTACTGAGTCATGGTCAAGAAAGCCGGCTCAAATGGCTGGTTCAAGTCCTCATCGTCATCACCCCTAGCCTTAGTCGGAGCACCTGGTGGAGTGCGTCGATCAGGAGGAGCAAGATCAGGGCTAGGGGTTTTTTCCGCACGGGAAGCCTTGTGGGAGCTGGCCCCCTGCCTTGTCTTGCAGATAGCCAACTCGACACTTTGGCCTGACGATCTTGGTTGGTGATCTATTCCCTTACCCTTGGGTACATTCGCGGACACTGAAGATGCGGTTGAAAAGAGACTTGGCGTTGGCGATGCTGGCGATTCCTGGGCTGGTGTGATTGACTTTTTGCCAGTGATATATTCGATGTACTTCGTATCGTATTCAGCGACCGTGATATATATCTCGTCAAAGTCTTGAGATAAAAGAATTCGTCTAGACGAAGCATTAGTCTACCTCTCAGTAATACTAGCTATTCCTGGCAACACCGGCAATAGCAAGCAACACCAGCAATAATAGACAACAGCAATAACAAAACGTGAAGAAACGTACCGAAAAGAGTTGTCTGATGATCCCCGCAGTCTCCCTGACTCCGGCTGAGTGCAAATCCAAGCTGCCATCTCTGCGCTTTCTTGCATTTGGATGTTTTTGAAAGTTGCCCGGTCACGCCGCCTAGCCTTTACTTCTATGATGGCAAGGCTAGGGCAATCTTCATCAAGCTTGCTGGGGAATCAACTGCAGATAGCCATCCGTCATGGCAGTAATGAGTTTAACGTCGGCTGCGCCCTTGGGTTGAGTGATGGAAAAGGCCTTGCGGTAAGGAGACCAGCGAATTTTGCCATATACTTTGTCATAATGGATGCATAGGCCCCGAAGAAGGGAGAGGAATGAGGTGTTTACCTCATCTTCGCCTGGGGGCCGTGTCCGTAGCATGGCGTTTAGGACCTCCTGGTATGAGCTCCCCGAGCTCCCTGAGTTCCCTGAGGTGATTGAACCCCTGTCTGAACCCCTGTCTGAACCCTCATCGTGACTGTCGTATTGTACCCCGTGCTGACTGTCACCTGAAGACTTCCGGCTTCCCTGAGAAGCCGATGATGCTTGTTGACTCCTGATGACGAGGCTGGGGTCGGGCTCAATGATGGCTCTGACCAAGTCCTCCCAGTCCGGTGGTCGGGTTGACTGTCCCTTGACATCCATCTCCTTCAAGATTACGGCGCGCCGTCTGAGCGAGAGAACGGATTCCTTCCAGTCCGACAGGCCATGCCAATCCTTGGGGGATTTGCTGTCTTGTTGAAGCGCATCATACCAAGGTAGGGGTTTTAGATCAGTTTCAGATGTCTTCGCCATATCGTCGCGGTCATTGGCGAAGATATCGGCGTGAGTCGGGCGGTGACGATCCTTTATCTTCCAAAGAACTCTAAGCCGAAGCCAGTTGTCGAAGTCCAATTTGGATCCGGATCCCAGCTGAGGCAATTTATACAAGAGATTATCGGAAATTTGCAGCTTGTATGGGGCTGCGTCCGTTTTCCACTCTGTTTTGGTTGCTGGAAGGGGATCCTCATTGGACATGGTGGCGATTGGTGCTGAAGTTATTGGCGTCGGTGGTTTCGGGCCGTACTGAATGGTACTGTTGATGAAGAACGAGGAGCTTGGTTTGCTGAAAGGACAGCATACATCTCCATGTTAAATACTTCGAGTCTTCCCGCAGAGAATCCCAATTGGCAAGCGCCGTGAAGCCTCACCATCAGGAGTGATAAAGCGATAGAGTGATAGCCCGAAACGGGCCGCATGGTCAGGCGCGACAAGGCAACCGGCGCGTAGATGTGAGCGTGAGTTGGCAACCAGGGGTCAACCAACACGCATAAAAAGGTCCACCCAAGAAAAGGCCTGAGATTCCACCAATCGTGAACTTCCAACACAGTGTTCTGGCCTATTAATGGAAATGATGTTGTCGCCAAGTATTTGATTGCTGGCTGCTGTAACAACTGACGCCTTGCGACAGTTTACAAGCCCTGCATCGTCCAATGGATGTGTACCTATTGGCTTGCGATGACTCTGGAGTTGCCGCTGGCCTTGCATCAGGTTGATGCCTGGCGTAATATCTCATCCATGACCAAGAGATGGGGTCTGGTCTAATAAATGGGGTGGTCTTGTGCGTGGAGTGGCAGCTACCAAATGTCCAACAATGCCATTTCTACAGCAGGAGATGTAGAAGTGCTAAATATAAGCGCCAACAAAATCTGAAGATACCAAACATCTGGCATACGCCCAATTTACTTGTTTCAAGAAATTGTGAAGCAAATCCTTTCATCGTGGCTAGTTGCCATAGCATCACTCGGTACTCGCTGCACATCTATTTCAGCCATCGTCTCGATCTTCAACATTGATGATGCTCCAGGGTCTTGATTTTGGTAGTAACCCTCCTCTTTCGTAGTAAGGCCTCTGGGTATATTGGAGAAGTGAGTATGGCCTATCGGTTTAGCGAATATCCACCGGAACAAAATCTTCGCATCTGCAGGAACCGAATTCTCATCGCTGAGAAGATTTAACCGACGAGACACTCGTACATGCAGTTGCCCATTGACGGCATGGACCTGGAGAATACGGGCGCCACCCTCATGGAGGCTCAATACCAACATCTGTTATGAATTAGATATGACGGTAAATGGCAGCGCAAGTTAATGTAGATTACGGGGAAAGTATGGTGCCTGGACCAGCTGCAAGTGGCCAACCTTGATCTTAGAAATACCGCAGCCATAAGCAGCTCGCTTCGCAGAATTCTATCATCGGGTATAATGCTGTATAAAAGGCCCATCACAACATGGGGCACTGCTGGATCTTGCTTGGTACAATCAGGTTGTTTTACGGAATGATATAAACCGCGTATGCCAAATGAGTGATATTCGCCTCGTGAAGGGATCCTTTGCTGCCAACCGCCGGCGATTCGAAGCGGGGAGTTATATATCGTAAACAGTCTGTTAAAGAGATCTAATTAGCGGACCATCAACTGCCTTCCATCATCACACAACTCACGCATCGTTGCACCAGTATGGATTGCCCCCCATGTCATCAACACGTCGAAGATGCGGGATGTATTCTTCCCACTCCACCAACCCCCAAACCGCGGCGCGGTATCTGCCCACGCGAGATGATTCTGGCAGTCGTGTCCCATCAACGTAATAGTATTCGTCGTCACAAATTGGCTGCGGCCACTTTTCTCCCCTCTTCAAAAACAACTGAGCACGTTGTTCGGCTAAGCTGGCCGCATGGGGCAAAAAAAATCTTGGTTCCATATCAAGCGGATCGGATTCATCAACGTTGAACTCGGCGCCGCGCACGACATTCAGAGCCTCGAGATCGCTGTCGGCAAGGAGAGGGACATTCCAGAGTTTCTCAAGACGCCGTTTCAGCCTGGTATACTGGTCATAGAGCTGGAGATGCCATTCTAGCTGGGGGTCTGGATGTGGCCGAGGCAGGGATTTGACGATTTTCCAGAAGGCCTTGCGCTTGATTCGAAGCGGCGTCTCACGCGGGATATCCCATGATAGCGACATCTCAGGACTCTGACGGAAGGAGACGTCATGCGTGATCAAATGAGTTCCGATACCAGATGTTGTCAATGTGGGAAAGGAGTGTTGTTTCGATTTGTTTGTTTACATGTTGAATTTGGGACGAGCGGTGACGTCGGTCCATTAACTTCCGAGGAAACGCGCCGCGTCGCGTATATTACCACTTATAGAGATGCCTTACCTAATAATCATTACGAAGTAGGTACTACTACATACTTCGTACAGGTCCGCCTATAACCACAATTATTATTACTACCTCACCTATTTACAAAAGCGCACTGTTACGGACGATGGCCTTTATTCGAGATGAAGAGAAACTTCTACAGACAGAACAAAACAACATTCCTCTGATACATGACACTGAATTCCGTCTCCATGACAGTTGACTTGCCCTTGAAAAAACCATCCCTGTTGCTACACCCAGGAACCTACTCGTAGGCAGCACTCTGCCCATGCACCAGCCAATAAGTCACCCCTTTCGGTTGAAGCGCCCTCGTTCGCCTCAGGTGTTCATCCCCTTCTCGATGTGGAACTTTTGCAGCCATTGACAGACATCCTTGACCCTATGCATATTGGTTCTTACAAAGAATCAATCCTCCAATCGCTTGCTGACAAACTCAAATTGCCTGAGATCTCAGCGGCCGTCCATGAGGCCATAACTGCAACCTGACATCGCTTATAATTGCGCCTTCAAGAGGCCAATGAACACACGCGAGGGACATGTCAGGCGCCGAGCGAGCCCAAAATACGATTACGAGATGCAGTGTCTTCATACGCGAGGCTGCCTTGACCTGCCTGGCCGCTTACGTGGCTCGTTCGCATAGCCGGCATGGTTCGCGCACAGCTGTCAGGGAAGCGAACATGCGTGCAGACTCTACTTCGTATTCGTGGGATTACTGCCTGGCTTGTTTGAGCGTGACGGGTTCTATATGCGGAACATGTGTTATTAACATGAACGGTATGGCGTGACGTCTCACATTAGATTAGCCGCTGGAAAATAAGAGCCTCTTTCAATACCGAGATGAGGTTGTCATATTGAATCGTTGGAAACCGGCAGATTTCCTATGGTGGAATTCCAAAGCACGTGAAATGGTGTGCGAGAGGAGCCACAGGCCGACAGTCCGGCTTTGGCTTACAAACCTCATCCGACAGTCCGGCTCCTAACAACTTCACTTCACTTCACTTACAACACATTCATCATGAGGTCGCAAAGGCCTCTAAAGGCCGCAGCTCGTCGGCTGCCCAATGCGATAACATCATTATCATCACCATCTTCTTCTTCTTCTTCTTCTTCTTCTTCTTCAAGTCGCAGTGCTGCGCTCCTCCTACAGTCCTATTCCCAGACCCGAGACCGGAGCCGGAGCCATCACCATGGCGCCGCAGCACGGCATCATCAGTTCCACTCGTCCGCTGCCCGCAAGTCCGGAGCTGCTTCAAACCCAGCAATGGCTTTCCCTTGTCTAGACGCCATGGAGAGCAGGTCCGCTAAACTCGGCGCCGCTACTGCTACCGGCTCCGGCTCCCCCGGTTCAAGCAGCGGCCCAGAGCCGTCATACACATCCGGCGAGACACTCCATTACCACTGCAAAGAACCCTTTCTTCTCGACTGGGGCGGCATCCTCCCTGAATTCAACATTGCCTACGAATCCTGGGGTCAGATGAACGGCGACAAATCCAACGTCATTCTCCTCCACACTGGCCTTTCTGCATCGTCGCATGCCCACTCTACGGAGAGCAATCCCGCGCCAGGCTGGTGGGAGAAGTTCATCGGTCCCGGAGCTCCGCTAGACACAGACAAGTATCACATCATCTGCACCAACGTCATCGGCGGTTGCTACGGCTCAACCGGTCCGGGCAGCATCGACCCAGGCAACGGCGAGCGCTACGCCACGCGTTTCCCCATCCTGACCATGGAGGACATGGTGCGCGCCCAGTTCCGTCTCCTGGACCACCTCGGCGTGGAAAAGCTCTACGCCAGCGTCGGATCCAGCATGGGCGGCATGCAATCCCTCGCCGCAGGCGTTCTGTTTCCATCGCGCGTAGGTCGCATCGCCACCATCAGCGGCTGCGCAAGGAGTCATCCCTACAGCATCGCCATGAGACACACCCAGCGCCAGGTCCTCATGATGGATCCAAACTGGAACCGCGGGTTCTACTACGGCAAGGTTCCTCCGCACGCAGGGATGAAGCTCGCGCGGGAGATTGCTACCGTGACGTACCGCTCGGGACCAGAGTGGGAGCAGCGCTTCAGTAGAAGAAGAGCCGACTCGAGCAAGCCGCCAGCGCTGTGTCCAGATTTCTTGATTGAGACGTATTTGGATCATGCGGGGGAGAAGTGGTGTCTCAACTACGATCCGAACAGCTTGCTCTACGTGAGCAAAGCAATGGACCTTTTTGACCTCGGCCGCGAGAACCAACTATCCTCCTTCACCCGGCGATCCTCGCGCGAGAAAGACATCGCCTTGGGGACACTTCCCCCCCAGGACTTGCAATGCAGTCTCACCCTCCCCACGGAGCCCTACGAAGAACAACCCGAGTCCCAAATCGACACGCCAGGAGAGCCCCAGGTCCCCGGATCCTCACGTCCTCCCGCCGATCTAGTCCTAGGGTTATCGCCCGTGCGCGACATCCCCACGCTGGTCATGGGCGTGGCGAGCGATATCTTGTTCCCCGCGTGGCAGCAAAGAGAAATCGCTGAGTCGTTGCGCTTGGGGGGGAATAGGAATGTGACTCATGTGGAGTTGAGCGAGGAGACGAGTTTGTTTGGACATGATACCTTTTTGTTGGATTTGAAGAATGTGGGCGGGAACTTGAAGCTGTTCTTGAACTGAGGGCCCTCCATTTCCGACAGTATTTAGATAGAGCATGATCATTTGTGATGTGGGGAGAAAAAAAGAGAGGCCTGATATAAAATGGTAGTTATTTATGATGTCAGCTTCAAAGGCCACAATAAAATATCTGCGTGTGATGTGAACAATTATACTGTGATCTGACTCTTCCGATGAAGCATGTGCAATTTCTTGATTAATTATACAAAACTATCACATCATTTTTACCGCCCAATGCTGTATCTTTACAAGATCCTCACCCACAACCTATACCTGGTGCAGCCCCCATCCATTCTACAAAGACTCAAACATGAGAATACACAAAGGAATAAAACATATGTACAAACGTACAAACGAGTGTTCAGCAAGATCTCCTTTCTTTTGGGATAAACCAGTCCGATTCCTTTACTCCGCATCATCGGCTGCTAAGCTGCCTTCGTCGTTATTTAAAAATACAATAGAGAAAAACGAAGAAATAGAGAAAAGGAGTTTAGATGAAATCGGAGTGGACCTCCATATTCGACCTCATAGACGGGTTTGTCCCGTCTGGTATCAACGGGCTCCTATCCTTTTGGAATAGCGGCGGCAAAGTGACTGGTGCTGGTCGTGGCGGAGCTTTTTTGGCCTCGACGCGCATAGGGCTTCCCAGTATGCTAGGGCTTCCGGGATTGAAGGCGGAGAATTCGCTCAACATGGGTGACGGATGAGGAAGAGGGAGGTCGTACGATATATCAAAGGTCTTGGAGAATTCCTCGCTCGTGCCTGAGATAGCAATCTCAAGGGATGGGAAAGTGGGACTAGGAATGCGTGGAGCCGTCGCAGTAGTGGGTGTGGATGTCCAAGTGGGCGAATTTGGTTGCCGCTTTGAGGGTGTGAGCGGCGCTGGGATCGCGGAGTGTCGTGGCTCAGAGCGGTCGAAGCCCAGACCACCCCATGAGGGTAGGGAGTGACCTCCTTGTTCTTCCGTAGGCGAGCGAGGTGGTTGTCGTCCTCTGGGAAGTCCCTTCATAACAGGAAACTCACCCTCCAATGGTGTTTTGGAGACAAAGGGGCTTGGCAGTGGTCGCTCTGGCAGTGGTCGATCTGGCAATGGCCGATCCAGCGGTGGCCGATCTAGTGGTGGCCGAGGAGCCTCACCAGTGCGTATATAGCTGTTCTCTGTAGCAGGCGGGCCATACGGGCTCCGGGGACTATGCGTTATGCTGTCAACTCGGGGTGCCAGACCAGACAGCGCTGCAGGACGTAGAGGCTGGGGAGGCCCACGAGCACGGGCGTCAGATGTCATCCGTGAATTGAAGCCCTTGGGCGGAGCACGTCCAAAGGGACTAGTGCCAGGCTCTTGATTGACCTCGACTGGAGCAGGAGGGCTTTGAATACCCGGTCGAGGCGCTTCCTTTAGCGTCGGGATTGGGGCCCCCCTTGAAGGAGACGGCCAGGTGGTTCCAGATGGTCCTTCCATAGATAACCGCGAACTGTGTTGAAATTGTTGTAGCACCTGATGCTGCTGCTGCTGTGGTGATTTCGTGTCAACGGTTCCGCTGAGATCGCTCATGTCTCGATTCTTGCCACCTGCCTCATCCTCCTTAAACGGATTCGATTCCGTCATCTGGATTGGGCTTTGCACTAACTCTATGCCTAACGTACCAACAGGATTCGTGAATATAGGGGTCACAGACGGTGTAGCAGGCTTCGCGACGCTGTCTCCAAAGTCGAAGTCGGAAAAATTGCCCGCAAACCCTTCCACCGGGTGCTGCTGTAGCCTGTGCCTCTCTCTGTCCGCCTCCTCAATCGCCATGGCGAAGCTGCGTCTGCGTGGGGAGAGGAACGTCAACGTATCCCGCTTGGCTTGCACGTCCCGGATGACAGGTGGCTCCCATCGCTCATCATTTGTACTGGGGCCAGATGGAGATGGGCTGGGAAGCGGCGCAGGGCCGAATTTTTCCACGGTTCCAAGGGTGTCAGATGTATTCTTTCGGCTACTGAAGCCATTCGGGGAGAATGGAGGTCGTTGCTCTCCGCCCTCGATAGACCGTGGTGGTGATGGATACCCGCCCCCTCCAATTCCTACGTCAGGACCAGGTTCACCAAAGTCAGCGTCCTCGTCGTCCTGCTCTCTTCGGATGCCGACTTCAATCTGACCCAGGGGGCTCTTGAGTGCTGTCCCATTTGCTCCGCTCGGAGTCCCAGGTCTAGCAGCGCTCGCTGGGTCCTTGCCAAAATGCACGTCCAGAGGGTTCACCCATTCCTTCTGAGCCCCTGTAGACCTTCCCGGTGTCCCTACTCGTGGCGCATTACTATCCGGCGTCGCCAGACTCACCGAACCGGCATTAGACTTCATCCATGGCTTCGCACCACTAGCCTCCCCCATGGGCTGGCGTAGGCTGCCCGTACTGGGTCGACGCATTGTTGCCGAGAGATCGACCATGGACGACGTTGCCTTCATATCCTTGAAAGTGGTGCGCCAATTGGTATTGCGCGACGTGGTGGAATGCGAAGTACCGGGTCGCGAGGGCGGTCGTTCAGGTCGAGATAATTCTTGCGCAAAGATTTGGCCCTTGCCAGACTGGGCCTGATCAGTGTGGCTCCATTGTTGCTGCTGCTGTTGGGGCGCTGGCTTCTTGTCGGGTTGCTTGCTCCTAAGTTTTGCTACGTTAGTGAACCGCGGTGGCAGTCTGAAAAGCGAGTCTTCTGGTTTCTTACGGTGACTTCTTCTTGTCGCCTCCAAACCTGAGGCCGAATATAGAAACCATCTTGGGTCGGATATGTGCGGCCAAGCTGCGTTTTCCGTTAGCGTTTGAGCTTCCACAATGCCAGTTCAATGTCAGTAAAACTCACATAGAGAACGAACGGTTTTTCGTGTTCTCAGAATGGCCAGCTGGCTATGGCTCTGCACACAATGCGCCCTGGCTGCCAATCTGGCCGGAGGGGTGTCAAATCGAAAGCTGTCGCCTAGGCAATATGGAGTAAACAAAACGGCGATCTATATACTCTGTACGGAGTACAACCGTCAGAAATGCTGAAGTTCTGTTCCCACTTCCAAATGGCGCCTTCGAGAGCAAGTTGCGTCAACAATAGCCAATGGCTTAATAGGAAGAATTCGTCCAGATGATGGTGAAAATCCGCCGGAGCGCAGTCGAGTCGACGACTTCAAGTCAAGAGAATCCGCAGGAAAGGAGTGGACGTGTCCGGCTCGACACAAACAAACATGGCAGGGAGAACGAGGGGCAGTCGTCGTCGAGGGGAAGACAGACAGACAGAAAGCCTCGAGAGATAAGAAGAGTTCGGCAAGGAGACTAGGTATTGCGGGATAGTAATACTCTGTACGGAGTTCGGGGTACAGAGCACTACTGCTGGGTATGACAGAGCACCGCTAGCAGTAGCAAGAAATACCGACTGCTCCGTACCTCCTCGGCCTTTTTCCCCTTCAAGTCTCTCTCTCTTTCGCATAGAACACGAATTGGCGCGCGCAGTACGAGGACGAGGAGCTCTAGCCAGGGGCGGCAGGTGGATCGTAGCATCGCGTGTCGCAATTTGTTAATGTTTAAAAAAAAGGGCTGAGACCAAATGAAGTTAATGAAGCCGTCTCTCAGTTGACGCTATTGGCAGGCCAGGGGGTCCCTGAGAGCCCTGAGAGGAGAAAAAGCCTACTCGTAGGGGGTTTTTCTTAGGCCTCTCCACAGCGGCCGGTCCAGTAACGCTATACCGTTTGGGAGCCCCAGAAGCCCAGGACCGTGATGATGATCTGCGGTTCTCAGCCAACGTCGAAGCCAAGAACTTGACACAAGGTTAATACTCTGTGCGTAAGTAATCTCTCCTCCGGTGAATCGATTAATATCGTGGACGTGAGTAAAACTCAGCTCTGATGCTGGACGCATAACAATACTCGGATGGCGATATCAGGGGACTGACTGACAGTATGCAACCCTCTGTCTATCCTTGCATAGCCGTTTGAAACACGCTGCCATGTGCGATCTAGCGCTGTCAGGCACCGTCTTCTGGTTGGCCGGCTAATGCCCAAGAGCCCCTGAAACTAGTAATGCAAGGTCATGGCGTTTCGCCCGTTGACAACTCCCATGACTTTGTGAATGCGAGTCCACGGGCCTTTGATGCGACCTGATCGAGCTCAGCTTCAAAGCGCCGCCATCACACGGAAACCCCTCCAGGTGCTATTATGTATTAGTGGAGTGGAGGACACTGGACAACTGCCGTCCGTTCCCGCTGTCTCAGCTGAATAGTACTGATACGGAGTACGAGTAGCACAAGACATCATAAAAGCGAACCTGCGCGTGGAAAAAAAAAGTTACGAGTAACTGCATGGAGCTCCTCGGCAAGGTATGTAAGTAATGCTGCTGTCACACCGCCATGTCGGCGCATATCCTCCACCCCATATCCAGATAGTATTACACGTTCCATTCTCCATGTGAAGTAAGACAGACGCCTATCCATCCAAATCCAGCTGTGCAATATTAAGACTGCTTGCTCAAAGTCGTCACAGCATCCTAGACAATTGCCAAGCTGACCCTAGAGCTTTCTCCAGTAGCAGTAGTACTCGTAATTCATGAAAGAAACAGCCCAAGGATTGGACCCAGCCAGAGATCCTTCGAAACTTTTCGCAAGCCACGCCACAGAGAGTGAATCTCGAGTGTGCTCAGGTGTGGACTCGATCAACAGAACTCGTCTCCTCCCAATTAGCTTTCCACCGAGCAGCCCGGTTTCTTCAGCATACCGCATGCTGCTCTATCTCGAGTCTCGCCAGTGGCGTGCTCCACCGGCAAACCCAACCTCTTTCGTTTGGCAAGGAGGTTTTCCAGGCCAATCTTGATGGATGGACCGTTCAGCTTATAAGTCATTCCTGAACAGGGTACATTCTCTCTCGGAATTGCCTCCAGGAAGTTGACGTTGTTAGTCGCCGATGATTGGCGTCCCAGTTATCCCTTAGCTGTCCAGCATCTCACTTTCCCCCATCCGTATGTGTGTGTTCACCAGCCCCGACTCGAAAAGTTGTGGCCCATAGTCAAAGCTGATCCAGCAGTTTCCGTCTCCTCCTCTCAATCAATTCCTCCTGGACCTCCTCAAGCGTTGGTAATACCCAGCCCTGACCATCTCCAGTGTCCCCGGGTAACGGTTCCCAGCCCTCGGGAAGGTCTTGTGGTCCTGACTTGAGCAAATTTTCAACAGCTTGACGTTCCTTTTCCGCCTCATATCTCAAAAGCGCATCGTCCTCCTCGTTGGGTGCGTAGCCATAGTACGCCGCGTCCACCATCTTTCTCAGTTCCTTGCTCTCTTCCAGCGGTTTCTCGTCCGGCCCTTTGGCCTTTGCTGCTTCGAATAGCTCCTTCACACCTGGAAGGTCCCGTGCTCTTCCGAAATATTTGTAGCCTTTTCCGCCACCGGGTATTTCCCTTCCCTGCTCGTCGTACATCTTGCCGCCTCCTCTCATGTAGTTTGGCCCGCCTAAATTCCGTATTTGCACCTCCCACATGTGCTTCTCGCGCATCAGCTTGTTGATTTCATCGTTGAGATCGCGGATCTGGTAGTCGCTCAACACAGGGTCCTGGATCCGAGAGACCTTGCGAGAGATCTCTTTGAGAACCTGGCCACGCCATCTCTCGCAGGACGGGATGGAGTCGACCTCTGTGATTATCTTGGGGCGGCGTGTGCGTCCGGCATCGATAATGCCCAGGTCTGCTGCTTGTGCTTCGCGGAAGCGAAAGAGCATAGACTGGGCCTTTTCCGAGTTTCGAGCCTAAGAGAAAGAATTAGCACAGCTAGCAGAAGCTACGTTACTCATCGTATAGAACTGACCATTTTGAGGAGATTCAGGTAAACTCGAAGTATTGAAATGAGGATCTTTTGAGGGAGTGGCCGCACACCTTCCGCCTCTGGCTTGTTGTGTTGTGTCGTCTTGTTTCGTTCAGCTTGCTTGTTGGGGCTTTTCTGCAGCCTTGTCTGGAGACAACGTTCGAATGTGGCTGGGAGATTACTAGCCACATTTTAAGCCACAGATCACAACTGGGATTATCCCTGTGGCGGCTCCTTTTCTAGATCTCCATTGCCATTTCCCTCGCGACACTTCCATTCACCAACATGTACTCCG
The DNA here is from genome assembly GCA_025331125.1 of Mycogone perniciosa. Lineage (NCBI taxonomy): Eukaryota > Fungi > Ascomycota > Sordariomycetes > Hypocreales > Hypocreaceae > Mycogone > Mycogone perniciosa. The sequence continues at coordinate 114,663 of JAOALB010000075.1, read as the reverse complement.
TATTCTGCGTATCGATTGACGCCTCACGATCAGTGCAACTATTTCGATAAGTAGAGACGTCCCGAGAGGCCTTTCGAACAAACCTGGAGAAGAAACACGATGCAATCAAATCTGTTGTCGATCTACAGGCCTGCAATCTATCACCACAGAACTATTGCTACCATCACTTCGACATCTAATGTGTTCTGTAGTGGCTAGGTCTTGTCCGTGCGATTACTCTGTTGGCAGTTCTAGTTAAATTCATCAGGAAAATCTGCCTGTGAGGTTAATCCACCCCCAGGACAAGATGAAGTAACAATCCACCAACAAGTGTCCCCTCATATTAGACCTACCCGACAAGGTTTTGAAACTCATCTGGGGTCCGCTATTAAAGTGCACTCTTAAGGGATAACAACCCGAAACAAGACATATGTGAACTCGATCATCCTAGAGTCTCACGGCTAGAAATTGGCCAGCACGTAATTGACGCGTGTATTCTGTGGATGTTCAATATGGCTTCTTATTCAGTCTTCCATAATAGGAGAGTCGGTGTAATATTCACGCTGGTGACCCAACCCAGCAATGTGCTAACATGACTGCATACCTCGCACGTGGCGAAGAAGTATATGCGTTGCTCAACGATATACGGAGATATACGGAGATATACTCATGGATTACTTTGAAGGAGATATTCCTAAGTGATCAAAAACACCCTTGCTGTTCCAAGGGACCGGAACCCTTGTTTAAAAACTACAGAAGACCACGGCGGGATTCTGAATAAAGTTGTTTTCCTCATAAGCCATCCCTTCTCTCCCAACCCAGAACTGTTGACAACAGGACTATTCGATGCTACAATCCAAATCCGGAGGGTGACTTTTCACACGATTCAGCACTTTTAGTCTCGGTATCAAGGGCAAGCCTCTCTCTCTCTCTATATATATATATATATGTGAATGTCCATAGAAGCCGATTGGTTGAGATCACAGGTTCTCAAAACGTTATCATCACGCCTCTCCTAAGACTAAGCGACTCTGTTTCTTACACGACTTTTTATTCGTGGCATGTCTCGTACATCATCGTTTGCGTCGGCTCTGGAAAACGGATACGGGAGATTGCATACGGAATTTCAGCTCCATTAGTATTTACATCATGTCCACTCTCATGTTTTCCCCAGATTATTAGTTGCTCATTATTATGGCACGCCAGGTAGGAGAGGCCGAGGCCGAGGCGGGTAAATACAGTCACGTGCACACAGTGTTCAGATAAAGCATATACAGTAAACTTTTATCACTGTATCCATAAAAGTTAACAGCCCCCTTAGTTGCATGGACCTAGATTTAGGCGCGTCACCCTTCGCGTCTCTGTGACTTCACCCTTCACCTCCGCCAACGTGAACTCCCACAACTGGATTCATCAACCCAACCTCCAGGCCAACAACTTCTAGGCCAACCTCCAAGCCAACGCCGAAGCCAACCTCCAGACCAGTGTCCAGACCAGCGCCCACACCAACTTCTAAGCCAACTTCCAGACCGGCGTCCAGACCAGTGTCCAGACCAACTTCCAGTCCAACTTCCACGGATTTCAGTGTGAACTCACATTGCTCCCTGTGTTTTGGCTCGCTCCCCTCGAGCTCTGGCAAAGCTACCCACGCCCACAACTCCATCGAACCATCCAGGTGATCTTTCCATCTCTCCCAGCTGGTTTTCTCCTAAACTTTCGTCGTTCCAAATTCTCAACAAACTCCTTCAGCTCTTCAACAAGCTGCTGTTCCTCTCCCCCATATGGCCTCCATATGGCATCCATTCCCAGGCCCTCCATTCCACTCGCTTTCGCCCTCTTTCCCTTGTTTGGCTGTATCCCACCTTGTGATACTATGCTACCTTTGCAGCCTCGCCAGGTGCCCCTTGGATCAAAATTGCTATCCCTCGTGCAGAAATCGGCTCACTGTTTCCTTTGACATTTGTTTTGCTATACATCCTTCTCCTCACTCGTGCTTGCTCACTGCTCATGAAGCCCATGACTCCAAGTCCAGTCCAGTGTCTGACATTGCAAGCGAGGATACTCACTAACTCTAGGTTGATGACTTCACCCATCATTCCCAAATCCCAGACCAGCATTTCGCGCATTTAGCCAACTGACTGTTCCTCCCAACCATCTCTCCTCCCCGATTCTCCTTTTCTCAAGTCTTTTCTGTTCCGCTTGCTATGATGATGAACATTCACCGAGCTAAAGATGCCTGGGTCGGATTAAGGGATCTTCTAACGAAGAACCCGCCATCCAGCCAGAGGACTTACTCTTCTAAGAACAGAGATCTGAGCAAGCGCCCTCTTCTTCCCCTTTCTTTCGTCCCCTCTCCTGATGTCACTTTGTTTCTCTCGATGCTCATTTTATAGCTGCAATGACCGACAATTCGCACATTGAAGAAGCTACCTCTCTCTTCTGAGAGAAGCTCATGAAGTTTCATTCCATATAGTTTTCAATCGGAGCAGGCTGAGCTCACTAGAGGGTGAGTATTCATCAGTGTCGGGGTGGGAAGGAAGAAGGGGAGAAGGACGGGGTCATTTTTCAGCAGAGAAAAATAACGTGCACCCGGTGATGATTGAATGACCAAAAAGCCAAATTTGCAGACAGCAGCGGCGATACAACTCTCTTCCACTCGTTGGTTGAGAGAGGACCTCTGGTCCGGGCCGCGGGTTGCCGTTGAGAACCTAAGAGAGCTAATCTGAGGGCAAAATGCACATGTTTCATCTGTTTTGGAATTTCGATAGGGGGAGGGTGAGCCAAGTGGCGAAGAAACAACATTAGAGAAGAAAGGGGGTGTGAATAAACTTGATATATCTTTGATGATCATCAATCAGTACATTTAAATCATGGTTAAGAATTGATCAGCATGCAATTCAAGACGAAAATCTATCATTCCGCTTTTCGTAGTGCCTACTCCGTACGTACTCTACACGTAAAGATCATTTCATCCCACCGGCATTTTCCCATGTGCCCATTCCCAGAGCACAGCCGGCCAAATCGTACAATAAAAGTCAACAACAAACCACCCACCCCTGATGACGCTCTCTTCAAATGTTCATGCCGTCTGTTTATTTGTTCTTCTTGCCAGGGGCGACCTTGCCCACGGGCTTGCTGTACATCCATATCGCGCAAAACCCAACAAAGCCCGAGACCGTGGCGCCAATACCTGAAATCCAGGGCCAAGCACCAGAAATAACGTAGCTGCGCGGCCACTCGTCGTGGGCCATGTGGCGCACACTGACGGTGTTCTTTTCATCAATGTTGGTCAGGAAGGAGCGCTTGTAGTTGACCTTGAAGTTGAAGATGCCGTGTTGGTCGGGCAGGGTGAAGCTGACGCCATAGACGGTGGCTTCGTCAGTGGTCAGTGTGGGGACGAGATTGAGGCGGTGGAAGGGCGACAGCATGGAGAACTCGAGCTGGAGGGAATCATCTTGGGGGAGGGTGAAGGGAACCCATTTGTCCCAGCTGTACTCGGACAGGGAGATGGAGTAAGACTGTCGACATTAGTAATTAGCATTAAGTGTACATTGGCAGGGGAAGTAGAACAAGGCACTCACGACATCGTTCTTGACGCGGTAGATGCCAGGGTTCGTCTCGTCATCACCCTGCAGCTGATGCTCAATCTTGTTGACTCGCAGAACGCCAATCTCCTGAAACGTCCAACCAGCAAGTCTACGAGTAAACTCCTTGTTTCCAGTCTTGACCTTCTTCTCGCCAGGCCTCGAGACCTGGGCATCCAGCCACTTGTCCTGGAGCATCTCCGCGGAGCCGAGAATCGTCACACGCGCCGAGTTGCGCGCCTGCACAGCCGACACAAGCGCCAGCTGCTTACCCGCAGCGAACAGATCATCCGGATCGACGACATCAGCCTGCTCCTTAGGGCTGTAGCTGTACGCAGTGTTGGGGGCGCGAACAATGGGGGCCAACAACGGTCCAGAGCCAAGAGTGTGGCCGACGGCACGGGGGAAGGCCAGGACGGAGTCGGGGAGCTCAAAGTAGGACTTCAGGCCAGGGCGGACATTGGACGGGGCATCAAGGACGAGGACATCGTGTGTCTCAGCGGCGGAGATAGAATCGTAGTTGAAGTGATCGACAACGGTGCCTGTCCGTTCAACCGGGAGGGCAATGTCGAGCTCAGACAGGAGCGCAACGAGAGACGTGGACGCCGGGACTGTTGATGACAGCGCGAGGAGGATGTTGCCCTTGGCATTGACAAAGTCAACGAGCAGATTTGGCGTCAAGTTGGGACCCAAACCTGGCATTTGTCAATGGATATCCGCAACCAAACTCATGAATCTTGCGCACCTTTGACCTTGGCCGGTAGGAAGAGCAGATGGTCGTATTTCCTCTCTCCCAGATGAAACAGCGACAACTCTGTGCTTCGGGGCGTTTCGTACGAAATATCATAGCCTCGCGCTACAATCCCAAGTCAGTTGCCGCTCCCGAAATCACCACCAATTCGTCAATTCAAAGCACAGCTCCAACATACCAGCAAGATCGCCCAGAAACTGCCCATAGACATCCTTTGCGGCCACATCGTCCAGCACCACAAGCAAGCGATTGCCCGTCGTGCTCACCGCCGACACGGCAGCCGCAAAAGCGAAGGCAACCACACTCCGGAGCGACCACATCTTGAAGAGCGCGAAGAAGTGGACAGACAGAGAGATTCGTGAAGGTCGTGGGAGCTCTCAGAGCTTATGGGAGGTGGGACCTTGGCCTGGTCTGGCTGGCTGGCGACTTGGGGATACGTACTCGTATACGTAGCCTCTCCCAAAAGCCCACTCAGCTGTGGGGCAAGTCCGTCACTCTGAGCAGAGCAACGGCCCGCTTGTGCCTTGGTTTTTCCGAAGCTTCAGCGAGCCATTGAATGGACCTCATCACTTGCTCAGTGGCTCTGTATATCGCCGCATCTTTAACAGACATTCCTCAACCTCCAAACCCCGGCCCTGGAACCAGAGTGCGCTGATAACCCCCCCTCCAAACGAACCCCAGCATGCGACAGCTCTCCAATTGACACCACAGCAGGTCCTCCACAATGTCTGCCACCGCGCCGCTCTTCTGGTCCACGCCCTTGAAGTACTGCCGCTGGGCAGCCCGCGAACGTCCCGCGCTCTTCTGGTCCGTCATCATCGGTGGTGCGGGCCCGGCGCTGATGCCTATTGTTCCGCCGATCCGTCATATGCTCGGCGACATCGACCCTGCGCCGATTCCTGTGACGTATCCTGGTATGTCTGTCCCAAATCTCGAACTCGGTGGACCGTGAGGAGAGAGGAGAGTAGAGAGTAGAGAGAGAGAGAGAGGTTGCTTGCGGGTATGTAAAAGATGGGGAAAGCTAACTGAACCGGCTACATAGTTCCTGCTGGCCCCCGGAAGCAATTGACCGGCTACGATGACGAGTAAATAGTTGGGTGGGATATAAGGCGCAACTTGGCTTCGATCTGGATCTGCGTCGAGCCATCAGGGACAAGCAGATTCAGATCTACAGGAGAAAATTCTTGTACACAATCACAGCGTTATTTTATGACCAGGGGCAGAAGATGATCACTAGAGAGGATGAGGGCATCAAGTCCAATCTGACAATTGACGTAAAATATTGCAATGCTTTCTACTCCGTACCATCCATCCGATCCAAACCCCTACCCGCCGGCTACATATATCTTGTCCAAACTTTTTAGCGCGCCAAATCTATACACCATTCAGACTCTTAATCATAAAGCGTCATTACTCAAGGTCGTCTTCCCCGAGGCATATGCTCTAGACAGAATTCGTCCTCTTCGTTATTGCGACATGCTTCGGTAGGTAATCCTCACCGATGTCCGGCGTGGGAGACTTAGACTCTACCTATCTCTGCCCGCCAAGTTCCACTCATACTGCATTCCCGTTAGTCACATCCAAACGCAGGGGCTGAATGAGAGGCTTGAGAGCTTACCACACGCCCATCGTCGTCTCCTGTATAGAGGCAAGTCGGCATCGGATTGATGCAGGTCATGCCCGCCGCTGTGTTCTCCCCCTTTTCGCTTCTGTAGTCGATATGATCCAGTCGTCTCAACAACTCCAGCGTCCATTTCCCCCCTATCACACTCTTGCGCCACACGTTGACGATACCTCCACGGTGCCCCGTGAAAACAAGGTAGTTTTCCAGCCACTCGTTTCCAGCGCCTTCGTAAAAGGCACACGAGTGAACATAGTCATCCTGCTCGGCACACACTTTCTGGTCCAGAATGAGAGCGCCGTTAAGCGTATACAGCACAACATTGGGGCCCGAACACAGCATGATTTCTCCCGATACGTTATTGATTTGCGCACACTCCACATGACGCACAAGTGGGAGCTTGCGAATGAAGGAGAGCTGGTTGAGGTCCCACAGGAAGGTTTGTCCATCGGAGGAGGCCGTCACAAACGTACTGAACACTTTGCTCACAGCAATAGCTGTGACCGGTGTCTTATGGCCAAACAAGCTCGACTTCGGTACGAGGTCGACTGGCTTTCCCGGAGATGTATGCACAGCGTAAACTGAAACTACACAATCCTCCCCAGCAAGAATCAACGTTTTGGAGTCAGAGAAACATGCACACGAGATTTGACCGATATGAAGGTTCTCGAACAAACCAGCAGGCTAGGGATTGTCAGCACATTGAATCACAATCAATAGAGCTAGTGTAATCATACCTTGCGGTTGTCAGCAAAGAAGAAGCGAATGCTACTGTCGGCATAGCCCCATTCTAAAAGCTTGTCATAGGGAGGGAAGTTTAGTCGGAACGGAGAGGCGCAAAGCAGGCGGTCCAGTTTGGGGGCGTATATAAGCGATGACACTCGCTCATGACTCTCTACTTCCAGTTAGTTTCAACAAAACAGCTAGAGACAGATCAGGATAGTTGCGCACCTAATAGAGGGTTAGGGAGGCACGAGAGGGAAAATACACCAGTGTCAAGTCTGCGAATAGGGGACTTGAGATGTTCGCGTGGCGAATGGGGCTTTTGAAACACCTGATGTGGTGTCTGGCCAAAATTGTGAATGACTCCAGCCGTGATGGCTCGCTCGTTGACATCGGTTATTTGATCCAGGTCAATCGCTCCGGCGTACGAGAGGTGGTGGAATACGTTGAGGTTCTCAACCGATGCCTCGCCTCGTTGTTTGTATCCAAACACAATATCGATCCATTTATGCAGGTTTTCACTGACGTATGGGCTTTCAAGCGCCTCACGGTGCTTGGCGATGAAAATCATCGGGTCACCTTTTGCCCAGGGAGGGAGAATAACATTGTTGACCTGAACGCCATCTTTTTGGCGACGGCCAAAGTCGTAGCCATTGATGTTTGTCAGGAACTCTGGAAGGCAGAAAAACTCGGGAATGAGCTCCCTGACATCAGTCTTGTTCTTGCTGGATGCCGAGTCCCAAGCGTCCGCGATTGACTGGAACAAGCGGTCCGCATGGTCGAAGCTCTCGCCTTGCACTAGTAAATAGGATTGTACAAACGGTGGCAGACGAATAAGGTACGACGATACGATCATCGCAGATGAGTAGTGTGTGCCATAGTGGAACGGCGTCTGGTTGATCTCTCGGAGCGCGTTGTAGGTCTCAATGAACCCCGGGATACGATTGGGAGTCTGAGCGCCCATCGGCTTCGACAGATCCCGAAACGCTGCAGGATCTTCCAGATCAAGATCTTCACTGGTGTAGTCGGCAAGGATCCACGGAAAGACAGGGTACTGTGTGAGATCGTTGAAAGTCCGACCAGCCATAGTATTCACCATCATGAGATAATGGAAGTTGGAGATCTCGCCTCTTTGCCATCGCTTCATGATCACATTCCACGGCGACGAGTTGAACAAAGTTCCCAACCTAGACCCCAAGCCTTGTGGGGACTCTTCGAATCCCTTAAGCATCTCTAGCCTCCAAGCGTCCTCTGGGTTCGGTAGCGCATGTGCTGCGTTGGTATGGGGTGCCTTGCCAAGCATCTTTGCAAAGAGAACATCTCTGACTGCAGTGCTAATTGCTGTTAACAAGTAACTCCGTCCATCGGTGAAGAACACCTCGATTGCGACATCTCGGAAGAGGAATCGACGTTTAGAAATGCTGATCACGTCTTGCCACCTCCAATGTCTTGACTCCTGTTCTCTATTACCAGCATTCTGTCGCTTCTCCAAGGTCTTCGCACCAGTGACGACTTGAGTAAACGGGTCGCGCTCATTAGGCGGAGCTTGCCACACGTTTACAATTTCCCCATTCGCACACTGAAACACGTTGTCCATCATGTAGAGCGCATCTTTTCCAACAATGAGGAGACCTTCGCATGCCTCAAGACCAGTGACACGAGAAATATTGTACGCCGCCTGCACTTGTTCGCCCTGTTCTAAGCGTCGCATAACTTTGCGGTTCTTGTCCTCGAAGTTCTCATCACCTTCATTATGCTCATTCGGGTCATCAACAAGTTCGAAATCGTCTTCAGCAGCGAATCCGGCATCATTCTGATCCGATGTTGACTCCGGCTCGACACGAAGAGATGTTCTATTCGTGGTACCGTCCAGGTTAATGTTGGCTTGCGTTGTCGCCTTGACAGGAGTCGTTGGTGGCTCTGCAGAGCTTAGAGCGGCAGTGGAAGAGGCTGTGTTGGCTCGGGATGGTGTGGTCGATGTCTGACTTCCCTTTGGTTTTGGTCGGTATTTCTCTTCGTTTCCAGAAGAGTCTGGAAGCAGCCGCAGTCGCATACGGTTGCGCCCCTCTGTTCGATCCAGCTTCCACTTTGGCGTCACGGATTCACTGAACACAGCACCAGGACGCCGCAGATCTCGCTCCATCTTTCTATAGGTTGCGGTAAGGAATGCCAAATCATCCTGTTGGTCCTGCATCAAACGCTGGTATCTGAAATATTCCGTGTTGTATATACTCTTCATCCAGGCGCTATTACCGATTTCGTGATTAAGGAGTATTTTATCCATGTTGGTCATTTCGATACTCCAAACCCTCAGCTTTTCCTTGCGCTTCGAAAGGCGTATCTTTGCAGTCTCAAACGTTCGGTTATTTTCCGATTTAACGAAGTCTTCCCATGTCTTCGCCATACTGCCAAAGAAAAGAGAGTCTAGGGACGCTCTATGTTGGCCGACCCAGATGACAAAGGTTTCGTCATCCATTTCTGTGAGCTTTTGGAAGTCTCGGACGAGTTGCCTTTGATCCGGTGTCATGAAGGAACGGACCACGGCCACAGATTCTTCAGGCTTCTGTACAAGAATGACTCGCAGGAAATTAGCTGCAGCTGTCCGGGTAGACATCCTGCCATCGATAAGCTTCGTGTAGAGTTGATACCAGAAAAGTTTGAGGTATTCATCATCTGGTCCGAAGCAGCCAAGGATGGACATTTGCCAATACGCAAGCTTGTTCATGAATTCCCTGGCATCTGGTTCAGTTGTTTGATGGTCATCCAAATCGGAGAGCTTCAACAAGATAGTCCTCAGAAGGCAGCTGCGGATTGTCGTGATGGCCTGGCTACATAGACGGACGCTTTTCAAACTTGCAATGTCTGGTCTTTGTAGAAATTCCAAAAGCATGCCGATGAAGTCAATCATCGCTTCTGCCCCGTTCATGAACCAACCTTCAAACATTGCTTCGCATAGGTGAACACAGAGTCTGGCCAGGTTTGTGATAACTCTAGGCTCACGTATTGCTTTTTGGTTCTCTTGAATATTGTTCGTTGTTTCAGCAATCACTTTCTTAAGGATGTGCGACTCAAAGTATGCCTGGTGCTCTTGAAATCCAGGGGGCACCTTGACAAAAAGACTGAATCCGGAAAATTCTTTTCGAGCTAAAATCTGATCCATGAACACTCTCATGACCAAGTCTACGATGCCATCAGTGATGGAGCCACCAATGCCTTGACCAATCGTCTTTTGCTGGGACGATGACGGCCTCGGCGCAAAGGGGGCAGGATGTCTTGATTCTGGAGTGGCCTTCTGCGCTGTGAGAAGAACAAATGATGAGGCTCTTCGAAGAGGTGTCCCCTTGGGTGGTGTTGACTGTGGCGATGGTATGAGATCAATGTTACTCGTACGCACAATCGGGGAGGGCGCGGAGCCGCCGCCAATAGGCCGAATAATCACGTCGCCACCCTCAAAAGTCAGGGCTGAGTCTCGAGAGTTCAATTCCACATCCGGAGTAACGGCGTCCGCACTGACAATAACCGGGTACAGGGCAGCCAGTAGTAGACGAATCCACTCTGAATTGAGAGCAAAGTCTCTAAACTCTGCAGACCGTGCATGAAGTTCCCGCAAAAGTCCAATGGCTCTCTGGAGAAGCACAGCATGACTGCCTACCCTCTCACTGTCGCGGGAAAATGTCACTGTCGAATCAGTTAGAGAAGTCTATCTATCTCGGGTATCAAGCTTACGTACGTCGAGTGTCTAGAGCTTTGGCCAGATCTACGGAGCCTGCCCGTGGTCTGGTATTCAAGGTCAAGGTTGGTTTGGGGAAGCCTTGAAATGGGGCGACGCTGGTTGCTGGAGAGTCCGGGTCATCTTGATATTTCATGACTTCCTTTAGGCCATGCTGCAGCATCGACGTTATGATAACCAACGAATCAGGATATATCACTTTGCGCTTCTCGAACTTCTCCAGGAGATTGTATAAATCGCCACTCAAATCGATATCTGCGACGTCGAGTCCGAAAAGGATGCAGAAGGTAATGGTCCAGAGAGAAGGCATATCCCAGAATCTTTTCAGGCGGTTCGCCATGACCGTAAAGCCACCAGATTTACCAGCGAATTTCGAGGTATAAGCGGATCCGTGAGAAACAAGCAGTCGTGCGAGGATCTTGCAGCCATGGAACACAGTTTCTGCATCATCCTCGGCTAGCAAATATAGTAGCCACTGGAGCATTTGTAACAAAATTAGCCATGAGGACTTGTCTAGAACGCTTTCTTCAGTTCTCACCTTATTCGTCACCGTCCTTGCAAATTTCTTAATGTGATTGAGGTTGCCCTTCTCGCAAAGAATCCGGGAATAGAGACTCAAAACCTTTGTTCCAAGTTGCTTCTTCGTCACAGCTTTAATACCAGAGATTGGGGTATTATTTCCACTCCCCTCAGCAGCCACTCGCTTAGTTAGGCCGGGGGTGCTTGACCTTGAGATTGACAAAACCGGTTTTGGGGTTCGTGATACTGAAGAGGGCGGTAGATGGAAGGCGTATGTAATAAATAGCGACAAACTTCTCATTACTTCTTGGCTTAGGTTCGATCGAACCAGGGCCTCGAAAGCGCTCATAAACTGCGGCACAACCTCCTCGGAGATGGTTTCCCCTTTCATGGCGTCCAAAAGCCGTTTCACAATTCCTTAGGCCGTCAGTATCAGCAACTTGTCAGGGATAAGGAATTACTTACGCATACGAATCAACCTCCTACTGTTGAAATCATGGTGTTTACTGTTGACGGCAAATGTTACGAACTGCTTATAGTAAAGCTCCTGAACTCGCGGTCCGGACTTGCGCCAAATATCCAGGTCGATGAGTAGGATGCGATACGCCAGGGGATTGATGATGAATGACTCGATAGGCTCTGAGTGGTTGTATCCAACAAATCCCAGTATCAAGCTGAGAATCCGGAACGCCAAACTATCACGCTCCTCATTTGAGATTGCAAGCCGAGGCACTAGTGTGTCACCTCCAGTATTGGAGCCATATCCAAGTTTGTATCGCAAGAGCATACCCAGAATGCTGTATCCATTATCCCGCTCCATAGCCTCACTGTTCCTCCAACTCCGGCAAATGCAGTGGAACATAATTTCGATGGAACGGGTCATCTCGTCTACAGACGCTGCATTCTCCAACAGTTTGAGCACCAAAGGTGTGAACCCAGCGAGGCGCCAAAGATTTTCATCAAAGTACGAGGGGACAGCCACGATCGGGGCTCCTCGAAGGGAGGCAATCCCCTGCGTCCTAAAAAGTGCATCGGAGAGACTAGGAACTGCACAGTTGATAGCAAGCGGAGCTCCGTCTTGGCTTGAGAGGCGAAACAGATTGCGCGTCGATACACGAGGAAGTGAACGGAGGACACCCGTCTCAAGGTACTGCACGTTTTCGGGAAATGTGGCAGATGGGAGAATTCCAAGTAGTATTTTTGACTCCGGAAGGAGAGAGCTCGCCTTATCACGGACCGCCCTCAGAATATCTGAATTCTCATCTTTTCCTGGGTGAGCGATTTCGTTGCGTAGACCCAACATGGCAGATGCTTGGTAGGTCTGGAAACCTCCCAAGGTGTCTTGAAAGTTGCCTTGGTAGCGTGGACCCAGCCCATGATGAACTGCTAGGTAATCGTCGCTTAGTACATCTTCGAACAAATGTGCCGATGCCAAGGACCATCGCGAGAAAACGAGGCCAGGACCATTCTGGTTAGAAAGGTTATGCGGAGTACCAAGGAAGGCCTGTACAGGGTTGGTCTTATTCTGATTCGAGTTGAATGAAGCAAATGTCTCGGTACTGCCGTTGGAAAGTGGCGGCATATGCGGGTAATTGCATCGGATCTGCTCGGCAAACTCTCCATTGACATATAGAGATGCCTTGCTGGTACTCATTGTCTTTGGTCGGCGGTGAACAATGGCAATGTGATACCATCTCTTTTCACTGAAGGTAACTGATTTGAATCTCACACTAGGTTTATTAGAGACAACAGATGTCTGGAGAATGAAGTTGTGAGTGTCTCTTTCGAGGTACATGAGCACAAAGCATGTCTGGGAAGAGTCAAAGACTCCAAATATGGTAGTATGCGCAGTGGGGTCAAATGTATCAACCCGTATCCACGCTGTGAAGGTGTATCCAGCTGTCGATTGAGGGGGAAACGGACGACCAAGACTAGGAAGCTCAAGTGATGAGTGTCCATGCAGAGACAAATCGAATTGGAAAAAAGGCGGCCCTGTGTTCTTGGCCGTCATGTCCAAGAAAAAGTCGGCAGCATCAGATCCAGGGGCTGAAAGCAAAAATTGTACGTCGGCAGGTTGATTGACACCAAGGGTCATGAGCCATCGGCATATCGCTAGTGCTCTATCACGCTCGGCGGTTGTCAGAGTAGATTGAGGTGCGAGAGCAACGGAAAGGAATTGGGATAGAACGCCTGTGGAATGGATGGCAGCTCGATTGTATGTTGAGACAGATGCCGCGCACAAGATAGTCTCTAGCACAATTGTAGACGCAGGACTTGAAAGTCCATTTTCTGAACGCGGAATGGCTGTCCAGAAGCCCACGACGGCTCTGAGCAGTTCCGGGTGACGAATTGCGGTTCTCGCAGTGACCACCTCACGCACACTTGGACCAATATTTTCGGTAGACCGAGCTAATACAAGATCCCACTGCTCTTCAGCATCATCATCTTCATCATTCTCCAAGAAAATAGTGCTGTTCTCACCAGCTTCTGCTTCGTGGCGCAACACCTTGGCGATGGACTGACAGAGAAGATCCAGGGCTTCGTCATCCAGCGAAAAGGCAAGGAGCTTGCCAAAGACATGGCAGCTGACCCAGGCATCCGGTTCGGCTCCCCCCAATCCAATACTAGCAATTATTTGCTCCAGGGCTTCCCATCCACCTCCGGCAACTCGATATCGAAAGAATCTCTTGTTTCCAGGGTGATCCCGGAATGCAGCGGATAGGACATTCAGGAAGGTTCCCAGAAGTTTGAATAATGACAGCATTTCGGCTTCCGTCCGCTTCTTGGGGTCGTAATAGCCCGAGAATCCACGGAGGACATCGAGCACGCATTCGAATCCGCCGGCATGGCGAAATGCATCTTGACTTGACGAGGCAGACGGAGCAGCTATCAACAAAGCAACATTCCGTAAACCTCTTACCAGCTTGGAGATGTCGGGATATCCGTCCTCGCCGCGCGAGGCTTGTTCACGGGTAAGGCCATCGAGCAGACCACGCAGGACTTCGAGGGCCTTGGGATTGGAGTTGGCCGAGCTTGACGTCGAGGTCGACGACCGATATCGCCGCGGGATGGTCGACATGTTCCTATCGTGACCGAGTTCTCATGCCAATACTAGCCCTCCCGGGGCCCTTCAAGGGTCCAGGCTTTGGACGGACAGCGACAGCATCGAGATACAAAGATGGTGTTGGGCAGCTTCGAGCTACTGGCGCGGGGCGCATGAAGCTCTTGGTGGCGGTCAGCTGGTTGATGCAGCGCTGAGAACCAGCTGCAGCTTCAGGGGCGTTGAGTGGAAATAAGTCGGGAAGGGTACAGAGGATCCAATGCTCCAGCTCTTTGAGGCCGTATCGGATGCTCAAGATGCCACTTAGCCAGACACTGCTTGCAGCTTTGGACAAAGCTGGAGGCTACTTGCCAATCCATCGTCGTCAGCCTTGGAGTTGTGGCTGAGCCGTGGGGCTAGGGCTGGTGAGATGTGGCGAGTGTCTAGTAATCCAGGCAATCACGAGCTGACTCGTCATTGAAAGATGATAGGCAGGGATTGGACGATAAGGGTATTGGGAGATTGAAGATAATGGTCCGGCATAGCAGCAAGTGATATGATAAGTGGTCTTCTGTCAGCAAAACCTGGAGGCTATTACTGTGTAATATTGGCGAGCCTACGGAATGGATAGGTCCGAAGAGTACTACTCCGTAGCCTCCGCTGATTAACGGTATGATTCCATCCACTGGATACCCTGAACCGTACGGTGAATTAGGTAACCTACCCAGCAGAATGGAAGCTCAACAGTTGTGCTGGTAGTACATAATATGGAGGCCGATAACGGCGCATCACCGACGTCACCACAGGCTTCTTTCAGGGTCCAACAGAATCACCCTGGCGCCGCCACGCATTTATTTAACTTTGAAATGGCGAAGAGGTGTACGAAGCATTATCATGACAGGAAGCACATGTTGCGCGACACAAAAGCAATGTAACCTCGGACCTGCTAAGACGGGATGCGATGATGTCCCAAGAGGGATATTCTGAGGTCATCTTGCTCAATAAGCACGTAAGGTGGGCTTCCACATCAAGGTAGCCGAAGCACCGCCTCCCTCCAGAGGCGGCGTTTAGCATGTCTCTGACACTGGAATTACCATCCAGGTACGAAGTGCCCATCTCGATCACATCTACAAAGCAAGCGGGAAAAAGGGGCCATAAACAATGATAGGCCCATAGCAAAGGGAGTCCTGATCGGCCGTCACCGGAGGATTTCCGTCCCCACGATAGACAACACACAACGCACCCTCATCAAGTAGAGACGCTCACCTCCCCGCTGGCCGCTGTCACGAGCTCTCCCCCCGAAATGGTGCGTTTCTCATATGGGAGACAGGGCTCGTGACAGGGCGCACACCCAGGGCCCCGATGCATCATGCGGCGGATCAGAAGGCCATCAGGGGGCCAATCGGGGGCAGCAAATCCCCGCATTTTATCGATGGGGAACGGGGCTAGAAGAGACCGCTATGTCTGGCATGCAGGGTTAAGCCGTTGCTGCGCTGCATGTCTGGAGCTGGAGCTGGAGCAACTTGGTTGAGCTCCTGGGCGTGAGATTTCGGGACGATGGGAGATGCGAGATGCGAGATGCGAGGATACCGCTCAATTGCGTGTTTCCCTTATGATACGTGGCTGCACTTGTCATGGCAGAAAGACGAGGCGGTCGCGCGTCTGCACGCAGCGATCAATCATCACCGCAGGTTTCAAGCTTGTTTGTTGTGGGTAGGTACCTGCATACAGTGCAAGCCTCGCATGCGGTGCTACGAGTACTCGGAGGTACGAAGTACTTCAGGGGATCCAAGACAGTGATAGCAATTTGGCGGGCCACGGATCGGCACAGGCAAACAGGCATTAGCATGATTATGAGGCGAAAGAAGCAATCATGACAGAACAATGACCAAATGTCAAGACATGTGTGTACTCGTAGGGAGAGCTGTGACCCCCGTGTGACGACAAGACAGCCGGAGATGGCTGGAAGAGCCTCCAGGGTTATTGTCTTACTCGTACAATCAGCAGCTCCTGGATGGTACGAATACGTACTTCGTATACAGGACTCCCACCGAGTACTACTATTGATAGCTGGATACAGCCTCGAATCCCTCGATCGTCAGAATCAGGCATGTATGGAGTAGGAGGCAACAGACTCCACACTGTATGCATGTACATACCCCGGACGACACCGATAGATGTACCATCACAGGCGTCTGGCGCTGTCCGAGGTACATTGCGAGGCTATTGCTTCCCGTCGTTATCAGCATTGCCCTGGGAACCGCCGCGTCTCTGGATTGGGTGAGGGGACACATCGCTAAACTCCATCGGGAATGGCCCCTGCTCACGAGTCACGCCTTGGACAACCTACAGGCACCCCTAGGACCCCCCAGGCCCCCCCAGGCCGCTGGGATGCGTCACCGCGCTCACTGGAGTCACTGAAGCGCTGCTGAGGCAGCATCCGAGCAACCGCCGCACCGCCGCCCTTATCTACCCGCTCCCATCTCGCCGTTCTCATCCTCTCTTCTTCTCTTCTTTCATCACCGCCCTCCCTCTCCCATCATCCATCCTCTCCCCCCCATCGGAGCTTTAAGTCGCCTTTGTTCATCGATAGAAAGGAAGCCGGCGTTTCCTTGTTTGTCTTCGTTTGTGTCGTCGTTTGTCGCAGGTAGACCAACTTCCGTACCCCAACAGATCTGATCCCACGCTTCTCATCACCATTATGAGGACCGCCTTCGCTCTTTCGGTGGCGGCCGTCGCCCATGCGGGCTCTCTCAAGATTGGCACCATTCACGAGAACTCGGCCCCCGTGCTGAGCTCCGTCGAGGCCAACGCCATTCCCGGCTCCTACATCGTCAAGTTCAAGAACCATATTGACGAAGCCGGCGCCTCCAAGCACCAAACCTGGATCAAGGAAATTCACAATGATGGCGAGCAGCAGCGCCTTGAGCTTCGAAAGAGGAGCATCGACGATTCCTATGATGCCTTCTCCGGTCTGAAGCACACCTTCAAGATTGGCAATGCCTTCAAGGGCTATGCCGGTCACTTCCATGAAGACATCATTGAGAAGGTCCGAAATCACCCTGATGTAAGTGTCAAACCCTACTGCCACTGTGCGCTCAGTCATCGTCAGATCCTAAACTAATCACTCTTTAGGTCGAGTTCATCGAGCGCGACACCATTGTCCACACCATGCTTCCTGTTGACCACGAGGACAAGGTGACCCAGGACTGCGGCGGCGAGACTGAGAAACAGGCTCCTTGGGGCCTTGCTCGTATCTCTCACCGAGATACGCTGAACTTTGGTACCTTCAACAAGTACCTTTACACTGCCGAAGCCGGCGAGGGTGTTGATGCCTACGTCATTGACACTGGTACCAACATCAGGCATGTCGATTTCGAGGGTCGAGCCAAGTGGGGAGCCACCATTCCCTCCGGTGATGAGGACGAGGATGGCAATGGCCACGGCACCCACTGCTCCGGCACTGTTGCTGGCAAGAAGTACGGTGTTGCCAAGAAGGCCCACGTTTATGCTGTCAAGGTTCTCCGATCCAACGGATCTGGTACCATGTCTGATGTCGTCAAGGGTGTCGAGTTTGCTGCCTTGAGCCACTTGGAGCAGGTTAAGGCTGCCAAGGAGGGCAAGCGCAAGGGCTTCAAGGGCTCCGTCGCCAACATGTCTCTCGGTGGAGGCAAGACTCAGGCTCTCGATGCTGCCGTCAATGCCGCCGTTCGCGCTGGTATTCACTTCGCTGTCGCCGCTGGCAACGACAACGCCGATGCTTGCAACTACTCTCCTGCTGCTGCCTCTGAGCCCCTGACTGTCGGTGCCTCTGCTCTTGATGACAGCCGCGCCTACTTCTCCAACTACGGCAAGTGCACTGATATTTTCGCTCCTGGTTTGAGCATCCAGTCCACCTGGATTGGCTCCAACCACGCCGTCAACACCATCTCTGGAACGTCCATGGCCTCTCCCCACATCTGCGGTCTCCTTGCCTACTACCTCTCTCTTCAGCCCGCTGGTGACTCTGAGTTCGCTGTTGCCCCCATTACCCCCCAGAAGCTCAAGTCCGATGTCATTTCCATCGCCACCAAGGGTGCTCTCTCTGACCTCCCCGACAACGATACCCCCAACCTGTTGGCCTGGAACGGTGGTGGCTGCAGCGACTACTCCAAGATTGTCAAGGCTGGTAGCTACACCGTCCAGCGCAAGCAGAACAAGTCCTCTATTGAGGAGCTCGAGCTTGCTATCGAGGGAGACTTCAAGGTTGCCTCTGGCAAGATCGTCAAGGGTGCCAAGAAATTCGGCTCCAAGGCTGAGAAGTTTGCCAAGAAGATTCACGACCTCGTTGAGGAGGAGGTTGAGGAGTTCATCTCTGAGATGTCTGAGTAAGGGTCTTTTTTCTTAGCTTGATGTCTGGCATGACTTCGGACGAGTCCATCAAGTATTATGTGGGTAATGGATTGGGATCAGGAGAGTCTTTATTGGGTATTCGGTATGCAATTTGGGCGTAGAGCCATGGATTCTCTCGTGTGTGTTTTTTTTGCTTTGCTCTGTGTACTTCTCCATTGCATGGGGACCCCCCTCCCTAGATAGGTGCATGTATGGAATGTTATTACATTGGGATCAATACAATTGCGGCTATATGGCCTACGTCTTGGTGTCCCTCATTACATGTGATTAATACCTTATCTTCTCGTGATATGCAGAATTGCATTTTGCCATATCCCTCTGTCGTCATCCCGAGCTTGCATTATGATGATGGCAGGAGGAAGCGGAGCGAGTTCCTTTCCCAGGGTTGGCGATAAGAGACGTCATCCTCTTGCTCCTTCTAGGAAAGCCAAAGTGAGCGCAACTCTATCAACATGTCATTGACTTGGGATACCACCTCAACAGACAGAGATTCTAGTTCATTGCATTCTCGTCTACTCTACTCCATCATCGCCATCATCATCACCCGTTGCTCAGCGACACGTTATCCTCCGCTATAGTCACCAACCGCAATATCGCTGTGCAGTTTCTAGACACCAAACAGCCTTTGCCGAATTCTTTCAAGTCCTGTTCAACGCCCTGGTTGAGTCCATCTCGATATATCTCAACTTGCCAGCTAGCTTTACCCTTTTCTCAGTCTCTTCTTCATCAAGGCACAACGACTCTTTCTTGAAGTCACACACATAACCCCTTCGAAGTTGGCGATGCTCCACCGCAACAACTGCAGAAGCCAGAGCCGTCGTCCCCTCAGCCGGAGCAAGTCTACAAACTCCGTGGTTCGGAACGCTGTTCACGAACTTGTGAGCATTGAGCCTTTCACGGCAGAACGAGACGCACATATTGCAGCGACACTGTCCTATCATCGAGCCCAAGCCCAAGGAAAAAACGGTAGCGAGGCGGTCGCCATGCCGAGAGATTCTTCGAGTACAACGCTCGCAAGAAGCAACAGCTTCACAAATGGTCCAGACGTTCTCAGTTACATCAGTGCTATAAGTCGCCATGGCAATACCACCAGCAATCGAGGGATTCGTCGACAGCAGAGTGTGAGATTTGTTGGCCCCAATGCTCGACCCAGGAGAGACCCGGCTGCCCGAGCAAGCATGGCCAGCGCAGGACGTACAAGAGGAAGTGTAGTACTGAATGATTTTGGGCATGAGGGTCAACGCCCTGGGGCAGATATCACTCGTGACAAGAGACGTGAGAAGCGCCCCTTATCCAGGAACTACGCAGATGCTCGACAGTTCCGGAGTGAGTCGTATGTACCTGAGGATAATGTCGCATCCATGCCATCCTCCTACCGAAAACTGCGCAAATCTAGATCCATGTATACCCCCTCGACAACGCAGCCACCAAGCTATTCTTTCAATAACGGCAGCTCAGTCGACAGACTAAAGGAGTGGTTGGCCACCCCTCATCACCCATCGTCGACAAAGAAGGAGAACGACCCAATCAGGGACCCAGGTATGCCGACGCTTCGAGCCCCAAAATCCATGAGCTTCCTCAGAAGCCACCGTGAGAGGTCGACTTATCGGGTCAACAGCCACGCAGAAAATGACTTGGCCATTCAACTCGCACATCAGAGGTTTCGTGAGCAGTCAGAGCCTTCGAATCGACTCAAATCCCAGCCATCAACGTTCTTTCGATCGAAACACAAGCGAAACCCAAGCTCGACGAGCTTTCCCAAGTCCCTACGCAACAGTAGCAACAACAGTACTGCTCTGTCCGCAGCTTTCTCTGGTGGTACGATTTCAGTTTCGAAGCAGCCGGGGTTGCGCACCACGGCTCGCAAAGTCTCAAAGTCTCTGAAGAGCAGGATCAAGGGGCTCTTCAGCCGACCCAAGAGTGCCGACTACTCTGCAGAGCAGACCCAAGATCAGGATCTTGTTCATGACTCAGACGGTGACAGCTGCTATCGTATACAACAGTCGCCTCATAGGCTGCAAGAAGCATCCATGTATCGAGTCCCATCGCATATGCCCCTTTTTCATGCCGTCCCCTCAAATCAGCAATTAAGATCTCGGAAAGGTAGCGTGGAGAGTGTCAAAGGAGAGGATAATCAACCAATGGACGACAAATCACGCGTTACTAGCTGGACCAATTCGACCACCGAAACGGTCACAGGCCCGACAACACAGGGGGATTGGGATCACCAACGATTACCCGTCATCAAAGAAAATGGGTTACGTGGTCCCGCGAACCACCACGAAACCCCTTCACTGGGTGGGATACCACCGCCCCGTGGACCAATTATCGACAGCGAACGGGTGTATTCTGCGCTCATGAAAAGATTAGAGGAGTCCAAGCAGCATGGAAACAGAGGCCAACTTCTGTCGCGGGAGGGCTCCTCATATACAATCCGCTGCGTTCAGGATGATGATGATGATGTCTTCCAGGACCATAAAAGAGGGCCATCGCCATCACGAGGCCCCTCCGCATCCCCTGAAAGTGTCATAAGGGGCCGAAAGGTTTCTGGTTCCACAATAGGAGCTGCCATGAACACGATCTATCCCAAACCAGCGGTTGGCAATGGACGCGGGCTGTGTTCAGACAAGAGTGTCATGAATTCGCGCGCAAATATTGAGCCTCCAAGGCCTTTGTCCAGCAGAAGCTCAGTCTTCTTTGCAAGTCCAACGTGTCATCTCTTTCGCACAGCAAGTCCGTATCGTCGCGCGTTGCGCGAAAGCATGGGGGCAGCGCAAGCAACTGATCAAGCTCCAATTCCTAGTGCCAGATACCTTGGCTCCCTGTCTGCTCTGAGCCTTCCCGCACGCCACCCCAGCACATCTGATTCTGAGAAAGATGTTCGAGTGACTTATGCAGAGAGCATCTATTCATGTAATAGTGATGACAAGAAGCTCAGTGTGAACAGAAATGATGATACATCAAACCCATCAGCTCTTAACCATGGAGACGCCACAATCTTTGTGAATTCTCCAGTGTACAAACCAAAAGCTTCAAGCAATCACAAGCGAGACATTTCCTCGGCGAGCTCGGTTGAATGGAAGATGTGGCTCAGTGCCAACGTATCCAAGCTGGAAGCACCTTCGACGGCCCTCAAGGCTGGCTTTCCAGAAGATCCTTCACATGTACTCCAGCCTCTTGGGCACGTGAGAGAGGATACCGAGATTGAACCTGAAGGGGATACAATAAAGGGAGAGGACTTGAAGCCCGAAATCTCGACTACTGTCATGCCCTTGAAGTTTGCTTCAAAACCTGAGACCCCCCAATCCACTTCAGCAACGTCAAGGTCTCAACAATCTGCAAGTCTGTGGCGGCGTCGAACCTCAGTTGCCAATGAGAATTCCCCTCCGACCACAGGAGGCCGTTCCCGGGAATCGTGCTCCAAAGAAACTCCTCTTATGCCATCGAAGAGCAGCCTTCGCACGGTCCCATCTCTCTCCAATGTCAATAGGACCGTTTCAAGCGAGCCCAAGTCACGTTATGCTGCCGGGATACCTAGGATGCGGTCTATGAATACAATAATTGCCAAGTCAAGTCCTCCTGTTCGAGATCAGATCCTTCTCAAACGACAATCACGCACGCGCCTCATAGCAGGTGACGCCGGATCCGCCAAGTCCAGCCCTGGTTTGACCAGCGCAGTTGAAAGACAATTTGGAGCAGCCAAAACGGATTCTCCAGGGAAACGAGGATTGGTAGCACAACCATCTCAATTTCCCTGTACCCCAAGATCCGAAACGGGGAGGATCATCAATAGCATGGAACGGCGAGAGCTCGACCCGCAGGTATTAGGAAGTAAGAGGATGGTGGATCTGTTCCTGAGCAGCCGGCGGAAGAGAGTCGATGGAAACGGGACAAGGCAAAGCAGTGACAGTTTGTCCGCTGTCTTCATTTAACGAAACGCCTATGTGTATACATTATTTACTCTTAGTTACTAGGCAGGGCAGAGAGGTACGAGTCTAGGGCTGTATTTTCTCAGAGCCCTCTGTGACTACTTTTGGTACGATAGACGGTCCAAAGTACAGCTCAAGCAAGAATAGAAAGAAGGTCTTCCCTAGAATTCACGATGTGTTTCCGTGCCTTTGGTTCCTGTGCTCAACAGATTGCCATCTAAGCATTGTTCGGTAAGGTCATAACAATATCTCATTCAAACCAGCTGCGTCTGAGAAATCATACATTAATCTTACAAGGGCTATTTATTCTCAATAATCTTCTATTGCTTCCCCGATGCAGGACTCACGTGAACCTCCCAGTACTTTGCTAAATCCTTCGGAAACTCATTCTTCCTCTCCCCACTCACCCACTTCCCATACTCCTCATGCGTCACGGCTTCTGCCAGCACGCTGTTCATCTGCCCCTTGAGCAAGAAATCCCAAAAGTCAGCTGAGATGCGGACGTACTCCTTCAGGGCCTCTTTCGTGTTCGATGATGCGCCGGTTGTCCAGCTTAGGAGCAGGGGCTCGATGAGGGGTGCGTCGGAGACACTGGGGTGGGATGTCCCAAGGCTGGTGAGGAACCAGGAGGCGTGGGTGCGGTTGAGGACGGTGAGGGCGATGTCTTTTACAGTGTCGAAGTGTGGGCGGCCGTAGAAGATGGTGTGGGCTTGGGACCAGGAAGTGGAGTGGACGAGGAGCAGGGGGGCCGAGATGTCGGCGTTGAGGGGGCCGCTGGATTTTCCCGGGTCGAGGATGATGCCCCCGATGGCCGGGGCGGATTTGAGGGCTTGGAGAGCGCCGGTTGCGCCGAAGGAGTGGCCTGCGATGACGAGTTTGTTGAGGGCGAGGCGGTTTGCCCAGGCGTGTAGGGATGAGCCTTCGCTGCGGGAGTTTAGGGAGAAGATGTCGGCGCCTTTGCCGTCGTTGATGGCGCGGAGGATCTTGATTGTCTCGAGGATCTCAGCGTCACGGAATGCGAGCTGTTCCTTCTTGTAGGTGGCGGTGTCCATGCGTGGATCAGAGCGAAGCTCGCTTTCGCTGAAGTGAACGATGGTCTTGTCTTGTTCTCCTTTGATCTTCATGAGGGAGCCGGGGCAACTGCCATCGCGATGCTCGATGGCAGCGATGATGTACCCCCGGCTGGCAAGCTCGCCGAGGTAGTTTGTGTAGTCCGTTCTGGAGCTGGCGTCTCCGTGGGAGAAGACCATGACGGGGAAGCGTTGCTCAGTCTTGGTCTCTAGTAAGGGGGCGTCTACCTTGGCAGGTATCTGGATGCTCCCCGCGACAGCCCACAGGGCAAAGGTGAATATGGACCGGGCGATGAAGTTGTTGATGTGAGCGTACTTGGCATATCCTTCAGCTGTCAAACTAATCGGTCGTGCGAGCCACGGATGCCTCGCCTTGGTCTCCTTGGTCCCCTTAGCTACGGGGTAGTACACAGTAAACAGGGTAGTCTGGTGTTTAAACGCTGGTTCGCCGGTTCCTCCAAACACTGCATCTGATATAACACGAGGCTTCTCCAGAGGAATCTCGAGATCTATGGCGCCCACATCGTAGCGGCCTGTATACCCTGGCAACGGCGACGCCAGGAGAGGTCGGCCTCGAGCGAGACATACTATGGCATACAACGCGACAGCGAGGCAGAGGATGTATTTCCAGCTCCTCCGGGGACGAAGAGCATTTGCGAGCCAGGCTGTTACGCGTTGCCACCGCTGACGCCGGGGGTTCCGGAACCACTTTGGCTGTACTTGTGTCGGGGCGATTAAGGGTGAGTCAGGGAGGGAGCTGTGTTCATCCAGATCCAATTCAATGTCTTGACTGTTGGGATGTGACATTGTGAAAGGTATGTTGTTGATATGGGGTGTATGTAGAAGGATTGAGATAGGATTCAAGGATCAGTCTCGAGACTAGAGGTGTTGAAGGACAATGACGTCGTCAGCCGCCGCCACGTGTGGCCGAAAAGTGATTAATCGCCGGGTGATTCCTTGTTTAGGAAACCTGGCGTCACTCACGCTACAACAGATACGACGCTGTCACAGCCTTTATTTCAACCATCTGATCAGTCGGAGCGGATTCTCATTCGGTGTTTGTGTGTTTGGCTTGATGCATGCAATATAATAGACTTTTTTTTGGTATAGGGTAGCTCCGTGCTCGGATTCCGTGGGCCGGAGTGATGACAGTCTCCCATGTTCCCTTAGTATCGGAAATACAGGAATTAATTCTCAGATGGGTGATCTTGCAGGTTATTTTGTGCTGTCTTTGATATAGCTGAAAGACACTGTCAGAAGGGTGTTGTTATCGTGGGCGGTCTGGTTGAAAATATGAAGCACCTCGGATTAGAGCACCAACATTCAAGACGACGTGCTGAAATAACATACACTATAGTTATATACTCCGTATATTCATATTTATTGTCCCGTTTGGGAAGCAATCACCTAAAAGGAACTCTGTGCAAACGAAAACCACGCTACGAAGTACTCGAGGGAGACGGATCGAATCGAAGGCGAACTAAGCAAGTTAAAATAAGCCGGAACATCCCAGGTTTCCTGATTTGTAAAATTGATAATATGCTTATTCCGTATCTCTTTTTACATAATGACTCCTCCACGGACTACGCGTAAGTTACGGCTGCAATTGTTTGTAAAGGATCATCAATACGAGAGAACACGTCCACTTACAGCTGGTTCAATGCATCTGAGCTATCTCATTAGGCACATCATCATCCCTGCACGCAATTAGTCACTGCAGCAAAGAAGAGGAGTGCATGTGTTACATCATATTGGTCATACTGTGAACACTGGTGAATGAGCACGGAGCGAGACGGTTAAGTGCAATGTGTATTTCTGGATGCTGAAAGACCCATAGACTTTATAAATGTAGCTGGGTGTGTACTGTATACATACCTAGTTTGGGTTGCGCATCGACCGGAGTAAAAGGTAGAGAGCCATTGACATGGGAGACACTAAATATGTGTAACAGGCCGAATTCAACTCCAGGCCCCGGAGACAAATGGCATTCCATGATGTTTTTGGATGCAACATAGTTCAATGGTCTATCACCACGGCAGATATTAGCAGTGCCACCAATACTATTTTCTTTATCAAAAGATCCTAAGCTAAGGGCCTTTGCAGGAGCTTCAACTATGAGAAGGTACATACAGTACCTATATAGGATATTCTCATAGAATACATGCACGGATATCCTCTATCTTTTTTCACTACCTAGATTAACATATTTCCGGATTGTGCATAATAATATAGGGTTTACTGGTAGCGCAGGTGAATGAAGCGATATGAAATGAGAATGTGATGATATCTCAACTGTGTCGTTGAACCCTCGACAGCCTCACACTAATCTGCAGTGCGGAAATGTTAACGCGCAACAGCTGTAGAGCAGCGGCTATAGTAATAATTCTCAGTACTGTAAGCCCAGCTCTCCAGACAAAATCACACAGTATTTCTTTTAGCTATCTGAGTTCTTTATTAGATGCCCGTAAATAAAAGATCGGCCGCCATTAATGACGACATAAGACAGGTAAGCATTAGCTTTATAGTAATATTGCCAACCTTTACTACATCTTTAATTCTAGTCTCTGATAAGGCATTAATGTATTGCAGTATAGGGCTTGCTTTGGCTACTGGTCAGTTCGGCTGCAGGGTCGCAAGGCATAATATACAGCCTTGAATAAAAATAGTAATGTCAATAATAAAAATACCAGCACACACTAATCTTCATATCGCCTGCCTCGTTAAGGAAGACGTTATTGCAGCTTAGTGAGCTATAAGCAAATCCATTATTTTCGAGATATGCAAGACCATCCAGGACCTATTCGCATCAGTGCATTATTATCGTGGACCCTACCTTGGCGAGTATAGTAATAACATACCTGTCCTATAATTATCCCTATTTCTTTACTGTTAGGATATTTGATCCTGTCGGGCTTGGCTGAGGGGCGGCATTAAACATATGGTCACGTGTCTGGTCATGCATGGATCCAGCCTATGCCCCTCCTATATAGACCGCATCTTGGCATCTAGCTCTTTGAGAGCTCAACTCACTCAACACGGTCTCTCTGCCTTCTCCCGGACGTGTGTGTTCCGCTGTGACGCTCAACAAATAGGAGGTATAGAACGACGTCACGATCATCAAGTCCTCTATAGGGCTCAACACTAAACCCCCTTTTTTAGGCTAAGTACATATTATTAGAGAGACAAAGCAAAAAAGCCTAGCCACGAATACAAAGTACATTTCTAAGACATACAGTACATTCTGTGAGATGTTACTCCGTAGAGTATCCATAGGCAAAACGCAAGGAAGTCCTTTACGTGGCGCAGCTGACCATTTATGGGGAGAGCTGACGGGGGAAGAACGCGAGTTCCCGTCTGTCTCATGAAAATGTCTGTCGACCCAAGCGACAGCGGACTGATTGGATCGCACGGCAGAGAGCACCTTGTCCCCTCGTTTGCCCAAGTTTCCGTTATTTTTCTAGGAATAGTTAATGCTGGCGCATACAGAGCTCGTTCTTTCAGTCATAATCTGTCCCTATAAGAGAGTATCTTTTCGGAAGGATAATAGCTAAGCGGGAGGGAGTGGTGATATATTTTATATCCTCTTCATCGTGAAACATTGGATTAGAAATACTATTAACGCTATTGGCTTTTGTAGAGGATGCGGCTGGAGACTGGCTTGAAGTTCAGCTCTGTAACCAAACTCCACTTGATCGCAAGCTGAATCAAAGTCCCCATATATATAGTTGGATCATGACATTCGATAGTAATATTATACAGCTTAGACAGTAATATTCCTTGTTTATAACTTTCAAAACTCATTATATAAAACATACGCCGTTGGGACACATAAGCTTTTTTTTCACCTCCAACGTACGTGCAATCTTGGATAATCCGCTCTTCTCAGTCCGCAACTGCATCAACGTTGTTCTGATACCTATATGCCCCGAAGTGCCTAAAATCACACTCACACGCCATGGTACTTGCTCTAAATCGCGAGCCTATTGCTGTCGTCGGCATAGGATGTCGCTTCCCCGGAGGTGTTAGTAACGTGAAAGCCTTTTGGGAAACTCTTCGCGATGGGGTCAATAAAATATCTGAGGTCCCAGCCAACCGTTTTGATGCCTCTGCTTTCTACGATGATGAAGATTCTCGAAAGTACGGAGCTATTCGAAACTGTAAAGGCGGTTTCGTGGACGATGTGTACTCCTTTGACGCTGAGTTCTTTGGATATTACCCTGCGGAAGCATCGATTATCGACCCTCAACAGCGTATGGCTTTAGAGACAAGTTTTCATGCGATCGAAGACTCTGGCACCACTCTAGAGCAAGTCGCTGGGTCCAGAACAGGCGTGTTCATGGGAAGCTTCATGTCAGACCACATGAACATCCAGACCGCGACAGACCAGCGCGATAACGTCGGCCCTCATCTCGCACTCGGAGTTTCGAACTGCGCCATCGCAAATCGGGTGTCCCATCGACTAAATCTTCAAGGCCCCAGCTTGACCCTAGATACTGCTTGTTCTAGTAGTCTCGTTGCGTTACATCTGGCATGTCAGAGTATCTGGGCTCATGAAAGCGATGCCGCTCTTGCAGGCGGTGTTAATGCTTTGCTTCGCCCCGAAAGTACTATTTTGATGTCCAAGGCTGGCTTTCTTTCACCTGATGGAGCCTGCAAATCCTTTGATGCCGACGCGAACGGATATGTTCGCAGTGAAGGCGTTGGTGTCGTATTTTTGAAGCCTCTTAGCCGAGCACTGAGCGATGGGGACAGAATTTACGCCATGGTCCGTGGCTCTCTGGTAAACCAGGATGGATACACCCCAGAAGGCTTCGCAGTCCCAAGTTTAGCGGCTCAGACCAAACTTCTGCAGACTCTCTACAGGCAGTCTGGGGTTGATCCAGCGCAAATCCGTTATGTGGAAGCCCATGGCCCAGGAACCAAGGTCGGGGACCCTATCGAGGCAAAAGCCTTGGGGACACTGCTGGGTCAAACGCGGTTGGAAAGTGACGAGCCCTTGTGGATTGGCTCGCTGAAAGGAAACTTCGGTCATCTTGAAGGGGCTGCTGGTATAGCTGGCTTCATCAAGGCTGCTCTTGTAACCTTCTATGGAGCAATTCCCCCGCAGATAAACCATCGAACCCCCAATCCATCCATTGACTTCCACTCCTTGAGACTTGCAGTGCCATTGAAGATGATGGATATGACACGAAATAAAGGGGTACTGGTTGGCGTCAACTCTTTTGGTGCGGGAGGGACCAACGCCCATGCCATTTTACAGGCAATGCCAAATACGACAGTCTCGGCACCATCCATCCATGAGCCACGCGTATTTCTCTTGTCTGCAAGATCGCGGCCAGCGATGGAAAATGTGGCCAAAGATTTAGCCTCACATCTTAGACAACACAAACTAAACCTTAGTGATGTTGCGTACACGTTAAACATGCGTCGAAGCCGGCATTCCCAGACCTCTGTCATCCCAGCAAGAAATATTGATGAACTGTGTTCCCGACTGGACATGGTTGGCTCTGGTCAGACTTCAAAGGACATCTTGACACTTCAGAAGCGACCAGGGGCAAGTCCCAAAATTGCGTTTGTCTTTTCCGGTCAGGGCGGGCAATGGCTTGGTATGGGTGTCTCACTGGCTCATCAAGAAGTTGTATTCTGTGACAGCTTGGCTGCGTTTGATGCCATATTTACTTCTCGAGCGGGATTCTCCGTTTTGGCTGAGATGTCCGCTCATGATGACCCATCAAGACTAAATACAACAGTCATCGTTCAGCCAGCCATTGCGGCCATCCAGATCGCATTAGCGAGAACGCTGATGTCGTATGGAATCAAGCCCGATGCGATTGCTGGCCACTCCATTGGCGAAGTCGCAGCTGCTCATATCGCTGGCGCGTTGACTCTGGAGCAGGCTGTTGATGTCATCTATTTCCGATCCAAAATCCAAAGTAAAGCTCGTGGCTCTGGATCTATGTTAGCCACTGCGTTGTCCTCGACAGAAGCCCAGCAATTAATCGACCGCCGTAAATTGAGCGGCAGAATTGAGATTGCAACCCTCAACGGGCCCAAAATGACGACCTTGGCAGGAAATACAGAAGACTTGGAGCAGCTAGCTGGAGAGCTGCAAGATGCCGGTTCGTTTGCTCGCTTCGTGAATGTTGATGTTCCATACCATAGCCGCTTCATGGACGCCCTGGAAACCGAGCTCGTTCAGGTGCTCTCGGAAGTCCAAAGCAAATCTACCGATATTACTCTCTACTCCACTGTCACCACCGCCGTTGAACCAGGAACTCATTTGACTGGCCAGTATTGGTTCGAAAACGTACGAAAGCCAGTCCGTTACGTTGAAACGGCGGAAAGAATGCTCGCAGATGGCTACAATTTCTTCGTCGAACTTGGTCCACATCCTGTTCTAGTCTCTGGAACTCGAGCCATCGCTGAGTCGGCCAAGCTGTCTGCACAGATACTTCCAGCCATGGCTAGAGAGAACGATTTAGAACCTATCTCTCGTATCGTTGGAGCTGCGGCTGCTCTGAACATCGATGCCGACATTCAGTCCTTTAATGGAGGAGGCGGCTGTTTTGTAGATCTTCCATTGTATGCTTTTCAACGGCATCATTGCTCATTCGAGCATCCGGAGGCCCAATTACGTCGCCTGGCAAAATCTCGCCATCCTTTTCTTGGAGGTTCAACCAACTTGACCAGCGAGGGTCGGGCCGCACTCCGCCTCAGACTCAGCACTGGCGTTTCACCTTTTCTTTCAGACCATGTAGTAGACGGTGCCATAGTCTTCCCCATGACTGGTCATATTGAGGCGGCGTACTTGGGCGCCAGAGAGCACATGCCGCATGAGAAAAACGTCTGGCTTGAGGATCTCCGCTTCGAGCACCCCGTGGTGCTGGCTTCAGCTGAAGAGTTTGCTCCTCAGATATTGTTTGAGATCAAGTCTGCCGCGAAAGATTACGTGATTGCAACTCGCCCGCCAGCCTCGCAAAGCGATGGAGCATGGCAAATCTGTTCACGTGGGCGGATCAACATTGTGGATCAGCCACCAAGCGCCGGTCTAGAAACAATGCAGAGCGCCAGGGATCGCATCCAGGCAGGGGCTGAGCTGCATGTTGATCACTTCTACCAGACAATAGAGCAGTCTGGCCTTCGTTATGGCGATGCATTCAGAGCAATCAAGAACATATGGCGACTGGGCAACGAGATCTTCTCTTATGCTCAGCTTGCCCCTTCCTACCGGCGCGAAGCAAGACACTTTAGATTCCATCCTGCCCTCTTGGATGCCTGTGCTCATACACTAATTGCAGATATACACCATCATGGCGATTGCCGTTTTGTCTACTTGCCCTATCACGTAGACCAGGTCCAGCTGTTTAACGCAGACGGTGGTGTCACGGCGGCCTTTACTCACATCCGTATTACTTCCCGCGATGAAGTATTTATTCGCTGCAACGCCTCGGTGTATGATGAGGATGGTCGAGTCCTCGCACTAATCAATGGACTTACTGCAAAGCGCCTTACCAGTCAAGCTCCGATGCGGTTAAGAGAGCACCAGGTGTGCTTTAAACCTGAAGCTTCGCAGCTCGGTCTGAGAAGAGCTGATGTGGATTTTCCGAACATTCTTGCGATTGATTTGCAATTCCAAGGCTTCAATTGGTCGTCGTCAGTGCATAAAGCATTCCCTAGGTCATCGATACACCAGGTACATGCTGACGTCCTTGATGTCAAATGGGATACTGGTAAATGGGGATTTAATCTCGACCGTAGGGCACTCATTATCATTCCAGCACTCGTTTTACTCAGCGATGATGTGCTGGATCTTCGCCAGAATGCGGAGATAATATTTAGCACGCTTCTGCGTGTTGCTGGATGGATCCACGAGCAGCAGGGTTCTCCCACAGTCATTATACTGACCAGAGGAGGCTCCATGACCCCAGTGGATTCACAATGTAACCCGCTTTCATCATCTATTGAGGTAGCTGTGCGAGTCATGGAAAACGAGTTGCCTCAAGCCCGCATCCGAATCGTGGATCTTGGATTGAGCGACGCTGGCGAGGAGACCACATTGCTCGAAGAGGAATTACGGACCATTCGTCTCGGCCGTAACGACACCAGCGTGGCAATTCGACCGGAAGGCCGCTTCTTCAAAGAGATTGTGCCTGTAGATATCAATGAAGAGGAAAAAACTACGAGATCGCTCCCCGCTCGAGGAGGAAACTATCGCTGTGAGCGAGATCTGAGCAACGGCTCGCTTGATGGCATCGTTATTCAGGAGCAGCCACCAGTATCTCTAGGCCCATATGATATAGCGATTGAGGTCCATGCCACGGGTCTTAACTTCAAGGATGTCATGAATGGATTGGGTCTTCTTAGCGAGAGGGCCACATCGGGCGGGCTTGCAGGACAGACGCTTGGCCTCGAGATTGCCGGACGCGTCGTGAAGATGGGCGAGAACGTGCAAGATTTGGAAATTGGCAGCTCTGTTATGGCCATCCTCGGAGGCGGATTGGCTGGTTTAGTGGTCGTTGACTACAGACACGTCGTTTCAGTCCCTTCATCCATTACGATGGCGGAGGCAGCTTCTATCCCTGTTGTTTACATGACGGCATATTACTCTCTCGTGTACTTGGGGCGATTGGCTCGTGGAGAAAGTGTTCTCATTCATGCAGCAGCTGGTGGTGTTGGTATTGCGGCCATCCAAATTGCCCAGCTTTTTGGTGCTCGTGTGTTTGCGACCGCTGGAAGCCCCGAGCGTCGCGCCATAGTATCCAAGATGGGAGTCGAAGCCGTATTTGATTCCAGATCACCATCCTTCCATGGCGATGTCAAGAAAGCAACAGGTGGCTTAGGTGTAGACTTGGTCCTCAACTCCCTCATAGGCCCAATGTTGCTCCAGTCTGTCGCATGCTTGGCTCCATTCGGACGCTTTTTGGAAATTGGAAAGGCAGACATCTATGACAATACACAACTTGGACTCGAAAGATTTGGTAACAATCTTTCATTCTCTGTAGTCGATCTCGACCGGCTGGCCTTCCAGAAGCCGCAGTTACATTGCCGGATGCTGAGCGCGGTCCAAACACTGTTTGAGAATGGCCAATTGGTACCTCCGCCGATAACCAAATACCCGATCACACAAGTATCTACGGCTCTGAAAGCTTTATCTCGATCCTCTGTGATCGGAAAGGCTGTCGTGGAAATGCCGGAGAATGTGCACCTTGATGCTGTACTTCCTAGGCGGCTGCAACTCCGTGATGGCAGAAGCTATCTCATCACCGGAGGTGCAAGCGGACTTGGTATTCAACTGGCACGGTTCTTGGTTAGCCGAGGAGCCAAACATCTTGTACTTGCCAGTCGATCCGGTGCCAAAGCTGCAGAAGATCAAGCAATCATCGTGGACATCAGGAGTCGAGGAGCTATGGTCTATATTCAGCATGTGGATGTCAGTAGCACCGCCGCCGTCAACTCGCTTTTCGCAGAGGGATCGGGCTGGCCACCAATTGCTGGCGTCATTCATTGTGCAGGTGTAACCCAGAGCGCATTTTGTCACGAAACCACAATGGAGAGCTTTCGGGATGTGTACGGATCCAAGGCAGTTGGAGCTTGGAACCTGCACCTAGCTACTCGAGACAGGCATCTAGACTTTTTCGTAATGACTTCTTCCGTAGGAGGCATCTTAGGGAGCGTGGGCAGTTTCAGCTATGCCGCCGCCAACCAGTTTCTAGATTCGCTGGCTCATCACCGGCGGTCGTCTGGCTTACCGGGACTGTCGCTTAACCTTGGGCTTCTAGGAGATTATGCTGGAATAATCAGCAAGACTGTCAACCCCGATCAAACTTTGGCACATTTGCAATTGCAAGGACTTTCGATAAGTCATCTACCGGCAATTTGTTCTCTAGTGGAGCGTATGATACTCAGTAACTCTACACAAAGACTAGCTTTGAACATTGACTTCTCACGATATCTCAAGTCACACCCGCATCTCCTCAACAATGGACTCTTCTCAGGATTAGGCAGCGAACGAGAAGGAAATCATGCTTCTGAATCTAGCCACTCGATGGCTAACCTTTCAGGTTCAGAGATGGTGGAGATGATAGCGGACACATTGTGCAACGGGCTTGCCAAGATCTTGGGCCTCGAGCCTAGTCGGATTTCCGTTGCGGAGAAGATTGATCAATACGCTTTCGATTCGTTGACGCTCACACAGCTGCGTGGCGTGATCTTGCGTGAGTTCCGTGAGACATACAGTCTTATGAAGCTTTTCCAAGGCCCAACTCTTCTGCAAGTCGCCGAAGAGTTGTATGATTCGCTAGGTAAAGGCCCTGTGGACACACAGGCTTCGGCGGATGCCACCGACAGTCAGTTCAATGCCGTCTTGACTGACGGACTGTCTATCCTGTCGCCATGGTTAATCAAGGGAACTGGTACTGGCCGACGAGTAATCTGTTTCCATGCTATGGGGGGTAGTGCTTCTCAATTCTACCCATTTCTTTTGAATCCACCCAAGGGAATGGATCCGATTGCAGTGCAATTACCTGGGCGAGAAAACCGGGCTGACGAACCCATTCCAGCCAATCTTTCAGAGATTGTTGCAGCAATCATGACAGAGCTGGAACATTCAGTTGGACCCGCAGATGTATTCTGGGGTCACTCGCTTGGTGGAATCATTGCCTTTGAAGCCATCCGCGCGCTGCGTCGACAAGGCAAACCGCTCCCACGTCTAATGATCACGACCACAATCGCTCCACATCTTGCCCGCTGGTTGCAAAGACGTGAGCAGCTCCTTCAGATATCGGCAGAAGACTACAGTACAGAATATCTGACAGCAGTCTCGCAGAATGTTGAAGGCGTTGACTTTGCTCTTTCTATCGTGCCCATGATGAGGAAAGATACACCTCTGCTTCTTGAATACGAGTATACCGAAGAGGATGCGCTTGACGTGCCCATCACTGCTGTTGTTGCTCGTCAAGATGACCTTGTTTTCCCCGAGGAGGTTGCAGGATGGGCAGCTCATACCAAGCAATTCAATTTGATCAACATGGAAGGTAATCACTGGTCTGTGCAGCAAAACCGGGAGTTGCTGTGGGATGTAATCAGTGACTTGATGAGTATGGACTAGCAGATAATTTGGTAGGCTAGGAACTTTGAGCAGTGATTTGCAGATTTAAGCATAGAGACAGCTTGGTTACAATACAATACAATACAATACAATATAATTTACTAACGCCAGTTCCCTTTAATAGCAGGTGCCAGGGGAGTGTGATATAAGAGGGAAGTGCAATGTCGACAACTTTGTTTGCCGATAAGGCTCTCAGGGTAGCCATGCAAGATCAAGTCGGCTACATATCCCTATCCGTCGTCCTGGCAGAAGCAAGACGCCAAGCGAGTGGCGGGATCATGACCCGCTCCCCGCAATCTATCCGGATGCTCCGTACGGAGTACTCTGTACACTCGTGTCATCCTCTCCTCTCCACCATAATCTACATACACAGGTCCACCAAGGTTTACCTAGGTATGGTTGGTTGCCTAACGAGGAAGTCTGACGTGACGAGTCCGGAAGATGTTTCTCTCTCACATCTTAGCGGGTGATTCGTCTCAAATTATGGCATCGTGGGGGTCGTTACGATGTTGATGTCCCAGCAGAAAAGGTCGATACAACGTAGTCTTGCAGTCCCTCCACCTTCGGACACCTCCGTACGGTGTAGGCATCGTCACCATGATTCGTTGGCCTTTGTCCCAATTCATGTGGCATGCAGGGTCCGACGCCGGCCAGATAATTGTTCCATGGTTCGTTCTCGGCCGGAGGGAGAGGGATAATAATAATATTGGTGGCGCAACGGTCTTCATCTCCTAATGCGGGGGCGACCTTGTAAGCCTCGAACTACCTACTCCGTACTTCGTAGAGCTCGCAAATCTCGCCATTTGGCCTGGGGTCTGGGGCCTTGAACCAGCTTAGAGGGAAGATCTGACGACCAACACAACAAGCGAATAGTAGATGACTGGCACTGAAAGACCTCGTGATACCGCTGATTTGCGAGCATACCCCAGAGAGCAAGAGATTAGGAGAGAAAAAGAAGCAAAACCCACACAAAGAACCGGGCAATGGTAAGGAGTAATAAGCTGGAGTAGTAGTATGAACAGGCTAGCAAGCAAGACGATGCCTGTTTGAGGATTGTCCACATCCAATGGCCCCAGATTTAGCCGCCGCCTTTCAACCGAAATGACGAATGGGGGGCCTTGGTTGCGTTGCACTGTGCGTAAACAATTTCTGTCTTGTCTCTCTCTCTCTTTTTAGTATTGCCGAAAAGCTTGAGGCTTCAACTATGG
This sequence comes from Mycogone perniciosa, assembly GCA_025331125.1. Taxonomy (NCBI): domain Eukaryota; kingdom Fungi; phylum Ascomycota; class Sordariomycetes; order Hypocreales; family Hypocreaceae; genus Mycogone; species Mycogone perniciosa. The sequence continues at coordinate 79,010 of JAOALB010000075.1, read as the reverse complement.
ATAAGTAGTGCTCCGTGGCCTTGAGCCTTTGGGTCAAAGGGGCCTCGATCGGGGCCGGCTGTTGGCCATGCCGAACTGTGAGGATCGATGCCCGATCGCGCATGACGGGTATGTATGTATGTACTCCGTACTCCGTACTCGTCGATAGACTGAGTGAGCGTGGCTTGTACTATGCTAGTTATTAGTGTATTGTTGATTCGGGGAAATCATTTGATTGAGGCTTAAACGATCTGCCAAGTCAGGTCAGTCATGAGACGTAGCATCTGCTGAAAGATGGCTCAAATTTCTCAACTATCAAAGAAAAGAAGGCCTGCGCATGTGTGGTTGGCCAGGTGTGATTCATGCAAGCAGGGTGCGGTGCATTGCAGCCAGCGAGCGTGCGTGTGTGGGAGGACGAAGAACGGCTGGCGGCTTGTGGGCTGATTGCTCTTTGGAGGGCGTCATTACGTAGCTGAGGACGTAAATGGGGTGAAGATGGACAGAGACAGACAGACAGACAGGCATTCGCCGTCTCGCCTATTGCCGACCGAGAGGCGCTTCTGCCACTGATGATAGTATGCATGTATCTATGTCCACACACACACACACACTGACACTGATTGTGTCAGGCAGCCCTCAGCTTCACATCAGTACACCTTCGACAAGTTCAGACTGTGACGGAAGCAGGCCAAAGAGCACGCGTTCAACGGGCCGCCGCCGAGGACCCTGGCCCGGTCTGGTCTGAACTCTGAAGCTTGACACTATTATTACCGTACCCTCTTTTCTTTTTCTTCTCCCGTCCCCCTTGTTTTTCTTTTTCCGTACAACTCCCACTGCCTATACTCCGTACTCCGTAGTGCTAAGGAGCTGCGGTTTCACCCTGTACGGCTACCGCCTCGGACGAACCTCGTGGCTCGTGCCGAGGAACCCAAAACGCGGTGTCCAACATGGGCGTATCAGTTCGGATCGTGGGGTTTCCGTCCCTACTAATAGCACTCGTACTCGTAGTAGTATTACTCGTAGTACTACGGAGTACGGAGTAGTAGTAGCATGATGATACGGAGCCAAGAGCATACCTAGTCCTGTGCCAAGGTATCCGCATAGTGCTCCATATTCCAAACTCGGCGCAGACTTGCAAAAAAGAGACAGCCTGTTTGATCCTAATGGCCATTGCGGCGGAATTCCTGGACGGTTAGTGTGTCCACTGTGAAAGGAGATTGGCATCATCAATACGTACCCGCGTAGCCAAGCAAGCCATGACGTCCTGACGCAGCAGAGGACAGTGCGAGCATGTGTTCTCCCTTGAACCCAGCAGCCTGGGACTTACTTGTCTGACAATGCCTGTTGCAGATTGCGAAGAGGATCCATCCTATCCTGGCCCCCGAGTCGTCTCGCATGTTCAAGTATTAATTAATATTATTATGTACGAAGTACGGAGTAGTCGTAAAGGAGAGGAAAATTGAGGTGAGCCAAGAAGGAAAGCCATCATGCCCGTGCCCTAAAACGCCGGTGCGTAGAGACATCTGCACGGTATATCAAGTACCGCCTACTTACTCCGTACTCCGTAGTAGTATGCAAAAACAGACATATCTTGCCATGTCCTCAGTTCTTATCGCAAACTTGAAGCCTTCTGTAGCACTCCGGGTGCGCTGTATCTCTACAGTGCGAATTTAATACACTCTCAACTGTGCTCATGCCCGTTACCTCCCGACGCATGACACCACTCAAGACCACTCAAGCACATCTTGATTTCCAGTTGACAAGACGACTATGGAATCAAACGAGGGCCCAGGAAGCGGGAGTGTGAATATGGAGGGCACCTAAACTTGATTACAGAACAGAGACTGGCTGGTAGTGACTGTCGTAAATATCTGCTCTGTAGTACTAATACTGCTAGGTAGGTACTTCGTATTACTCCGTCCCTATCGATCTGACAAAAGGACCCCAAGACCCGTACTTCGTAGTCCCATTTGATCTCCGTACAGTGCGGTGTAATTTCCGGTTGATAATAGCCCGTCTTTTTTTTTCTTATAGCGGGCGATAGGCGACGCCCCCTCCGGGCCGTTTCCCAGCGCCTGGGTACAGAGTACAGAGTACAGAGTACCTACCGAGTACTTCGTACAGCGTAAAGGCCATGAGCACAGGCTATGAGTACAGGCTGTGAGTACGGAGTACAGGCTATGACCTGACTGACGGGTTTTGCTGCTCTCCGTCTTTTGCCTTCGACTGCTCTGCTCTCTGTCACTCCCCTTTCCACCACCCCGAATTTTCTCCTTCGTCACGATTTCTACGATCCTCGTTCTCCTCGCTCTCCTCCTCCTCCTTCATCCACCCAACAAACGACGGTCTGGCCTCTCTCCTTTCCTCCTCTCTCCAAACCTCCCCTGCGCTCTATTTCGACGTCTGCGCGCCAGTCCGAGTCCGCAGTCCAGAGGTGGTTTGGCCCGGTCTCACTTCCGCTGTCCTCTTTTTTTTTCTTCCTCCGAGACCCCTTTGCGGTTTTTGTCATCTTTTTTTGTCGCGCTGTCGCCGCGGCTTTTCCTATTCTTTGGGTTGTTTTGCGCCTCGTTGCCGCACGATTTCCTCAACACAGTTCACCAGCAAGGTAAGTTTTGTTTTGCTCTTATCTGGACGGTTGGCTCTTGTCTTTTCTCTTGTCTCTTTTGTCTATCTTGTATTCACCCCTTTTATCGTCCTATCCCACCGATAATAGGCTGTTGCTGCCGGTGTGTCTTGAACGCCAGGATTCAACCCCCCCCTTCACCCCCTCCAAGGGTCCTCACATCTCCTACTATATTCTTACCCGGGTCTGTGCGACGCAAGCTACAGAGTACTGCAACACATGCTTCTTACTTCTCTCCCCTCTGTACATGTCGCATCCTTTTGGCGATTCTTGGCCGACATCTTTTTCTTCTCTTCAGCCGTGGGGAGTGGACATGGCCGACATCCTTCATATCCATCGCCCCACAAATTGCATTTGACCGCAACTTTTCCAATTTATCTCGCATTCTTTTTACTAACTCTCGCCACCTTGGATTCGCAGGACTGAACAGAGCCAGACTACACCTGTCCTGCTGTCTCTCCGTCTTCGTCTAACCACCTGATCGACCGACTCCCCCCGAGAGAAACAATGTCCTACTACGAGAACAACCCTCAGTGGTCTGCTACCCCCAGCCAGAACAATTGGGAGCACCATGGCGCAACCACGCCCGTTCGCGCAGGTACGCAACCTTGCACCTTCATCTGACGCGAGAGCTGGCCATTGACTTTTTTGATCTTGACAGGCGCCAGCGGTCCTCAGCCGCAGGACGACTTCGCCTTCTCGTATCAGTTTGACGGTATGTGACAACCGCGAATGCCATCCACCCACGACCGCTGAAATGTGTATATATACTGACGGGTCGGTTTGCAGAGGTTGACCGTGCTCATGAAAATCTGCAGAAATCTGGCAAAGGCTATATGATGGGTGCGCGACGTGAGTTCTCTATACCCTGCTGGTTGTCACCGGTTTCACATCCCCCTGCCGCCTTGAGTAGGTAGTACGGGCCTTGGGCAGGCCCATGGAAGGACCATTACTGACAATCCCTCTTCCTTTACAGATGGTCGAATGGGTGGCGGTCCTCGCCCTCACTCTGTCAATAACTTCGATGACGCTCGTGGCCCTCAAGGCCCAAACCTACACAACTTTTACGCGTCTCAACGCCACCAGTCCTCGCGAGGCTCCAACGAGGCGGAGCAGGTCATGCAGGCGAAGAGAAGGATGGCAGCTCAACGGGAGCGAGAGCTTCGAAATCTGCACACAGAGCAGCAATACCAACGAAGTAGGCCTCCCTCTACTGTGTAGCACTTCCTATCACAAGAAGATCCCAAATAAAAAATTCCTGGCCAAAGGATGGCTCACCATGACGACTTTTCCGTCCCACTCTCGTTTGGGTTTCCCTTGTTCAAAAACTTGCATCGTGGCTATTCCCAACTTGGACAAGGCAGGCGTGTGCTAACGACTTTTGTTTTTTCCGCGTAGGTGTTTTGTCTGATGTCGCTCAGCCGAGCAACAAGCACATGACCGAGGAGGAGACGCGCGATCTCATTGCCCGCCAGCGCAGTGCCTTGTACGGTGAGGGTTCATTCGCTGAAAAGGGTGGTTATATTGACGAGACTGGTGCTGTCAGACCTGGAGTCCCCGGTCCGAGCGGCCCATCTAGTCTGCGCGGACACTCTCCCCTTACCTATGACAACATTGGCCGCGCCCCCCCGACTGCCGACGCGGGCACCCCTGGATCGACCAATGATGCCAACACGGCTCCGGCCGACCCCAACTCTCGACCGCAGAGCACCATCAGCCCCCAGGCTACTGGGCCGACCAACAAGGTGTTTGACAATGCTGTTGGCTCTCATAGCCGCACAAGCACGTCGAGCCCAACCGGCGGGTCCCCTCCTCGCAGTGATCTTGGCCACGGCTCCAAGACGGGCCAGCAAGGACCGAGTGTTGCCCCTATTGGGACTCGTCCCACCGGAACACCGACAGCTAACGCATCCGCCAAACGGTCGACCACTCCTCATGCCTCCTCTGGTGGCTGGGGTCGTGGCAACGGTGTTTGGGGCCAGTCGGGTCTCGGCGCTCAGGCCAGTGTCTGGGGTTAGAATGCAGACGTGAGAATCACGGAGAGCGTTTATGAGAGGATGAAATCGAACAAGGTAGGGGTGAATGGTTGCATCAGAAAAAATAGGCGCTGGGGAAACGGACCCATCGGCATTGGTACGGTCATTTGATCAAGGCGGTTGATTCCGGTCTTCTCGTTTTGTTTTGGTGGGTTATTTTTTGGTACGTTATTTCGGCGATGGACGATACCTCGAGGCATTTCCGGGCGATTATGAGAAGAAAAGGTTTACTCTATACCTGGGGTCTGGATTTGGCTGGTGGAACTCGTCAGATGGGCAAGGGCATCCGAATGGGAGTTATCTTGCTTTTGGCGCGGGCTTGAAACTGGAAATGGGAGTTGCATCTCCGTAACAGCACGGCGTATCTTGAGTTTGGTGGTGTCGATTTGTATGCACGGATGGGACGACAAAAATGAAACAGCATGTTGGGAAAGACAGGAACCGGAGCAAGGGGGGAAGAAGGGTCGGATTTTGAAAGACTGTTTTGCTGCGGGCCAAGGCAATGGCGAGAAAAAAAAGGGGGGGAGCGGAGGGTCTTACAACAAGGCCTGCTATATGATGCGTGAGCCGACATTATGAGGTTTACTTACGGTTTCGTTGGCGTTTTGCGTCCAAGACAACTCTGTTTACAACAACAACTGGTAAACTTGCACTTTTATGCCTTGGTGGCAAAGGGGAAAAACTGGAAACCACACCAACACAAAAAAAAAGAACATTTGCGCAGGGGAACTTTTGGGGGCTTGGAATTATCGGTCTCATTTGTTTGCTTGTTCACTTCACTTCTCCTCTCATAGGGCGGCACGGGAATAGGGACGGGGTATTGGGGCTCTGAGGTTGTGTTTTTGTTTCCTGGGATGGGACTTGGGGAGTTATTCATTTGGACCACATTGGTCTGCTCGAAACATATACTCGGGGGTGGGAAGGGCGAGAAGGGAATTACAGGGCGACGGGGAGGATGATAATGAGGGGTGTGTGGTGGGATGATGATGGGGGATACTGTGAGATAGTCCAACGGCAACGAAATACTACGAAATAATGAGAGGATATTTCGAATGGAATTACAAGTTTCAAGGACCGATAATATCGTGATGCTAGTTGTGATACTACTACTAGTAGTATGAGTCTTGATGTTCCTGCTCCACTCACTCCAGACGCAACGGAGATGAGTGTTCCGCGTCTAGGCAAGGTAATTTCGGAAATCTCTTGTAAACCCGGGGCGTTTGAATATTTTTGATGATTATTACTAAATTAAGAAAAAGAACCGGATCAAATACTAGTACTCGTATTTGAAAGTACAGCCTAAATGTGCTAGTACTTTTATTGTAGAAAAAAGCAGCCATTAATTTTGCAAAGTAACCACTATTAACAAATGGCTGTAGAGATGATGTCTAATGATAATGGAGAGGCTCTAGATATGGTTGTATGCAAACATAACACAACACTGTCATCAGACTCTCATGAACGTCCTCGGTCAACTTGTCACTGCTTCGTATATCTATACATCACATCATATCATACCATCAACAGCCTCGCTCCCTCTTCCAAATCCATCACATCATCTGCCCTCGTTGCCTTCCCGCCCCAAATCACCGTCCCCATCCCATCTACTGCAAACGCACCTGCCTCTTGCCACTTGTTCCCCAACTCCGTTGACGGGGCGTCATCATCCTCTTCCCCCTCTTCATCCCTTTTCTCCTCCATTCTCGCTCCTACAGCACTCCTCTTTACGTCTCTCGCGTTGCTCGCTTTCTGAATCGCCCCGGCCACTTTCTCACCTAGCCAGCCTGTTTCTTTCCACCCTTGGACCTGTGTCGTGGGGTTTAAGAGGTACCACATGTTTCCTACGCCGAGACCCCACGCAGCGTAGATGGCGCGTTCTTCATCGATGATAATTTGCACGCTCCATGCGCCGCCGAGCATGTCGATCCATTTACGTGTGGCGCGCTCGGAGGAGTGTGAGATGGCGATGCATGTGACGGACCCATTGTAGCGGTTTGCCAGGCTTCGAAGGTTGAGAAAAGTCTTCTGGGCGACTATGAACCTCGTTAGACACGGTGTCTCATTGCAATCACATGACAGACAATCAACATGCGGTAGGTGGAGTGATATTTGGGGCGAGAACATAAGACGTACAAGCACACCCAACGCATCGTAAAAACACCACCAAGACCCTCTTCTTCCGCCCAAGAACCAGCTTCCTCTGCCGATCCACCGGCGCCACATCTCCGATCCGGGGCACACGCGCCACATCCACGGGCGGCGGTGGCGGAGAGAACCACGGGTGCACTGTCAGCGGGAGGGACTTGACAGACATCCACGATGTCCAGTTGGCGGCATTATCGTGGCCATTGCTGGGATGTTGGCGAGACGACGGCGTCGATGAAGGCGGTGAGGTCAGAGCCGAAAAGTCCAGGGCATCGCTGGAGAGGCCGGCTTTTCTGAGGGCGAGCTTGGTCGTTAGACTGGAGAGCATTGATGGGGCGGTGATGCTCGTTTGCTAGGGACAAGGGGTTCGGCAAGATCGGTGTGTGAGACAATGGTTAATGCACCGAGAGGCACTAGGCAAAATACTATTGTGACAGGAGAATTTAGGATATGGATGACGCATATGTGCGTGCTCTGTACTCTGTACAAAGGGGGGAATCGAAATGGGATAACAGAGACGAAAAACCAAAACAAAAACAAAAAAGCTTGATACGAAGGAAGGCTCCTGTCCTGCTGTAGATAATAGGTGCCGTTTCATTTTACGTCCCATGGCACGGAGCAATTCTTGAGACCCTGATGTAGGGGCTGTTGCAGCATCAGCCGGCCCTGGACGTGTCGGGCGCCACAAAACCCATCTTACCCCTGGTTTAATGGGCCCGGGCTTGTCCAAGTCCAACAATCGGGGCAAACAAGCAGAAAACAAGGACCCTGAGGCTGAACTTTGAACCTTGACTAGTGACGCTGAGATTTGACTTTCCACAAGCCCCGAGAGCTGCGGCCGGGCCACCGGGCGGGCCTTGCCGATTGGTCACCGGATTGCGGAGACCAATCTGATCGGCTCGGCCGTTCACATCCTCACGCGGGCTCTGTTTGATCCGGCTACTCAAGTTTGCGTACTTGTAGAGTGAAGTTGGCGCAACCCATGGCGTTAAGCTAAATGACATGGCTTCATCATAGGGCTGATGATGCCCGCTTCCTAACCAGGAGGATGGGTGGGCACTTGCCCATGAGAGAAAGAGCAGGGCTGCCAAGTTGAGAATACCTTGTGGTGACATCTTTCCAATTTTTGTAGAAATCCAAGGAACACTGGTATGATAAGGAATGTGACGGCTTCGTTTTAGCCGGACAAAGGCTTTCGAGCGTTTCTCCCGACCTCCATCGATAGAACTTGACGGCCAGTGCTTCGTAACCCCGAGGGCTCAATAGAGGAACCAATTGACAAAACTGTGCCTGTTTGGATTAGCAGCAGCTAGAGTCTTGAGTGAGTACCTATGCCAAGCAGTAGAAGCCTTGCCGTGCTTGCCGTTTGCGAAAAAAATGATCAGGGTATTTGCAAACTTCACTGGGAGCGGGTTGTCACACAATGCCCTGTCTTTGAAGTCACTAAGAGGCATATATGAGAATATCAGATAATATGAGGCAGGTAGAACAGGGTTGTGTAGCAGCAGTATCTGGGAGTTAGAGCTTAGGCGAGGTGTATCTTGCCTCGGAAGCACATCGCCATACACAGGTACCAAGTGCCCAGCTATTACACTGTGTTCTGACGTTGGTTAGATGGTGAATGGCGTTGCATGTCTTGTGTCAGCCTATCTCGTCTAATGTGTTTCTTAATACTACCAGATAAGACGATACGTCTTCCGAATGGATAGGAAATAGCCTTGCCATTGTGTTGGTACCGATAGGTATGAGGAAGGTACATGTTTCCTCTCTATGTGAGCCGGATGCTTGATATAACAGCAGGCGCTGAGTCATAGCTCCAATACCTCCGCGCTTGCGCAGCCTATTGAGTCATTGACGACAGGAAACACAATCTCCACAGCAAATTAGGCATGCATTCCGACAAGCCCAAATCGTGTCCATTTTGGGGTAGAGCGTGGGACCACGGTGACAGGATGTAGTCCAGGCGGAATAGGCGCCCTCCATACACAAATAGCGGAGGTGGCGTTGGCGTTCCAGACTGGTGCGGCGAGCAGTATTAGATCGTATTCTGCAAGCAGATTACAATGTAACAGAAGCCCAGTTAAGGCTGTGGTCGATTCTCGGCAATGCGACAATGTGTTGCAATGTAAGCTGAATCAGCCCTATTGACATGTCAACTCCGCGCCGGGTCCCTCGCTGATGGGGAGTGAAGTGGGCCGATATTAATTACTTCGCAGAGATGCCTGAGTTGGGTGATGCTTCTCAGGCCGTGTAACACTGGCAAACCGTCAGCTAGTCTCATCACATTCCTCCGATTCGTGAAGGAGCCCTCTCGGCGCAGATTGGCTTGGCGAGCTTTGCCAGGTTGTGGATGGGAGGATCGCGGTGATGTCCGACAAGGGTATATGGAGAGATGGTTGAAGAAAGGTGATGCCCGTTGAGTAGCTGAAGAAGACTGGAATGGGCCAGGGAAACCGGTGTCACAGCATTCGATGAATGTGTTCAAAGAGGCAGCTGGACGTTGGTAAGCGTCGAATAGGTTGCAATCATGGCTACAAGCCAACAGCGGCAGCGATTAGAGCCAGATGGCGCAGGAACTCATGGTATCGTATCGGTAGAGCTAAGAATTAGGGCAGCGTTCCGTCAACAGCAGATCATTGCCTGAATCGAGCGTATTTGCTGGAGCTGGGTTGGTCAGTAGTTACAGCATCATCGTTGGGATTCTCACTCTGTCAGCCCGTGGGTAAGAGAGTTTGAGCTGACTTGTTGCCCCAAGGGTCTCCAAGGGTGTTCAAGGACCGTGGTACCTTGCGTGTGCAATCCATATTGCACCATACAATTGGATAGCGATAGAGTAGCAATATGCCGTCGAGTCGCCCTAGCAGCCCCAGTCTCCCGCAGTTGTCTTAATATGGAATGGCCGCATGATCACAATAGTAAGAGGCTGATGTGATGGATGGTGATGAGCAAGCGGCGAGAGTCATCTTCCCCACGATATGACGGCCTGCCACTTGCGCACTAAGTTAGCACCTAGTAGCCTCGCCTCGCCCGGCATAAATGTGCTGCTGATGTGGAGCCTATCGTGCTTTGAAGGAAGTATCTAGTACTAGGTATCTAGTCTTTGCACTTCGCAGAGCGTTGAGATCTCGGGCGGATGGGCTGGGGCGTGATATCAGCGCCAATATATCGACTAATGCGGTGCTTGTTCGAAAATATGAGGTGAGGAGGCAGAAATCCATTTTGACTGGGATAAATGGAAGGACAGAAAGGAATCGATCTTGGCTCGGAGGGAGTAGTACCGGGTACCTGCGGGATTTGCCATCAAGGTACTACTAGGTACTTCTTCTACTTCCCATTACGACAGGTACTGAGGGGTAATAGCATCTCCCATCAAAATAGGCAATTCAATATTAGCAGTATATATTAATATTCAAAGGTGCAGGTACTATTTCGTACCTGTGCGCAGCACACTCTGCAAGCGGCACACTCTGCACACTTGAATCCTTCATCCTCCATCCTCCAGGAGTCATTTGTGAATTTGACGATAATAGCAGCAGCAAAATGATGGACAACAAGCCAAATATCAACAGCTCGCCTCCGCCACTGAGAGCTGAACATCGAAGGTTCTCATACCGAAAAAACTGGTGGTCAGCGCAATACGAGCCAGAGCCAGCCCGGCACGTAAATAGACATCACCAACGGTTGGCTGCTCATCCGGCGGACTAACGACTCGTATCGAGTCTGCAGGACGTACTCTGTACTCCGTACGCCGTGAGCTCTGGCAACTTGTTGTGGAGGGTACTTTGCAAAGGGGGTGCCACGTGAAGGCCATGTGGTATAGAAATACCCAGGAATGTAATGTCAAGCCATGCTAAGCCGTTGTACCTATTAAACAGCCATTCCCGATTAAATCGCAGTGAACTCTAGCCGGCCATCGTACCGTGCAGCCGTGCTACCCGTACGCGCTGTCTCAGGCTCTCAGCGCCTCTCCACAGCTGTATCGATACTTGGAGGTTTTGGGGGAGGGGATTGGGGAGCACTGCGTCCCGGGATTGAGCGAGTTAAGACTCGTATTATTGCATTGCATCCATGGATTGCATTTAATGTCGGGTGAGAAAGAATGCATTGCCAACAAAATGACAATGTTTGAGTCTGTTGGCATTGGCACAGAGCTGTGGACAAAGTGTTTCAACATGTGGAGGAATAATTTCCATGTGTTCGTATTCAGGGACAGAGTATGGAGCAGTAAGTAATAGTACCTCCATACTGTGCACAATACCGCTCACACACCGGAAGTACCCCGTACCTGTACTTGTAGGGGTGACAACGCTAACAATGGGCAGGTGATGGAGAGCGACCAGTTCAAAGTACAAGGTACTCCGTCCTGCTTGTAGGTACATACGGAGTAGGGCTAACATTAAGATTCCCGTTATTTCTCTGCGTCTGGTTGTTTGTAGCTTCCGGTTTCATGGGATCGTCTGTCCATGCTTGTTGTTAGGCGACACGGACTCTACTCCAACTAGGTACTACGAGTACTCGTACTTAGTACCTAGGTTGATAGTAGTAGTAGCAATAATAATTAAGAGTACCGTAAATAATACCACCTCTTTAAGCTATAACCCAACAGATCAATGGCAGGCAGGCGGCCCCAGTGTGGTGGACGGTGAGTGCGTAGCATTCGGAAAGTGCATGGAGGCTTCCCCGTGACCGAAAAGGACGCGGCACGCTGTACGGAGTACTCGTAGTACTCGTAATAACTGTCTCTCTCTCTGGTACGGAGTACCTTTTTTCTCATTTCATATTATATAGGTGGTGGACGTGTAATAATGTTTGCGCATGGGGGGCCCTCTCAGCAAGAAACATGGACTATGCACCATCTCGGTTTTAGCGTTCAAACAATTTCATTCTACTAACTGCTTCTTCTTGTTTTCCCCTCCTGGTGCTCCTACTAGTGGAGGTACGGAGTGCATTAAAGTTCCCATTAATCTAAAAGCCAGGTACCTGTTGTCAGGCTTCTCCTGTCCATCCCAGACCAGCAAGTGGGAGGTCTCGCAGGTCTTTCTATCCAATAGCCGTCCCCACAGCCAGCAAGCCCACTCCGTGGCTAGTCCGGAGAACCGCCACAGCTGTTACCAGAGTACCGCCAGACAACCTCGCCTGCGCCTAGGGCCCTGCTGAAGCCTGCTGAAGCCTGCTGAAGCCTACCTAGCACTACCTAGCACCACCTAGGTACTACTACTCGTACTGGACTGGCCCTGCTGAGCCTGCTGAGCCTGCCGGAACAAGTGGGTGGAGGCCATTGGATTGGATTCGACCAGAACCACACAACCTCACCACTCACTCGCTCGCTGACCTGCATTCAGTTCCCCCATCCTGCAGCACCAGACAAGACACTGCTTGCTGGACACGGCAGTCAACCCTTACTTCGTACATCTCACCCTTTCACTTCACTTTTTCTGTTTTCTTCGTCTTTCCCCCCTCTGCTGCCATCGCCGCGCTGCCTGTCGACAGAGACGCTCCGCCGTGCCCCTCGAGTGCTCCTCCAAGCAATTCCCTCGACATCAAGACAGACCCCTTTTGCGTCGTCCAATTGCTCGTCGCTCCTCCTCCTCCCAGCTTCTTCTATCCTCGACAACAGTCCACCCTTTCCCCCTCCGCGGGACCATTCGTCTTCGTCTTCTCTCGTTACACTGTCGATGCCCTGAGCCTCTGAGCTCGCCGCGCCCTGTCTCGCCTCGCTGCCGCCGATACGTCCCGTTGCTTCCCAGGGGGCTCACATGCAAGCGAACATAACAAGTTTTTAGAGGCCATCTTGTCGCCCTGTCAGGTCCTCGTCTGGCTGGACATTTGCTTGCCTTGACCGTATCCTTTCTGTCGGGGCTTTAGATACCGGCAGAACACCTTTGGCTGCAAGTCTTCGACGTGGTCGCACTGTATTATATCACAGCCCTTGACCGATCCAGTCACCGGCGAGCCGAAACCATTCCTTTCGGTGACCTCTAGCAGCCGCCTCGGCTGGCTACTCGTTTCCAACAGATCTGCCCGCCCTCTCGCTTCATGGACACTCGGACCCAGGCGTCTGAACCCCAACATCCCTATTCCCCGAGTCCTTGGACGTCGACAACTCCCACGACTCCAAACGGATTGACGGCGCACACACCTGACGGGTCCCAGGACGCTGCTATAGCCGCCGCCTCCAACCTACATTTTCCCTCCCATCTCGAATACCTCCCCTTTCTCTTCCCCCCACAGCAGTCCATATATCACGCTCAGCTTCTCCACTACAACAAGCTCATCTCGCCTGCAAGGGGAGGTGGGCTGCAGTCTGCGCCGCTTCCTCCCATCGTGTCCGCCCCTCACGTCCAGGCTACGCCGAGGTCGCGATCTTCCAGCAAAGCATCGCTTAGAGATACTGCTTCCGCCAAGGGGACCACAGCTGGAGGCCATGGGAGCCGCTCGCATCAGGGCTCAGACAAAAACCGCACGGTTATAACGTCGAAGGACGCCCCACTCAAGATGCCCGCAAAACAAGCGGCAGACCTTTCCAGAAACTTGCCGCACCGAGCCATTGCCAGATCAGCGTCGCCCCATGGCCTGTCGCAATCCAGCTCAGTTCCCTCCACCCCTCACCAACATGCCCGTCAGTTTTCCTTCGAGTCTCGGGAGCCCTCCCCTACCGCCGGTAATAATCACTCGCCGCGCTCGGCCTACTCGGAAACGAACAGCGCATTGCCGTCGTTGCGCCCGCTTCCCCCGCGATTGGGAGGATGCAAGTACGAGACAGCTCAGATCAACTCGAGGAGGAGGATACCGTACTCAGTCGGTAACGACCGGTTGGAGAAACTGGATCTGCGGACTGTGAAGAATAAATTGACCGAGAGCGAGGAGAGGACGCTGACCACAGACATGGGCGAAGTCTACGACAGGTTATTGCCCACCGACAAGGTCGAAGAAAACAGGAAAAAGCTGGTTATCAAGCTGGAAACCATTTTCAATGACGAGTGGCCGGGGCACGAAATCAAGGTGCATTTGTTTGGGTCGTCTGGTAATCTTTTGTGTTCGGATGACTCGGACGGTATGTCTTGCTCTCACCTGACCCAACATTCCTGGTTTGAGTACATAAATGGGATACCATGCTAACATGTGCATCAGTGGACATATGCATCACGACATCATGGCACGAGCTTGAAGGTGTTTGCATGATAGCCGATCTTCTTGCACGGCGTATGTGACTTTCACTCTAGTTGGAGCTTCTTGTGGTACGACATGACACTAACAGATCACGCAGGTGGCATGGAGAAGGTTGTGTGTATATCGGCCGCAAAAGTCCCAATCGTCAAGATCTGGGATCCTGAGCTGGGACTCGCCTGTGACATGAATGTGAATAACACACTAGCGCTGGAAAACACGCGAATGGTGCGAACATACGTCGAGGCCGACCCTCGAGTTCGTCAGCTAGCGATGATCATTAAATACTGGACCCGGAGGAGGATAGTCAACGATGCTGGTACGACCCCATTCCTTGACAGCAATATACTGTCCCCACAGCTAACCCCCATGTAGCCTTTGGTGGCACCTTGAGTTCCTACACTTGGATATGCCTGATCATTGCGTTTCTGCAACTTCGGAACCCTCCTGTTTTACCAGCCCTACATCAGCTGCCTCACAAGACGGCCAAGGCGGATGGAACTGTTAGTGATTTCGCGGATAACCTCAAAAAGATCAAGGGGTTTGGTAGCAAGAACAAGGCATCTGAAGCGGAACTCCTTTTCCAATTCTTCCGTTTCTATGCACACGAGTTCGACTATGACAAGCACGTCATATCGGTGCGGCAAGGCAAGCTCATCACCAAGGCCGAGAAGAAGTGGCACTATGCAATCAACAATCAGCTGTGCGTCGAGGAGCCATTCAACACCTCGCGGAATCTTGGTAATACTGCAGACGAATACTCATTCCGCGGTCTTCACTTGGAACTTCGGCGAGCCTTTGACCTAATCTCAGCCGCCAAGTTTGAAGAAGCCTGTGAACAGTACATTTTCCCAAAGGAGGAGGAAAAGGTTTGGTCTCGGCCACCTCCACAGCCTCGCCCCGTTCTGCTGCGTAGCTCGTCACAAACTCACTCAGGCCGAGGTGGTCGGGGTAATCATCGAGGTGGCCGTCACAATGGTGGCAATTTCCATCGGAATGCAGGGTCTAGTCGAAGAGCGTCATCAAGTGTCCCGTCATATGACCCCAATATGTTTGCTTCGCCAGTTGGTCTACAGCATGATATGTCGTGGTTTTACACCCAACAGGATCTGATGACCCAGATGGCCTATCATCAACAGCTACAGAACCTTTACACACAGTCATCGGCATACATGCCACACCAGGCGATGGGTCAGCAGAGGCTATCTACAAATGCTGGGTCAGGACAGCAGTCAACTGATCGGTCTAGAACAAACTCGTTTGACCACGCGCCGATTAGTGCCCCGTTACGGCCTGAACTTTACAACATGTATAACATGAGCCTAGGCCATGCCTTCTATCCGCAGGCCACAGCGGGTTACGGGACCTACCCCTCCTCGCCAGTGACAACGAACAGTGGTCAAGATTTCCGCCGTCCTCTGCAGAGGTCAGCCGTGATATCGGATAACGGTATTTCCGCTTCAAGCAGCGTACTCAGATCGCAATCGCAGCCCGCATCACGATCGCCGTCCGCAGCTCAACCTCGGGCGGCCTATACTCCAGGGACTCAGAGCTCTGCAAGCGCCCCGGGGTTTACGCCACGAAATGTCCATGGCATTCCTATTCCGAGTTTTATCTCTGATGATACAGACTATGATGAGTCTTCTAAAGCTACACCAGACTCACCACAGTCGGAAGAAAGCAGGTCAACCGGATACCTACCTGTCAGGGGTTCTAGCCCAAACATACAGCCTCCACCGCAACCTCAGGGCCCAGCAACCAATGGCATTGCCTTTGGAGACATTGCTAGCCAGTCTTCCAGTCCAGGACGAAGACGATTATCAACAGACCAGTTGCCCCAAACGATACTTGATAGGAGGATGAGAAGAGCATCAAGGTCACCCTCACCTCTTGGCCACGCACGTGCTTTTTCGGTAGGAACAGCCTCGGCGCCGCTCTCGTCCGCTCCGTTTCCGGGCAGCCAGAACAGGAACTCGACGCGACCATTAGTTGTCAACGGGTCAGGGCTGAAGACATCCACCTTGGTAGGGTCAAAACCGCCCTCCAAGAACGAGTCTTTAGTGTCAGAGGATTGCACAGTTACCAGCATCGATAACCCCCTTCGCATCAACACTACGCCGCTGGTGAACAATACATACACCATTGATGCTGCAGTCAACCAAGCGTTTACCCCAGGGCTATCCGTGCAGACAATGACTGACTACCCTCCAGTCATCGTTAATGGCTCCAATGCCCAGCTGGTCCCCCCTCACGCTGACGATGCGTCGTTCAGGGATAGAATTGCCATGATGAGCTCGCATAACGCTAACCTGCATACTCTACCGCAGGACACGCAGCATGCAAATGGCATGGTAAGACTCTCGCCATCTGCCCGTCAACGCCTCATATCTAGGCAGCCCCAGAATGGAGTTATCGCCCCGCTAGATCTGGCCATGAGCGACCATCGTGTTAGCATGTCTGCGATTGCCGAGATGGCGCATTTGTCTCCAGTCTTCGAGACACAGTCGCCGTCCCCGACCACGCTCAGGAAACAAGATATCTTTGGGACAATCCTTGACAAGGTTGATGCGAAAATTGATGAGAAAGTTCCTCGCGGGGAGACAGGAAAGCCTGTGGTACAGCTCGTCGAACGGCCCCATGGGCCTCAAGATGGCCAGAAGCCGTTAAAGGTACCAAAGCCCGTGGTGCAGGCTCAGAGACACAATTCGCCGCGGGAGAATGGCCATGTTCGAGGGGCCAAGAGCGAGAGTGACGGAGGCTGGCAGAAAGCTGGCAAAGGCAAGAAGAAGGCAGCCAATGTGCTTGGGCAGCTGGCGAACGCAGAGCAGCCCCCGAAGCACGAGTCTGAGCGGAAGGGTGGTTGAACGGGGGTGGTAAGAGGTCTCTTTTGTATGGTGATAATGACGTCCAGGGGCCACTCGGGTAGTATCACGGGCCTGTTCATTACAAGGCACGCTCGATTGATGAGTTATGCGACACCGAGTGCAACGATGCCACGCCGTGAGACTCGGCTAACCCATTCACATCAACCGTCAGCTGGGAAAAGCGCGACGATCTTGGATAGGGTATTTGCTGCGGCTGATGTTGGTGAATTCCATGTCGGGGGAAGGGGGGTGGGTTTGGGAGTGAGGCTTTGCTTGTACGATGCCGCTAATGGGTTCGCAATTCAATGGGGGAGCTTGGACATTATTCGGGGGGGCAGGGTGGGAAAGATGATGTGTTGCATGTGTACGACTTGACAGGGTTTGTAGCGGCAGCAACAGCAACAACAACGGCAACAACAGCAACAACAAGGCAACTCTCTCGGGCGGGAAGGGAGGTTATGTGAGAGAAAGATTGTTGACCGGTCGATGGGGCATGGGGTATTCATACACATATACATGGCCGGCGGGTAGGCGTTTGCATCGATGAGGCTCACATGGGAGGACAGGATGGAACTCCGTATTTCTTTTTTCCTAACGTGTTCTACGGGAGCAACCAAGCGGCATAGATGGATGTTACAAAAGCATTGATAGAGATATCATGGACCAGACAGATAAATGAAAGCGTACCTCAACTTTCTGCAGATTTTAACTACTGACACGAGTTTCATGCTTACAGATGACTGACATTCGGCAAGCTAATAAGACGTTTATTTCTTTTTCCCTTTGGCTGCCTCGGCCCCTCAAACTCGTATTATCGTCGAAAAATGATTTTCCTAATGAAGTTAGTCGCACAAGGATGTTGGTGGATATTGAATTGTTCAAGTTTGGAGGGGGGGAAGGTGGTAATACTCCGTAAATACAGAATGGTAGCGTGGCAGATGTGGAGTATCAGTAGGGTACAGTACTCTGGGGTTCACGGCAGTAATACTACCTTAAGTACTACTACTAGTATGTATTTCTGAGTACAGATGCGGTTGGAGAGGAGTTATTGATTGATAGGTGGCTAATAATCAGTAGTACTGCTTTGTATTCTTACTTTTTGCTTAATTATTTTATTCCTTAGTACTTGCCAGTTTTAATATCGGAGCTGGTGATGAGGCGGCATCATTGCTTGTTGTAAGTACTAGTAGTATTACCTACTAAGGTAAAGCAGTTCGAACGGAGTATTATTATTTCATGCTTACAGACTACAAAGTACACTTGGATGGTAATTGATAAGCAGTAACACTAGTTCCTATCAAGTCATGGCAGTCTATTTTAACTACAAGGTGGATGAGAAGCAGTGCCAGCCAGATTCTCCTAAGCGGTTTGGTAGAAGATATGATGATGGCGGGATTCGCTCCTCGGGACGGACGGAGCAACAAGGGTCGACTGTGAATTCCGGAGTAGGGGACCAGACGCTATTGGCTAGCCCTTCTGACAGCGGCGACAAGGCCGACAGTCTGGGGGATTAGGGATGAGGGCCCCCGTAAAATGGAGCTGGGACATGCCGGGGGGGTCACCCACAGTGTTGGTGCTATGAGTGAATGAATGAATGAGACGACAATAACAACAGCCCTGGGGTCTGGGAGTCTAGGCCCTGGGTGGCAAATACCAAGGTAGTAGCACGTAGCACGTAGCACGTAGCACGTAGCACGTAGCACGTAGCACGTAGCAAGAGAGAAGGCTGAAAAATAGGTACCATTACCTATTGCTTCATTGGATTGAATTCATGGTTTCGTCAGGCGATCAAGCCGCTGTAGCACTGCGCGCACCCAGCAGCAGGTACTCCGTACTTCGTAGTATGTACGGAGTATGTACGGAGTACTCCGTACAGAACTTATTAATAGCACTCCGTAATTCGTACCCCGTACTTTGTACTTGTCATGCTACTACCACTTCGTATGCCATCCAATTGTCTCCTTTTCTTCTCCTCGCTTCTCCCCGCAGAAAAAACACCGCTCAACTCTCTCAAAGCTTGTTGGTGGCATGGCATGCCAGTCCTTGTTACTATTACTACCTAATACTACTCCATAGTATTGATTGACTCGTACGGAGTACAGAGTAGTACTACTGTTAGCCGACCTTCTCCGCCGCCACGGTTGACGCTGACTGCTCGCACACACCTGTAACCAACCTGTGGCTCTCTTTTTTTTTTCCTTTTGATTCCTGTGGTTCTTCATTGTAACGCCTCCTCTCCCCTCTCTCTACTTCCCCACCTCTCTCCCTGTCCCTCCGCGTCTGTGGTTTCCTGCTGCAGGTCTCAGGCTGTGTGTCCCACCTTTTGGCGCGCGCGCGCATCAGAAACCCATCCCACTGCATTGACGCTCTCTCCAACCAGCCGCGAACCTCACGTTGGGTTCTCTCTCTTTTTTTTACTGCTTCTCCATACGATCTGCAATTTAGTTATCATTCAGTGAATCAGACGGTGCGCCGGCGCGTGCTGGGAGGAGAGTTGCTCTTCTCTTCTCTTCGCTGTCTCTCTGCCTCTTTTCTTGGTCGTCTGTCCCGCATAGCTCTGCTTGCTTACTTGCTCACGTGCACCATTGACTGCGACGACACAACAGGCAGACAGACGAACAGACGAAATATCCTCCGACCCGCCGCATTGTGACTGCATTCGTCTTTATGCAAGGAGCATCATATCGACCTTCGACGGCCCGTTGATTGATTGATATTGATCAGCGCGACGCAGCTGCCCGCTCGCTTCCCGCTAGGCGGCTCTCGTGCAAACCAGCCTCACCAAGGCCGCGCCAGCAGCCCGACATCGACGACATTGTCTTGTTTCAGCCCACACATGTAGCACATCTACCTGTCTTGCAACCTCTCTCTCTTATCGATCGCCGTCTGGAAACGATGCTGTCAAAGGATGCTGGCACTGACCCTGCCTTGGACATTGAGGCTTGACGAAGCAATTTCTCTCTTCTCTCTTCTTCGCTTCCTTTTTATCTAACGACCAATTCCCTCGATGAAGAACGACATGATTCATAGGACCAACAGTGAGGGCGGGGCCTCGTCGAGCGGCTCGTCGGTGAAGCGGCGCTTTGGCTCCGCCCTCAGGAAGTTTGGGAGTATCAGCAGTTCGAGCAGAGATGAAAAGACATGGACTGTACGTCATCCATCTTCGTCCCATAATTGGCCTTCCTTTTCGTGAATTGTTGCTCTGCGCGAGTGGTGTTTGTTACTTACTGCCCACTAACATCCCATGTAGAACAAGCTCCATGGCTCATCAGCCGACACCGACTCTCACGAGCCCTCCATAAACGACGTCAGCTCCATAAACGAGAGCACCGAGAGTAACTACCGCCAACTCCAAGCCCTCGTCGCGCGCATGCGCGCCGCTCCTACAGGCCCCAGTCATGTCGACAGCGCCTACAAAGAGTTTGCCAAGATCAAGGAGCGTTGCGCGAGTCTCTGTTACGCCATTTTGCAAGAAGAGATCAAAACGCCTCGCTCACTCTCCAACGCCACCGAGACTCTCCCCCTGACCCGTCGAGACTCCTCCATGGAGTCGCCGCGCAGCGCGCTCGCTTTGTTCGATCAGAGGAGTTCCTTTAGCGGCCGGAGTTTGGGTGAGGTAGTGACAAGTGGTGGCAGCAGAGCTGGCGGGCATGGTGGTGGAGACATGTGGCTGGCCCCGATTCGAGACTGGAGGACATGTCTCGAAACCTTGACCGAGGCTTTTAAATCGAGCCTCGCAGAAACGTATAGGAGCCACGAGCGGGATGTGACGCCGGAGATGGTGGAGGCTCTTTTCAACAGCAAGAAGTTTCGAAGGGACGCGGTTCATCGGATGCGCAATGCTAGTGTGACCAAAATCATGTCCGCAGATCCCCAATTTGTGAGTTCATGGGTCCCAGGAAATGCCAATGGCCGTTGCTCTAGGTTTAACATGACATAGTTCCCGCGGTATGAGATCCGGTTTAGGAATTACGAACGGGTTAAGCAGGAGCTCAGCGATATTCGGAAACTCCTCCAGACAGGCGAGTCGGGTATATCACCTAGCAGGGTCATTGAAGAATTTACTGTTCACCCTCGGGGTGATGCTGTTCTCGAATTTGCCAATATCGGTCCTGACTCTACCGGCAATGAGCCAGCTCTTCGTTTCCGCGTCTCGTCGGCGCTGATGGCCGAGACCTCACCCATCTTCGCGCGTATGTTCAATGGCCATCCCACCAGCCTGCATCTTCACGAGGCCGAGGACATTACCGAACAGCTCCCTCCACACCCAGTACCATACTTCTGCGAGGATGGATCAGAGGTTAGACTGTATCGCATGCCTCAACAGGAGACGAATAGGCTGGGGTCCCTGGAAATCTTACTTCATGCTGCACACATGCACAACGAAAAGGTCCCCAGAGAGATTAGCTTTGAACAGTTTGTTGCCATTGCAGAATGCTCTCTGAGGTATAAGAGTACATCGCCCTTAGAGCTTGTCGTCGAGCATAGGTGGTTGCCTCAATGGACGCACAAAGGCGCCGATGACATGCCAGATGGACTCCTTATCATTAGCTACGCGTTTGGGATTCGTCAACTCTTCACGCGCATGTCTAAGAGTGCCGTCCTTAACCTTACCGACGAAGTAGACTTGCAGAGCAAGCCTTGGCCACAGAGGATTAGAGATAAAATCTGGGCTGTCCGTTGCGCCAAGGTCGCCCAGCTCCATGCAAGTTGTACAAGCACTATTCAGGAATACATACGACCGCCAGCCCGGGACCTCGGTGCTGATACCAAACGCGTGTCTCTTTCTGACCTAGACAGTAATTTCACCTCACCAGTGCAACCGGCAACAACGATGCTCACGGGTACGCCGAGATGTCCCAAGGGAAGCCATTGGTGTGATGCCTCCAACTTGGGATGGATGATGCTAGTTTACAATGAACTGGGTCTTCTCCCGAATATTGTACAACCAGCAGTGTTATCGCATGTACCAAAGGTTCAGCCGCCACCAAGAAGTCTGGCACAAATGATGGATACGCTCCGCTTGGTGCCGAGTCCACCGGCGCCAATCCACCCTGGAAGTGTATGCGATCCGGCTCCGGCATTCCGGGCAGCAGTTGCGGATATTTACAACAGCGTCACGGGGCTCACACTCTTCGACATTAGTGGTAAGAGTCATGGGTGGGCGTTATCGAAGCACAAGATGGCGGAGCCGCAGATGCTTCTCACGGCCAGCATGAATCGGATGGCTACACATGAAAAGGTGCATAGTGTTGTGTCCGAGTTCCCTGAGGAGGTCCGTCTGCAGATCCTCAGCGAGATCTCAAACTTGGATGACCTGCATGCTGCGGCGATGCTCAACCGGGCGTTCTACGACACGTACAAGAGACACGAGCTTCAGCTGATGCGGAATATCCTTCGTGCGGACCGGATCAGATACGGTGCCCTGAGACAGTCGATGAGCAGTGGCGATATGGAGAGCAAGATGCTCAAGTCGGAATCTGATATGCTAAAGGGGAGGGGTTTTGGTGATGGGGCTGATGCGATAACACTCAGGAGCGATGATGAGGATGAAGGGACAACAGACTCGGACGACGAGTCGGACATGGATGATACGCCCAATGAGTCGTCGAGATCTCCTCAAAGTCATTATGCAGAGCCTGATGACGATGACTTTGAGCTCTTGACACACGACCCACCGCCGCCCTTCCAGGCGCAAGACTCCAACCCGCCTCCTCCGCCGCCGCCGCCAGTCAGAGTTGATGGGCAGAATTCGTCGTCAGGAAGCAAGACCCCGGATGGCTCTGATGATATTGTTGCCTCGCCTACAACGCCACGACAGACTCCTTTCAACCCGCCGAGCCAGCCTACGTCTGCGAATCAACCAAGCCTCATCCCCACTGAGGATATTTACGAGCCCCCCATGACTGATGAGGAGGCTCGTAGGATTCTGTGGCCAGATGACTTGGCCCCATCTCCGCCTTCACGGGTCGTCATGCTCCCCCCTGGGGTGGAAGGCCTTCGAGAGAAGTTCCGGCCTGGCGATATATCATTCATAGAGGGCCTGGAGGACAAGACACTAGCTATGGCGGAAGAAAAGCAGCTTAGGAGCGATCAGGGCGAGCGGATGGCGTTATCGATGGAAGATGAGCGACCCAGTTCTTCACGAAGCAAGGACGATGGCGATGACAGCCCCAAGGGCTGATGAGCGCGGAACACGCGGATATGGCGCATATTTGTTATGCTCAAACTTAGGATTTGGATTATTTACTTGGCTCTGCTTTTTCTTGAAAAAAAAGGGAGATGGGAGGGAGGGATAACCCGTTGGACAGGATAACCAACAACAAACTTGATATCTTTGAGTCAACAACTACCGGCGCCAGACGGGTGTATTGGGAAAATACAACAATGGGTTTTGTGGGAAATTCAGGGGGTTGGTGTTTTCAGGCTGGACATGGGAACATTGGGCCTCTATTTTGTTGATCTCTGATGTGTGAATACTTGGTTACCTCGGGCATTTTGAGAAAGAAGAGGGCACCCAGAAATATTGAGAGAAATTGAAGCAATTCTAGCTGATGGGGTTGCATGATATCCATACACCTACTTCGTACTTTGTATTATCTAACAGGTTCACGTCTGGGATGTGATGTCATGCTACCATCATATTTATTACTTCTGTCTACTACTTCGTACTGTCTCTACTCTACTCTACTCGATCCAACTCTATCCAACCACTCCTCCCACATCCATCTACTGAGCACTCCCAACAGCAGCCTCAGGCCCAGTGCTCCCCTGCTGAGCCTTTCGCGCCGCGTTAATCGCCTTGAGCTTGGCCGTGCCAATGCCCGCCACGCCATCCTCCTGGTTCTCCCCCAGCCAGGGCTTCTTCGAATCACCCAGCATGCTTCCGGACAGGAAGTAGATGACAAGCCCGATGACAATGCACACAAAGGCAATGGGGTACATGAAGTGGATGGTGTATCCGAAGACGTGGATGCCGATGATGACGCCCCAGAAGTTGGCTGTGAGCAGCGAGATATCGAAGAAGGCGGCGCTGCCCATGCGCAGAATCAGCGGCGCGAGGGTGTAGAAGATGAAGAGGCAGAGGGTGTACCCCACGAGCCAGCCGGCGACGGAGCCGTCCCAGTAGGCGTCCTGGAAGGACTGGCGGTCGAAGATGGCGGCCTGTACGCCGTTGATGATTATGCCGAACAGGCCCATGAAGGCCAGGACGTGGTGCATGGGCCGCTTGGACACGAGCCACTCCTCGAAGACGTTGCTGGTGCCGTAGAGCGTGGCGCCGAGGAGGCCGAAGAGGTCGCCCTTGAGCATGTTCTCGCCGGGCCCGCCGTTGGAGCCGGTGATGTGGTCGGAGGCGAGGAGGATGCCCATGCCGCCGCAGCAGACGAGGATGCCGAAGATCTGAGGCAGCTTGTAGCGCACGCGGAGCAGCAAGAAGGAGATGATGACGACGCAGACGATGGACCAGAAGTTGAGCAGCTGGGCGGACAGGAGGTTGGTGTAGCGGTAGGCGAGGACGGTGAAGTAGTTGCCCTCGACGTCCATGAAGGCCATGATGAAGTACTTCCAGCCGTCGGAGAGGGCGATGCGCCACCACACGCGCGGGCCGTCGCGGACGAGGGTGATGGTGGTGTAGACGAGGAAGAGGAGGATGTAGTTGAAGATGGTCTGGAAGGCGGGGATGTTGGTGCCGACGTTGGCGAGGAACGAGGTGAAGGTGTTGGTGCCGGTGATGCAGAGGGCGAGGACCTGGCCGACAGCTATCACGAGCCAGAAGTCGGCAGTGGTGAAGTAACTCCACCAGTGGACGGACTTGGCCTCGAGGATCTGGATGCCTTGCGAGACGACGGCAGCGTTCTCGGGGGAGGAGGCGGCGCCGTTGTTGTTGTTGTTGTTATTGTTGTAGTCCTCGTTGCCAGAGGCTGAGGAGGAGGAGGTTTGCATGGCGATGGTGGTATGAGCCTCTGTCTTGGAGGGATCGGACGCCATTGTGTCTTCTTCTTCGTCTTCGTCTTGGTCTAGTCCTTGCTCTTGTTCTTGCTCTCTATCCTGCTCGTCTTCTGGTCCAACGTCGTTGTCGTCTTCGGAACGGAGATGCTCGTATCTATACTCGCTCGTGTCTCTCTGCGCAAACCGCAATCGCGGAATCAAGTTCTGGAATAGGCCAAGGATGCTGTTGTTGTCGTTGTCGGATTCCTCTATCAAAGGCATTCAACTATTATTCCCCGCCCAGTTAGAGAAAAGCTCCTTCTTGCGCTCGTTGCAGGTCCATAACACAGCACAGCACGACATACCTTGCGGTCCGTTGAAACCTTGAGTTCTTAGTTTTCAACCCTCAGCAAGAGGGGGGGAGGGGTTTCCCCTCGTAAAGTATGTTATAGTGATATTGGCGTTGAACAATCGCCAAGTCTTTCTTCGTCACCTATCTGCAGCAAAGCGCAAAGACTTCAAGTCGCTTGCTGGTTATTCTATGATCGCGCGCGGCGGCACATACAGCGCTGTGCCAGGAGAGAGCAGTTGAAGGGGAGGAAAACGGTCTGGTGAGCGCAAGACATGTAATATGTGTGAGTAGATATACGGTGCACGTACTCCGTATAAGGCGGGATGTTTAGTTCAGAGGAGGCGTTCTGTCAAGTGACAGCGGAATGGCGCGCGCAGACCAATAGCAGAGAGGCGCGAATAAGCTGCTGAAAGTGCCACAACTTGGCAAATGCACGCACAGTGACTGGACTGTGATAGAACAATATACTTCGTAATATACTCTGTAGATATGTACTCCGTATGGCAGAGGAGAACAGCTCAGCGTTGCATGCGCCAGTCTGGTTTAGCGACCGAGGCATAAAAGAAATGAAAAAAAAAAAATGAAAAAAAGTGAAAAAAAAAAAATCGGCTGCCAAGTCGGACCCGCTCTGCGCGGGCATTCCCGATTGCCTTCAGCGGGGGGATCCGATACAGCTTCAGCCTTCTCTTATCGTCACCTCTGCTACTATTATGATCGATCTGTCATGTCTCACCCGCCTCGTGGTTCATGTTACACCAAACCGTCTTTTTCACTGCTCTATCGTATAGCTATTTATACGTATTCGTACATGTCGTCCGCCAAGCCGAACTTCCACTCTCCAGCTTTGTGGGGGCGCCAAAGCACTGCCATCGTTTGGGCTCATAGAGAGACGGCATGGAGGACCTGACTTTCATTTCAGCCTTTGACAAGCCGAGAGCACTCCGTACAGCCAGGCAATATCGGAAGATTGCCCGCTTTCAAAGCTGGGTATATCCATAAGGCGCAAGAAACCTTCCCCCCAGCCCCTCCTCCTCCTCCCCCTAGCTCCGAAATGATGCGACATTTTCGGATTTAAGCCCTGGGGGCATGGTATCGAAGCTCGCCATTGGTCGCCCAACTCAAGTCGCCGGGATGAGGCTGGGATTGCCAAGGTGACACCAGGTGAGGACCATCCTGGAGACCCGACTCAAGTCGGCATCGCAAGTATGGAGGGGAGCGGCAGCTCTTCAACGGCAGTGGTCTTCGCCTATCAGTTGTCTCCATGGCGGGCCTATTTCCCTCACACAGCGGCTCATATCTCCCCAGCCGCTGAATGAATCAATGTATCTGCTTATTTGCAGCATGGAGTCCGAGGCTTCACGACCCAGGTCGAATATCTGCCATGGCAGCTCGGATCGTCTTGGTAATGACCGTGTTTGTCGTCGTGTTCTTGACAGGACCGCGGTTGGGCACTACACACACCAGCCATATTAGTGTCTATCCTCTCGCCGTTGAATCGACTTTCCCTGAAGGCTCTCTCCAATGGTCGACTAACAAATTGACAGAGTGGGCTGTTTGTTCCCCTGAGCCGGGTCGACACCCTCTGCTGGTGGTGGCTCTCGGTCTGGGATGGAGGACAATTCCTGCACGAGCAAGTCGAAGCAGTCTTGCTCAGACTTGGCCGTCATTACTGTCATGATGCCTGGGACTAAACGTCAGTTAGTCCATACTCCATCCAATTCCCCTCTCATCGGAAGGACCTCCGTACCAGGACTCGAAGGCATAGCTCCTCTGGTCAAAATATCCGGGATCCGTGTGCAAGGCGTTCGCCTCGAAGACTCTTCTTGGGGAAAGGATGGTAATCTCTGTTGCGCTCTGTAATCGATCGAGGGCACTGGAAAGGCAACCATGACGAATCACAGCTACGCTCGCGAGCACTTTGACAAAGGCCGGGAGAACAGCTAAGGATGAAAAGAGCAGTCACTTGGAGGTGTTTAGGAATGCTACGGGGCAGCGTATCTGCATCGGTAGGGCTCGGCTTGTCAACTTATAGCGAAAACATGCTCTCCTCCCCCCACGTAGCCGAGCAAGACTCGTAGGTGGAGCCACTGCCGCCTCGTATCTCGTACCGATCGATGGCAGAGCTGGGATGTTAAGTTTAATCGTGGTAGCGCCGAGCCAAACAGAACTTGGCACCACCAAGCCGTGGCCCCCTTTAGTGCTTCCCCTCTCCTCACGCTGGACTGGGAAATCGCTGCAGAAACATGTCGAGGACTGGTGGCGTCGTACTCCGTACGTGAGAAAGAAACAAAAAACACGAGATACGAAACATCTCTGGGGTAAACGCATGCCAGACATCCGCGGGACCCGTACCGTTCGGATTCCTCCACGAGGCCGAGGCGTTTCTCGTTACACCAAAGGCGCAATGCCACAGCAAATGCTGCATATCAAGGGCTTTTCCTGGTTACTACCGTTTCTCCTCTGGACATGTGCTGTCCGGAGTATGGTATGTACGTGTACATCCGGTACCGAGTTCTGAGACATGGGTGGCGGCATTAAACGATGGATCCTCTAACACCAGAACGGGCAAAGCGAGGTCAATTTTGCATCTTCAGCTATCGATTCTCGTTGCCTGCTTACCAAACCAAGCCCCATTCAGACAGTTCAGAAGGAGGAAGGAGGAAGGATCCGAAGCAAAGCGTCGCTACGCCCCCTAGTACATGTGAGGCCCCCATTCCTTCGATAGACGTATTCTAGAAGAACAAGGACCGGAGGAGCGGAATTGTGCCAGGGTCATAAATGAAGCCTACGAGTGTTCGTAATACTCCGTGTGTACTCCGTACAGTATGTATGTATTACGAGTACAAAGTCCGCTACACCCCCCTCCCATCATGGCGCACTTATGGACTTTTCAAGAGTTGCGAAGCCCGAAATGGCGTTTTTTTTTCGGAGGTATTGGCCAGAAAGGGGAAGATCGAGTCGCTGGTGATAGGTGGGAAGCCTATACTACTAGTCTTTGACATGAAATATCGCTGTGCCTCCTGTAATAATAATATCGAGGCCATTAAGGACATCTGCAAGTCGAGCTTGGTGATGATTCTGCGCCCTGAAGGATGCGATCCGCTCTCCACAAAAGATAGATAGAAATAGTACTAGCACCATTCTGCAATGGCGATAGTATCCTTTTGCGTCTCATTCTCTTACCTGAAACTTATTATATATGTGGGGTGTGTCAGGGGTCGCTGGCTCGTATTCGATGTCAGTTTTAAAATTGAAAGACTGGCGATGCAGCCATCGACTCATGATTCCAAAAGTGGCCGACTAGACCGGCAGATCCGCATGAAACGCCAAACTCTAAATTCCGGTTGGTGAGATTGGGTGATAGAGTGCTTTCGGCACGAAATATAGAGTTACTAGTGACGGGATCAGTGGCGGTTTTACGTGGCAGAGACAGCCAGGAAAGTGAACGTGCATGTTGCCAAGAGAACACTGACCCCAGTTTGTCCATGGATCTTTGAAAGGGCATCACGTCACTAATGCTATGTATGTATGTATGTACACTTTGATTTTTCATTCATTTTGTTCGTGTTTTGGACGGTAGTGGTGGTGACACGGGATCGTAGTCGTGCAAACCAAAATATGCTGCCCTCTGCTTCGTATTACTCCGTAACTCTACTCCGTACTCGTAACCCATTCCCTCAGACTCCCCGCCTTAGCTGAAAGAGACGATGAGCATGTTTATTAGTATTATTAATGTGTACTCGTAAATGGCCGTTGCGGAGAACCCTGATGGTGAAGCCGAAAACGAGGCCGATGCCACGCCAACGCCAGTCAGACCCATGGCATCGACCCATGGCCTAGTTAGGCGATCTCGGAATAGTATTCCGTAAGGAGTCTAGAAGGCACCCTAGTGAGATTTCCACGTTTGCCAGATTCGTCCAGACCAGCAGAAAGAAGCCATTGAACGTACTCGTGCATTTGTCAACCAACATGGCGACACAGTTGACTTCGGATATTAGCAATAATTTATCAGGGCCCTCGGCGTTAGCTAGGTGGTGCTAGTCATGTTTCCAGACAACAGGCCGCAAGCTTATGGGCAGGTTGCGGGTACTTGTTCCGTCCAAGTACTACTGTCTGTAAGGGGCCCAAATTGTTCCAGCGTCCTTTGCTGCTTTGCTTTTCTTTCCTGTACATAGGAATAAAGTCTCCTGTTCTGCGGCCGCAGGAGAATGTTGAGCCCTTCCCGGATAGGTTCCAGGGATGTCACTGTACCGTTCCCCGGCAGATCATCGCCAGAACCATGCCGAGGTGCTCCTTATTGTTGGAAAATAAGCCAATAATAACATACCAGCTTGCCGAAGAAATCAGCTTGGTAGAATAGCTGTTGGTTGTCGAAGCCTTGATGACATGCCTCAAGTTTTGGCATCATGCTATACTCTTGGAATCCTGAAATATCACAAAACATATCAGTTCTTCTCAAAGCAAGCGCTTTCGTCCTGGGAAAGGGCATTTTTGCCATGAGGCAGGCGGAATACACCGAGGCCGCCCAGCTTCGGATGCAGAATCGCAGCAGTAATATATTATTATAGACTAGATCCAAAGGCCTCATTGCCGAAAGCATCGCGGCGGAGACACAGACCGGCCGGTGCTCGGGTGCAGCCGATGAGTCTGCCGTCCGCTCCCGTTCCGAATGCCAAGCCGGCCGATGACCCGAACTTTGCGACACGGCTCACCGAGAGCAACTCTGATGCTATTATGACGCGTGCTGTACTCGTAGGCAATCCTAGAGCGGTATGGAGCATGTGGGGAGGGAACCTGGGAAGTGATAGGGTAGTATGAGTATGGATGTATGGGATAGAAGTGCTTGGTTCCCGAAGAACCCATCAGGACAGCTTTTTTTTGGCACTTCTCCTTGGATAACACGATACGAAGTACGAAGTACAACTACCGGAGGTCTATAGATACACTTTGGGTACTCCATACTCCGTAAAGAATGCAGATTCCGGAGAGGGTCGCATTGTACTCGTATCACATTGCAAGACCGTCATGCGCTGCCATGTCAAGGTTGCACCGTCTATGACAATATGGGATGCTCCACTAACAATGGCACCTCGTCTATGTTACAAAAGCCGTTTTTTAATACTAATACTACTCTCTTTGCCGAATGGAGTCTCTTTGGTCACAGAAATACGGAGCAGAGTTCCATCCATTGTCCATTGCCAATGGATTGGAGATGGTACTCCGTAATCCGTGTCTATGTTCTATTTTAACATCCACCGCTACATAGGGGTTGGCGCCCGCCTTACAGTGCCCCCTGTAGGTCAGGTGGTCCACTGATGTCACCTGGACCCTGATGGTCACAGAGCGCCGGAGCTTCCCTCCGCCACAACACGTCAACTCCATCAACTCCTATCAAACCACCACCACCACCAGCATACCCATTTCCATGGAAACCCGATTGCAAGTACAGAGTACGAATCGCCATGTTTAGAAGCACCATTCTAGGCGGCTTCTTCGCTGTCGCCGTCCGCGCTGCACAGCCTGGCGCTGTCAAGCCGGTGCCGGCTCCGATACGAGACCTGACTTGGGGCCAGCTCAACTTCCTCCATACCACAGATACACATGGATGGCTGGGAGGGCATTTTCTAGAGTGAGTCTGCGCTCTATCTGCATCTAGACACCCTAGACACCTCCCCAGATAGAGCTAACCCGGCTTCAGACCTCAGTATTCCGCCGATTGGGGCGATTACATCTCCTTCTCCCAGCACATGCGCAAGCGAGCCGAGGACAACGGCGCCGACCTCCTCATCATCGACACTGGCGATCGGATCGAAGGCAACGGCTTATACGACGGCTCGGCCCCCAAGGGCCTCTTCCAGTACGATATTTACGCCCAGCAGCACGTTGATGTCATCTGTACAGGCAACCATGAGCTCTATCAAGCATACTCGGTCGACATGGAACACAACACCACTGTTCCCAACTTCAAGGAGACCTACCTTGCATCCAACCTAGACTACATCGATCCCAAGACTGGCGAGCGAGTGCCACAGGCCCCTCAGCGCTACCGCAAATTCAAGACCAAGAACCAGGGCATCGAAATCGTTGCTTTTGGCTTCCTCTTTGACTTCACCAGCAACGCAAACAACAGCGTCGTCCAGCCCGTTGCTGAAACCATCAAGGAAGAATGGTTCCAGAAGGCCATTAGTGAGAAACCCGATCTGTTTGTGGTTATCGGACACGTTGGCTTGAGAATGGAGGAATTCAAGACGATTTTCACCGCCATCCGCAAGCAGAACTGGCACATACCCATTGCCTTCTTCGGCGGTCATGCCCACGTGCGAGATGCGCTTCGCTACGACTCCCGGTCGTTTGCTATGGCTTCCGGCAGATACTTTGAGACTATTGGATGGATGTCTATCGACGGCATCAAACCCAAGAATCCTGGCAAAGATGCCTCGGCCAACACTGGCATTTCCTTTACGCGCAAGTACATCGACAACAACCTCCATGGCATGTACCACCACACAGGCCTGGATGAAACCACTTTCCCTACCAAGGACGGCCAGTTGGTCAGCAAGATGATCGAACGAGCCCGGAAAGCGCTAAACCTCGACCACCGATATGGGTGTGCGCCGCGAGACCTCTGGATGAACAGGGCCAAGTATCCAAGCCCAGACAGCATCTACTCATGGATCGAGGAAGAGGTATTCCCCGATGTGGTGGCTAATGAGAAACGAAAGGACAAGTCCAGACTTGCCATCCTCAACACTGGAGGTGTCCGCTTCGACATCTTCAAGGGGCCGTTTACACGAGACAGCACCTACGCTATAAGCCCCTTTGCCAGCGGCTTCCGCTACGTTCCTGATGTGCCATACAAGGTTGCCGAAAAGGTCATTGGAATCTTGAACAGCGCACCCAAGATTTTGGATGATAAAGGCACGGACACCAGGTTCTTGACTATCCCGGAGCAGATGTATCCCATGAACAAAGTCGCGGCAGAGGATAAGGAGGAAGAAGATGAAGCTCGACTCGAACTTCGCGGAGTTGACGAATCACCCGACGGCTCTGATGGACAGCCTCTCATCGGCGGATACACCACAAAGGATGACATCGGCAACGACGGTGATGATACCGTTCACAAGCCCTTAGAGTTCTTCATTGTGCCGAACTGCATCCAGTCTGAGATTGCATTCCCCGAGGACGGCAGCAAGCCTGAGACGGTGGACCTTGTGTTCCTCGACTTTATTCAGCCGTGGATCATCCCGGCCCTCAAGTTCAGCGGCGGTGACTATAGCAATGACGATGTGCAGGTTTATATGGAGGGAAGTTTGACGTACAAGTTGGCGGAGTGGATCAGCAAGAATTGGGACGGTGACTGCTAGAGCTTTTTCAGATCGGGTTTGGGTGTTTATGGTTATACTACGTCATTGTACTCGTAGGGCTGGGATTGGACTGAATCATGATATAATAGATGTAGATTGACGATACTACTACGGAGTATATTTTTAGTTAAATGTGTATACGAAATACTCCGTTCAAGTGGGCTTTGTTGCATTTGCCGCTTGACTTACCCGTAATACTTCCTGGAAGGATTCCGAGACATGCAGCAACTATACATTAGTAACGAACGTATTCTTCGTATTGCAAAACTCCGTCGGTTGATCGGCTCCGTAGCTTCGTTCCAGGATCCTGCTGCGGTCTTGCACAGCCTCTAAGGATGGACTCATGGCGTTGGCGGAGAAGGGCCGAGTTCAATGGTCGACAGGGCACAGATAAGCACCGTGGGGGACTGCGATTGAAGGATGCTGTTTGCCGCTCTGCCGAGTAGTGCTATGGGGCGAGATGTGCCGGTTTCTTAAGTGAAGATGATATCGAAGAGTATCATTGATACTCGTACAGGAGCTGTAGGCACTCGTATCATCGGGAGCGAGAGAAGGATCCAAAAGGATGTGGAAGCGCGGAGCAAAGAAATCATGTGCAAATTCAAATTAGTATTCACGCTTTTCTCTGCAAGTACTTCGTAAACACACGTGCCGACTCCAGCACCTGGTTGGTATTCCATACACCGTTGATCCCCCAGTTGTCTACCCTTCTACAAGAATGCCTCCCAATTCCGGTTGATTTGCTTCCTCCGAACCTATAATCCGAGTTAGCAACAGACCTAGCGTTGAGGGGAGGTTGAGGCAAAAAACATACCATCGGCGCCAGAAGCAGTACTCCCCAAAGAAGCGCCACCACGGTGCTTAACAATGTGACCTTGTTAAATCCCTTGTCCAAAATGTCAAATGTTCCACTAGGCGTTACACGGGAGCTGAAAATGTCCACTCCATATGCCACAATAAGTGATGTGCTCTCAACTACGGCGGGCGTAGCCACGATGCCCTTCACACCAACAACATCCCGCTCATGAGTAAGGAAATTGCGAGCATCGATTTCGATGGCCGGTGTATATTTCATCAAACCCTCAGCCTCCATCTCGGCCGCTGTTGGGTCTCTGTTGACAGGGCGGCGTGGATCAAGCACATGTCGAGTAATGCCCATGATGGCATGTGATTCGGGGAGATAAGCCAAAACTTGTCGGTTAGTAATGCCTTGACGGGTTTGCGTCACAGTCAAGGTGTTGAGGGGCTCAGACATGATCCAGGCCTGTGAAATGACCCAAGGTAGTGGCACGCCGGTTGGGCTATCGACAGGGTCCAATGGTGAGAACTTGTCTGCATCGCCGAGAGGGCCACGGTCATTAGGCGAAGGAGACTCGTAGAGATCTGAAACGACAAGCTGATAGCCCTTGACAGCTCGGTTTGAGCCGTCATCGAGGGTATACTGCCCGAAGAATGAGCAGCTATACCAGTTCTCAGACATGGCGCAAGAAATGGACTTGTCAGCGTCCACGCCGTCGTACACTTGAGACGCAAGAACCTGACCAGAGACGGTATCCACCAGCTTAACAGAGAGGGTGGCATCGGCCTTAATAATGGCAGCGACAACAATGCTGTTGGGGTTAAGGTACTTGTATTGAACTTGTCGGTCTCCCAAGACGCGACCGATAGACGCAACTGGGTCATGTGATGGGAAAGTTGCAATATTCGCAATCTTCTGCCCAGGCAGCAATTGCAGTTGCCATATCTCCGTCTTAGTAGTCTCGCTGCCCCGGTTGGCGAACTTTATCCCCTTGATGATATCGCCATCACTACGGATGACAACAGTTTGATCAAGGTTGCGATCCTGCAGGACGTTGTCGACCAATGTGCCGTCAGGCCCGAGAGTAAGCAGCCATTTGGCCTTCTCGCCACTGATGGCAGCTGTGCTGGAAACTTGAGTCGACTGATCGCCAGATTGTACCTCAATAATCTCTCCATCAGCGACCTTGATGGTGGCGTATTCACCCTTGGAGCCGCGTATAGTGACAATGCCTTCCTCATCGTTGGGCACAATGCCCTTGATATCAAGAGCAGCACCGTGCGCCTGAGGGAACACACTCTTGGACCAGACTATTTCCCCTTTGGTGCCAGTGTCCAATCCGTAAAGGCGTCCTCGTCGAGTTGCAATAACGATGATCTTGTTGAACCCAAAAGAATCTGGATGTAGACTGTTCTTGCTGACCCCAACAGCACTGCCCGTGAGGCTGTTGATAACACGAGTAGGGATTGCAGCCAGGTAGTCTGGGAGATACTGCAAGTCGTTGAGGTGGCGAGTGACACGGTGGACATAAGCATCCCAAGGACTCGTGTGTGCCTCCTCTGCCAATACCTTGGCAAGGTCCTCCGTCTCGGGAATCTCTGCCCAGGCTGCTGCGACAGCGCCGCTCAAGCCTTCGGGACGAGTCCAATGAAGCTCACCATTGCGAATCAGAACCCAATCCTCTGACTTGGTGACAGCGGCGGATCGGACAGCGAAGTCCTTACCACCCATCTTTTTGACCACCTCAGACACGGCGTGGATGGGCTCAATACCAGCCCGTGGCTTGAAGGGCCAACGGGCAAGGATGCTGTGCGATTCGGAAGAGACAATCAGAACCTCATCCTCAGTGACTCTGGTGAAGTATACGTTTGCGCCATCAGAGCTCGTAGAGACTGCGCCAAGTCCAGGGAGGAGGGGCAGCTCATAGGCTCTTGCGATCTGGCCAGACTTCAGGTTGGTATGATAAACCTCAGCCTTGTTTCCAGTCTTTGTGCGGGTATGGACTAGGAAATGGGGCTGCGATTGGAGCAAATGCGGGGCGTGGATGTTGACGGAGACGGCGTCGGCGGGGAGAGCAAACTCCTGCTTCGACTTGGTCCCCAGAACATGGACGTTGAGCTTTTCCAGCCCGCTGCTTACCCATGCCAGGATTGGTGCGGCCGAGTTCGCGCCAACAAACATGACATCCTCCGGCCCTTGGACGTCGCCCTTGGTACCAACAGTCCAGTGGTCGACTCGTCCTCCACTTGCCGGATCCAAAGATGTGACCTTCAGGCCGTATGAAGATGGCGACCCGTGAAGGCTGATGATGTAGATGTTTGTGATGTCTGTTGACACCTGAAGAGGAATGTCCTTGCTAACCTCGCGAAACTCCCAGACAACTGTGCCCAGAGAACCATGAATCCTGCGTAGGACCGTGGTCCCATCTTCCTCGAACAAGACCAAGACGTCTTTTCTTGAGCTTTCGGTCAACTCCATGATTTCCAAGTCCTTTGCCTTGCCACCGAACTCTGCCTGCCACACGTTCCTCCCTGTCAGCGCATTCCAGGCTTGTACCTGTTGTCCATATGCGGACGCCACCCAATTCTCCTCCTCGGGAGCCCTGAGGTAGCCTCCTCCGTTCGTAATATCCTCTGCAATCTGCTGGCGCCATACCAGCGCCCCTGTGCTTGGGTTCACTGCACCGAGAACGCCAACGTCGCTGAGCGTGTACAGAAGGCTTGCCTTGTCGTCCTTTCGCGGCCGGTGGAAGAAGGTGGTTTCGACCTGGGGAACGCCGACGAGGGCATGATGGAAATCGATATCGCCGACTTCGTCTTTGAATACAGCTGATGCGAGTGACGACAGGCCCAGCAGCAGGGCCGATTGTAGTGTGCGTCGCATCTTGGGAGTTGGTTGGAGCTGCTATGATGCTGTCGCTCTGTAGCTGTGGACACTTGGTGGGTTGAATGTCGTCAACTCTGGCTGATGACTAAGCGGCAGAATCTCAACCGTCACGAGCGAGATCACAAAGGGCATTTTGACTACAAACACGGCCGCAAATGGGTCTTCAAAAATCAGCAGAAATCTTAGAAAATATGAAAGTAATGTCAAGTACTTGATTTTCTTTATATATATATATATATATATATGTGTGTGTGTGTGTTAAATAAAGAGTTCTTAGTGATGTCACTGGCTGCATAGAACAACTTCGCGGGGAAAGTCTAGTGCAATATCTCTAATATTCCCTACCTAGGTAGTCCAAAAAGGCAAATTTACGATGCATGATAAATCCGTAAAAATAAAATATCCCTCGGATCGGATAACAGCAGCAACAGCAAAGTAATTGAGTAACAAGCTATAAAGGGATGCAAATCTCAACAATGGAGCTTTGTTACGTTAGTACTCCGTGTTGCCATCAGAGCTTAATTCTTTTGTACCACCCACCCTATACAGAGAGAGAAAATTCGGCGCTGAAAATCAGCTTACGCGCCTACCATACATTGATTTTTCCCCTTTCTAGTATTAAATTGTTGTATGGCGGAGGCCATATTGTTGACGGTAGCTGGAACACAGGGAATCACAAAGGCGACTTTGGTCAAGAGCATTCAGGCAGATATCTTCGGATGCCATGTTGTTTCCTAGATATGAGGTTAGTTGACAGAGGAACGATCAGTGTTGAGAACAACACAGCGTCTTCCGTCATCAGTTAAATAGATCAATCGAAACGGAATCGAGGTGTCTGACGTCCCCTGTAGCGTATGGGGATGTGAGGTGCCCTATTGATATCATATTATCACCTTTTTTGCTACAACAACACCTTGTCGTCCGTCATAAAAGATGCTTCAGGACCAGGCCCTTAAGAAGACTTTTGAAAGAAGCCATATGTCATAGGTTCCAGGCAAGGTAGAAGATGCTCTCAGCTGAAATAGTCAAGTAACTACTCCGTACCGTGATCAGGAACCGGACTAGTATCCGTATTTGTCGCTAACGAGCTTTAATTCTATTTATTGAATGATACGAGGACGACTATGAACTATTAAGCTTATCACAAAAGCATACGGAGTAAGCCAACGGCAAGATGCCAAGAACCCCCTGGGAATCGGACCGAATATAGGATGACGCAGGACGCCGGTTGGACCGAAGCAATAACGGCCAAGCTAACAATCATTTCTCCAGGATTCTTCAATAGACTACCCAGGTCTATAGGCGAAGCTTATCGGCATACCGTAATTTGTATAATTTTAATGATTCCGGTCAGGATACTTATTTCTGTGGCTTTTGACCCACTTATACCTGTTAGTTCTAATCACTGATTATACTATACACCGTGGAAGGGGATACTAGCTTAGATCTTGGAGAAAATTGGGTCAAAAAGTTATAGCGTCTTGACCACATTTATTGAGACTTGGCGGGTTTTGTGCCGTCAAAGGCACAAGGAGCGGAGCCTACTGACACCCAACTTGGATGTTCCCGTGGGCGACCATCACAAAACATAAATAGTTCCCTCATGTGTCTGACATAGTCCCGCCTTGCAATTTCCCGTATTCTGAATCATCTGTGTTCCAGCAACAAGACCTGTGTTTTCCGACAGGGGGGATATAACACACAGCACACACAATAGCCCCGTATGGGGACATGGTGTTAGAAGATTAGCTATGATACTAGAGTAATAATTGGTGAAGTACTTTTTAGTAGTAGACCTATGAAAAGAGTCTCTCAGAGCAAGAGAGAGCCCGGATATCAATACTGGCACACGTTAACCCCCAGCTGCTTACCTCCAGCCCATTCCCCGACAGCTAGTTCGTAGTTAGTACTCTTACACACGAGTTCAGAGGCTTGAAGTCTTGCCAGAACCCTTAATTTAACCAAGGGCGTGATCTTACAGAAATAGGCCTGGAGGAAGATGGGCCACGAAAACATAAAGGCAAGTTTCTGGACAGAGACCAGGCCGTTAACTGGTGGCACTAGGTATTGTATACTCCATATACCTATAATCTTTTTTGGTCTACTACTTTCCCCGAGCCTCTCTTGGATCCAATTTCCCTCCACTCCTTTAAGTAAGTACAAAAGTCATAGTGAGCATCTTCAAACCGGAATTCCGGCGAGGTTGCAATGGCTACTTGAAGCAGTATCAAAACCCTGGCTGCCAAATGCTTTGGTCAAGGCACCTCTGAGGACCTCAAGCTGCGATTGGGGTGACTGTTTGTCGAGTTTGACAGTGAAACCCATGAAGTTCTGTACGTTTTTGGCTGGGTGGGTCGAGCAATCAAGGCCTTTGATCTGGCGTCAGTGTGTGATGTGGCGAGAAACCTTGTGAGACATGTTTGAGTTGGGGCATACCTGATTTAATATTGACCTTGTTTCGCTTGGTATCCGCCTTCAGGTGGTCGTTGGTATGACCACAAATCGTCGACATGGATATGGACGGGACTCTGTCAATGACAGCAGTGAATGTGTTTCCGTCATTTGCGTGGGTAACTTGGCAGTAGGAAAAAGCGGCTGACTGTGCGGCAGCAACTGCTGCGCTTGTGACAGCACAAAGAACCAAGGAAGCAGAGAACCGCATGATTGAAAGTGTAGCTGCGACTTTTCTTCAAGCTAGAAGTTTATGTGTGAGTGGATGTCTTTATGGCTGTGAGAGTTGTCGAAGACGAAATGGGTAGAGATGGCTTATATACTTATCTGTCTATACGGAGTATGCAGTCCTTGAATACAAATGTCTTTACCTAATTCCACGCCCCCTATTAGATATGAAAAAGAGACATCAACTTACGTGTAAGCCTTAATTTCTGACTTCGGAACCAGGTCGAAAATTGGTGCTAGGAAATCAGGAGGATTATAGTCCCACCCATCCACTTGAAATATAGTTTGAAGTAAGACAAGCACAAAGCTAATAGTACTTGTTGTACATCCGAGCGCGCAGGTATCGAAAAACGGCTGTCTATGTACCGTGACTGGGCTATTATTACAGAGCTTAGGGGAAAATCTACAACAATATACACACCACTGTTTCAATCGAAAACCCTGTGAGTACCAGGACCGCCCGGCCACTTATCCATGCGACCAAGTACACACACTTAAAACAAAAGAAGTCAGTGAGGCTAGAAGCTTTGTAAGGAAGTCCTACAGGTTTGTAATATGCACTGACTGCCAAGGCCGAGAGTCAATCATAATCTATTTTTAAGAGTGGAAAAGTATCAGGGGGAGGCAGCTTGATTCCCCTAGCCGCAGATACTGGGTGCAACCTCCGAAAATCGCGTGCTAATTAATACATGATGATCTACTGTAACCTCAAAAAGAAAGAAAAAACCAGAACGGATCTCCGTTGGTGTACCTCTTTTCCCACCCTTTCCGATCACCGATCTCTTGAAAGCTGGCTAAACAAACAAATGTTTTTACTTAATTCGGGCG
The DNA here is from genome assembly GCA_025331125.1 of Mycogone perniciosa. Taxonomy (NCBI): domain Eukaryota; kingdom Fungi; phylum Ascomycota; class Sordariomycetes; order Hypocreales; family Hypocreaceae; genus Mycogone; species Mycogone perniciosa. The sequence continues at coordinate 39,359 of JAOALB010000075.1, read as the reverse complement.
AAATGAGTACTATAAGCGAAAGCTTCTGCCTCATTAGCCAGCTGAGTATGGCATGAATACGCACTAGATAACTTTTACAAATACGAGCAACAACCAAAACGCCACTAACCCACTTCACAGGATCAAATGCTTCATGGATGAACGGAGTACGGAGTACGAAGTAAGATGTCAGATATTAGCGCAGCGGATCCACTTTGAAATATCCATTATGAAATTGATGGACATAGGTCATAGCAGGACGATATGAATTGTATACCAGAAGATGGCAAACAAATATAAATAACCTGCCACGGTCTTTTTCTCAATTCTCCAAATCAACAGAAATTCTACTATTCTTTCCAAGTAACATATCACAAATAAAGAAAAAGCCTACGGCTTCTCCAAAACTCAAAATGCGGCCTTCTTTGACTTTCGACCTTGCCACCATACTTCCGGTGGCTCTTTGCCTCATCCCTATCACTGCAGCTCTTCCTAGCGGTCAACCAGAAAATGCTGAAAGCTCAGTTGATAAGCGATATGAGGTTATCGGAGCTTGTGTTGATTTCCATAGCCAACTACCCATCCCCGCTGTAAGTTTTCCGACTTCCAGATAACTGTCTATTTCTATGTGGATAGTCTGGACTTCACCCTGCTAACCGTCCTGGCAACTAGATGTGTGTTGATCCCGTAAGCGGGCGGTTCTGTATTTGCCCCTCTGGGTTCTGTTCAGCTGCTGTCTGTGCCATTGCAGGAGGCCCGTTCGGATTTTGTGATTGCTAAAAGGTGTGTTCTCTTACACTACCACTGGAGAGCCTTCGGTACTGACAGCATCTTTAGTTTATATAATACAGTGCTGAGCTTTCGGAAACAGGTAGAGAGGGAGCTAAGAGTGTAACAAACAATGAGGTGGATAACCTAGTACAATACTAAATGGCTGCATGGCAGAAGGCCCACCAAGTGTTTGTTTTAGTCTATAACCTGTAGATAATACGAGTTGAATTATCGATGAATATCCCATAATCGCATACGGCGTTATGATACAGGGTCATTATTTGGCACCCCCTTTATGCCCAGCCTCTTGAGCTTTCTCACTTCCAGGTTCGAAAGACCCTCCAGACGCCTTTCCTCCCATGGATGCTATTTCTCGCTATAAATAATAAGGGATTCGTGCTATAGAATGAGGCTATTTCGGGGGTAACCAACCTGCTTATCCGGATCCATGTTGGCAAAGCCACCTTGGTGGCTGGCCTGCCCGCCTTTGGAAGCAATCTCTCGAACCTCGTCCTTAGGCCTTTTTCTAGTTAGCCTTGACAACCTTGATGTAAAATTTACCTAACCTACCTATTGGCAAAGTTCCCGGGGTTCGTGTTGTCAGTCATTATGAGTGATATGGATTAATGCAATTTCAGCTTCACAAGGTATACGTTCTCTCAATGCTGGACTGTAAGATGGTAGCAAACATATATGCTAGATAGTGAATGAATAGGTTAGGGCGGAAGCAATTTTATATACAGCTTCACTGTCTTGGTAACGCTAGGGGCTTCAATATTCGGAGCAGATCTCTCACGAGATCTTGATGGTCGATCGATGATGAATGATTCATTGTAGGGTACTTCACATGGAAATGTGGCTTGGCAAGTTACCTGAACTGCAAGGGAGCATGCCTATGAGTCAAAATTTATGACGTAACGATATAACATTAAGATCTAAGGATTAAATTATACAGACCACTGGATTTTCGGACAGCCTACTCATTAATTGGAGTTGGTGGAGTTTGGGGAGGTTGTCTGGTACCGTCTTAACTCACGAAATCGGACCTTTTGGGAAGTGGATTTTAGATGTAAGCATTGTACTCCTCGTATTTAGTTAGGCAAATTACACGAGGCTGATAATCGAATCGCTACTGGTCACCCCACTCAAGTAAAAGATCCAATTCAAGGAGCTACTACTTTAATAATTCATTCCTGGATTGCAAGTCACGACGAGCCTGGCTGAAATGGATAAGGTTCAGAGTCTCATTGCCATTTTATGAAGATCATTTTCACAGAAGCAAGTAGTTACACTATCCACATCGCTAGATCTCACTTCACTTGCAGCGGAATAGGAGGTTGTTGTCAGGTTGCATACAAACCAGGTTCGTTGAGCTTCACACCTGAGTCCAAGGACAATCTAAAAGCCCTACAACTCAGCTTACATGCCCTTTTCAGAAGACCCCATATGTTCCAACTTTTGCCCAGCAGCCTCTTCATGCGTTGCCTGGCCCACTCTGTCTGGAAACATGGAATCAACAGTGGCTTTCACAAACAGTCTCACCAATTCCCTTGCACTTGATCAGTAAGTATGACCAAAATGTGACATCCAGTTGTCTTACATGACCCTGGGCCGCCATACCCCTGACTTTGTTGCTAACACTGGCTCTAGTGCTGGCTCGTATCTCCGGTCCCAATATTCCCCTGCGATGGTCCACTGGCCGGCATAGTAGTCTCACTAGAAGAAGTTCCGATGCCTCTGACGCCTGCATTGTGGCTAACCGGGATATCGTCATCTCTCATAATTGCGGTGCCTCCCTGGACAGTCCCACCACGTAGGGCAGAGTTGCCCCCTGCGATAATGTGCCCGCCTGGAACTGCACTACCGGCGGCAGCCTTATCTGTCGGATCGGATCCTGGATGACTTTCCATAATGACGTTCTGGGATTTTCTTGAAAGACGTTGGATCTCGTGTATTCTCGATCGCAAAATGAGGCTTTTCGTTCGGTGAAAGTGTACGAAGTAGTGACGGTAATAAATAAATGTAGTCCGTTCCCTACTCTCCGTATGCGTCACTCTGAGTATGACGGAATTATGATGTCTTGCGGTTGGCCTGGCGGAAGCTGGGCTTGTTGAACCAACCGTGAATTAGGAGGTGAATGAAATCATCCTTACATCTTCTGGACGTCTGTACGATCGCAGCATTTCATTGAAGTTGGTTATTGTGTATAGATTCTGTGTAGATCCGGACGACAAAATCCGAGGCATGGAATCGAGTATAGTCCAATGACGCATTGTATTTATTCATATACACCTAGCTAATCCGGAGTTCACATAGTAGATAAAGACGTATAAGATGGTTGAATCTCGAGTCGCTCACCCTTTAACAATAATAATATGCGATTTTGTGATAATGCTTTGGCTTACACCAATAGCGAATTCCTCTTTACGGACTTTTAGAGCTTTGCACTCGACATTCAAACAACTACCCCCTCATCGCCTGTTCTCAGTCACACCCTTCAACATGGTTCGTGTCTCAGAGCCCATCAAGCAAGATCATCGCGAGCTAGAGGATTACTACAATCGCATTGTCTCATCACACGACCCCGACGAACAAAAGCGATATCAGAATCAGTTCACCTGGGAGCTCGCTCGTCATTCCGTGGGCGAGGAGCTGGTCGTCTACCCTGTAATGGAGAAGAGTGTTCCAGACGGACTTGTGATGGCTCAGAAGGATCGTGCAGAGCATCAGAAGGTGAGAGCTAAAAGTCCACAATTCAGTCCACATTCTAAAGTATGGATATACAATCTCGTGCAGATCAAGGAACAACTCTATGAATTCCAGAAAATGTCTCCAGCGCAGCCAGAGTTTATTGCAACTCTGAATAAACTATTCACGGATCTCAAGCAACACATAAATGAGGAAGAGGAGGACGACCTTGTCCGTCTTGAGGATTCCATTGACGCAGAGGAATCTGAGAACTTGGCAAAGAGCTTCGAGCGGGCGAAGAAGTTTGCCCCGACTCACAGCCATCCATCAGCGCCGGATAAACCACCCTTTGAGACTGTTGTCGGGCTGATGACGGCGCCTGTGGACAAGTTGATGGATATGTTTAAGAAGTTCCCCAAGGAATGAGTTGAAATATTTGTTAGTTTGTGGTGCAGACTTGGGCAAATAATTCGTGCTTTGATACTAGCACAACGTCAATACAATGCGTGATTACAACTCCTGGCGCAGATGATAGTCGCAATGACGATTGCTATATTCTGTATCCATGACAGAAATAACTTCAATTTAGAAGTTTGAAAAACTAATCCATTTTTGTGCTAGATATCCATGATATGCTCGATATATTGGTATTGCGTTGGTGTGATGTCATCAACACCCTCACCAATCTCATATGCAAGAAACCATAATATAAGCCTCACTCAAACTTGCAGATCAGCAACTTGCAGATCTATTGACATCATGACTATTCCACGAATCCTTTCATCAAAACTACATGCGTCTAATATTGCTGCGGGACCCATACTTAATTTCGCCCGCGGGTTTTATGTACGCGACTCGACGGCAAAACTCACAAATATCGCCACACGGTTTCCAAGAATCAAGGACGCGGCAAATGTCCTGAAAAGCCGATAAACTAGTTGATCCTCGATGCGATCTCTCCATCTCAGCTTGGCTATCTAACACCGCCGTGTTTTCTCTGACTGACGCTTGGTGGCTCATATCACGCTTTCAACTCTTTTCACTATCTAAATATCCCCTAAGAATATTGAGGTAGCTGGGCAAATATCGATATTATGTCAAACAAAAACCTGTTTGGTGGCTCCAGATCTGGATTTAGATCTGAACCTTCTACTCTGAATGGGGGATGGGAGAGTTCAGCGTCTCAACCAAGTCTCCAACAACGGTCCAACTCATTTCTGCCACCTCACCAGCGTGAATCCATAACCAGGATTCCTGTAACACCCGGTGTTGCCCTGGGGACATACAACAATCATCAGAGCACTAGCAATGCTATTACCTCAGGCTACTTTAGTAGGCGTCGTCACGGGTCCTCGCGCTCTCCAGGTCACTTTGAAGAAGAATCGCATCAGCCCCTCTCAGACTTGTCTAACCTTGAGAGCAATCAGACGGTAAATCCGGAAATAAATGGAGATGTGAAGTTAAGTGGAAACCTTATATCTGCAACCTTCACCATACCGCATTCATTGCAATATCGCAAGGGGAGAGCTTGGGTAGGCTAGACTCACTCCCTTAATGCACATCACCTTTACAATCAGACACTGTTTCTAATGTGGGAATAGGAATTGAGGCATGGCTATTGGGAATCCGCTCACCTAGACTCACTCGCCTACCTCTCTTCCAAGGAGAGCCCCTGGAACCACACTGTTATCGCATGGACGGGCGAAATTCACCACTCTAAAGCTGATCAAGATACCCCATCTGATGAGATCTACATCACCCACGCCGACCAGTCACAACTAGAAAACCAGCTGTATGACCACGAGTTGAGGACGATGCCAGTATGGCTCACCGAGGATTCAGACCTTACCAACGACGGTATTCGACTTAAGGACCAGTCAAGATGGAGACGATATGCTGAACACGACCTTTGCGCACTGTTCCATTACAGACAACATCCCCCAACAAACGAACGCAAGGAAGATGCACGCTGGGCCGACTTCCTCCGCATGAACGAAGCATTTGCAGACAAGATCTGCGAGATTTACAAACCGGGAGATATTGTCATGGTCCACGACCATTACCTGATGCTCTTACCGAGTATTCTTCGAAAACGCCGTCCAAACGTGTACGTCTCCTTCTTTTTGCATGCCCCATTCCCGACAAGCGAGCTCGTTCGATGTCTCGCCAAGCGCAAGGAAATCCTGCAAGGCGTTCTTGGAGCCAATCTGATTGCCTTTCAAGCGTTCCATTACGCACAGCACTTTGCAACTTCTTGCGCCAGGATTCTCGGTCATCCCGCTAGCACGGAGGCGGTAGACACTCCCGGAGGACGAGTCCATATAGGAGTGTTTCCAGTCGGCGTCAACGTGTCCAAAATTAACTCGCTGGCATGGACCCAAGCTGCTAATGAGAAATGTGCAATGCTGAGGAAATCACACAGGGGGAAGAAGATCATCATCGGATGCGATCCACTTGACAGCCTAGGGGGCGTGGATAAGAAGATGATGGCGTTCGAACGATTTCTTTTTCGGTATCCCGAGTGGCAAGAAAAAGTTGTCTTGTTGCAGATTTCAAGCCCAACGACGATCGAAGACGACGATGGCGAAGAGGCAAGGTACGCAAGCCGTGTCAACGAGTTGGTCAGCTCAGTGAATGCCGCATACGGCTCCCTTAGTTACGCGCCTGTCCAGAACTATTCGCAGCATCTAACTGGGGGTGAGTATTTTGCACTATTGCGAACTGGCGACGTTGCGCTCATCACCAGTGTGCGGGATGGCATGAGCACAACGGGGCTGGAATACATCGTCTGCCAGCGCGACAGCTATGGGCCACTCATCATCTCCGAGTTCAGCGGAACAGCGAGCAGCTTAGAAGATGCGATCCAAATCAACCCATGGGATCTGAACAAGGTGGCGGATGAGATCAACAAGGCGTTGACCATGTCTGAGGAGCGACGGAGAAGTATGCATGAGGCGATCTACGAGCGCGTCACGAATATGAACGTGGCATCCTGGATGAATAATATTCTCGGCCGGTTCGTTGATGTGGTTGGTGCTCGCATTTCCATGAAATCGACTTCTAATGGTGTTCCAAGTCTGCCTTTGGAGGCACCTCTTTGAGTTGGTGATACCGGATAGGTGTGGTGAGTAGAGCATCTAGTGGCCCATCTTGGGGTTCATGTTAGGATATAGGCCTCGAGCAAACAATACTTCGAATTAACAGTTTGAGCTTCAACAGCCGTGATTATAAAATCCTCATCTCAATATCGATCAAAATAGTTAGTTCTGTTTATCCAAGTCGGCTGCCCAACTACCGGCATGTCTCAGCCTCCCCCCGGCCAAACACTAAATGACTTATCACATCACAAGGACGCTGCCACACGATGAGCCTAAGATCGTATCGTCTATCAGCCGACAACCCAAACAAAATATACCGATTGAATTTTGCTACTTCAAAGACCCCGTGATGAGTAACTACCACCATCGCATCCTACCCATGAAATGCTACATACGTCAGTGGACTGTTCATCTGTAATATCTTGTGATCTGCAGTGTAGATCAACAGCTTCCTCATCCGCCTCTGCCATAATAACATTGTGACTATACCGGCTTGCTTGGCTGGCAGTGAGGTGAATTTCTTAATATATATTGACCCAAGAGTCTATTCCGATTTGTTCTAGGCTCTTATGCCAGTTGCTGACTGACACTGGTTTTGATGTTATCCACCATCTATCCCTCCTATTCCAACGCACAATATCCTCTCTCTTACAATCCCATGGACGAAACCCACCATCCCCTCATCCCATCATGGCCCTCAACTCCTATCCCCCACCTCTCCCTCTCAGCCGGCGGCCTTCTCGCCCTCGCAGACCTCAACACCGTCGCCAAACGCACCACCATCACAGGCGGCTCCTCCTGGCTCGACGCTTTCGTCCTCGCGCCTGGTCTACACTATCAACAGGCCGCTGATGCACTGGATCAGCAGTCTGCTCCCGCATTATCCGCTGAGCTAGGCCTCACAGTCGCCATCGAGTCTACCTCTGGTGAAATGCGTCGTTACGTTATTAACAACATCGCCATGGTGGATTACCTCAAGAGGTTATGGCTCAGCGAGGGGAAAGTCGGCGTCGTGACGCTACATGTGAAATTAGCCAAGGGAGATGATGAAATGTCCAGTCTGAGGAGGAGAGTAACGGGACTGGTAAAGCGTAGTGGTCCACCTCGAAAACAAAAACGAGATGCTGCGATAGACGATGCGTTGGAGATGGACTGGCTAAGCCACGTCTTCTACCTCCTCAGTCCGCTCCTGACCGTCACAGCTATCATCTTCATGGCCTTGCTGGACGACTGGTGGGGTCTATCCTTCATTATTGCGCTCATGCTCTCGCGGATCATCAATATCTGGTCCATCAAGCAGCGATCTTGTCCGCCACCACAGCCCTCTACAACTATAACCTTCTCCTCACCATCATCAACATCCCAGTTCTCACTACCACCACCTCCTCCCCTCCGCCGCGAAGATTCTCACCGTACACAATACACCATCGACCTAGGTCCCGCCCGGCGTGTCGTCCTCCGCGGCTTAGATGCAGACTTGCAAGCTGTTACCACGCAGGCTTGGTTGCGCGCTAGGTCAACGCTTGAGGGATACCTTGAAGCTACGTCCAAGCTCATAGTGTATATGGTTGCGTGCTTTAGCGGGAATCTTTCGCAAGCCGGGGCGATGGTGCTCATGTCCCTGTTGCTGGTCAGCGCGGGATTGCTGGGGTTGAGTAATGCGCATGCAAAGGGGCTGCGGGTTCACGGTCGAAGAGTGGGAAAGTTGAGGGTTCAAAAGATGAATATTCCAGCCTTAGATCCTAGGATGGCAGTAGATGGTGGCGAGGCGAGTGGAGAGCTGTAAGTGAAGTTCCGAGTTGATCAGTAGAAACAAAGCGCTGTGGTGTAGAGATCATATAATGTTGTCTATTCTCTTCTTCTCAAGTCAGTGCTTGAATTTGTGGATAACCAAGACACACTCCGTCAAGAAAAAACCCTTCCCCCAATAATGATAGCCCTTTTCAACCCAAAATAAGTCCTAGTGCCCAGCAATTCAGCTCCTTTCACCCCAAGGTGATCCACGTGCCACAGAGCGTAACAATACAAAATACATTCAGTAGCAAACGCCGCCGCCCAATAGTAGAGATACATATATGTGCGCAAGAGTCGTACAATCTTATGGCGAGCCGCCAAGACGACCTACGCGTTGGCTGGCAGGACTTCTTCTTTCTTCTCCTCCTCAGGGACCGTAGGGGCCTCGGAAACTTCAGGAGCTTCAGGAACTTCAGGAGCCGCCGGTGGTGGTGGTGCTGGTTCTGACTCCGTCACGAGTTGCTCTTGTGCTTCCGGCTCTGGCTCTGATTTGGCAGCTTCCACTATCGGTTCAAGCTCGATATCGGGTTGCTGCTCCTCCGCAGGTGGTTCTAGTTCTATAATAGATTCAGAGGCAACGGGTGCAGGCTCAGACACAACAGGTGAAGGCTCAGACACAGCAGGTACAGGTTCAGACATAACGGGTGTAGGCTCAAACACAGCGGGTGTAGGCTCAGCAGAGGCTTCCGATACTTGTGGCTCAACATCCAGACCGCCCTCTACTGCCTGGCGATCCAGCTCGCCCATCAGCCCACTGAGCAGATCTGACTCATCCTCGATCGCAGGAGGCGTGGCCTCCTTGCTAGGAATATCAAACGTCGGTTCTGCGGGTGCTGGCTCCGTGTTAGTTGGAGCAGCTTCCTCGACATTATCCACCTTTGCATCATCCACTGACGTTGTTCCAACTTCTGAAACTGCCCCTGAGCCAGTCAGGGGCGCAGTTACTGAAATTGAGTCATCGGGCTTGATGCTGTCTTCGGTCATAGTAGACACCTGATAAGCTAGGATGGGCTTCTCAGTGTCCTCGGAGGTGTCCTCCAGCTGATGGCTTGCTTGGCTTTTTGTTCCATCATCTGAGACTTTGGAATGTGTGTCATCAGCCTTAGGGCTTGAGATGTTGCCCACTTGTTCGGGAGGAGGAGGGAGAAGGGCATTTTCAGGCTGAGGAACATCTCGCTCGATAGCCTCTTCCGGTGCTTCACCCACAATTGTCGAGGGTGGCTCAGCAACCACGGAGTCAGCTCCAGCCTCAACGACCGTTGAGTCAACTCCAACCTCAGCTGGCGCGGCCTGAGTGGTTGGCTCAGTGACCATCGAGCCAACTTCAGCCTGAGCCGGCGGGGTCTGGGTGGTTGGCTCGGCGAGGTCTTTGAGACCTTCAGGCTCTGTGGGTGACGGCAGAACAACATTCTTAAGGGGGCTCCCCTCTGGTCGCTCTGACGCAGAAGCAAGACTGCTCAATGGTGGCGCGAGTGTGAGAGGATTGGTTGGCGGGGGATTTGTCGGCGTAGCCTCGTCCTTCATTTCGACATCTGGACGCTCTGGCACGAGCACAGAATCGGTCATTTCCTCGTCCTGATCCTTGACATCGCCACCACTAGCAACATTCGACTTCTCATTATCGGCATTATCGTCACCATCGCCTTCATCACCCTCGCCGTCGTCACCTTCGTCGCCATCTTCCTCATCGTCGTCTTCATCACCATCGGCCATTTCGCTATCTTGATTGGGTGTCTGGTTATCGACTTGTGATGTGTTCTGAAAAGAAAACTTATTAGCATTGTCTGTAAAACACTGGACACTTGAGCATCTCACATTTCCATTCTCGCTTTCCGTCTTGACCACCGGCGCGACCCCAGTTCCAGCTGGGGCAACTCCGGCAGGCGGTGCCTCTCCAGGCAATGGCGGCTTAATCTTCTTCTTTCCTCGGCCTGGTCCAGCTTTGGCTTTCCTCTTGGGCGGCGGCGGTCTCCTTCTCGGCGGCGGCGGAGGAGGAGGCAGGACGTCTGCCTTTGCAGTTGACACAGCCTCAACTCTGGTTGAAATGACCTCGCCATCCACTTGCTGGCCCTCGGACAGGGTAACTTCCTCAGTATATGGATTGCCAGCCGCGTCAATTCGCCTAACCGTTGCTCTTGTGACCGTCGGTCCTTGAATCTTCTCCTCAACCGTCCTGCTCGCCACAGTGACGGTATTCTTTCGCCGTTTCGCAAGGTGTGAAATCTCTCCCGCTTCAATATTCTTTGGTAGTTGCTTCCAGACTTTGATCTGATAACCTTGCGACGTTGTATCCTCCTCTTTCTTCTCCTGCTTCTCGGGTAAAGTAGTCTCAGCATCAGCTTCCTCGTCCTCTACCGGAGCGGGTCGCTTGTACAGGCGGCCCGATCGGGCGGCGCGCAGCAGCTCCTGGGTATGTGGCGGTAATAGAGCTGCGTCCTTGGGCATTCCGTGGATGAGTTCGATTGCCCAGATGTCATTTTGCTGTTGCTGCTCCTGCTGAGAAGGAGGTGCGACGGTGACCCAGTCGTGTCGCCATTGTCGCACGGGGAGACCTGCGCGAATCAGTAGCTGTCGCGTGCGAAACGGGGCATCAATGCCTATCAAACCTTCAAAGTCATCGTGCTCGGCATAACCGCTGCGATTGGCGCGTCTGGTCTATGGGGAATGGTCAGTTGCAACGTTCCTTTGTTTGCTGCAGACGGGCACATACACCTGGCGCCATCGCGCCGAGATGGGGGCTGTAGCAATGGCGCGCCGCGCCGTGTTCCGGGGCGCGATTCTAGGCAATAATGAAGCTGCTGGTAATGACTCGTACAATATAGATGCTGCGCAGTATGTGCTCGGTTTCCAAGTCACAGCGACGGGATTGCCATGTGCCAGCTTGAGAGGCAAGCTTGTTGACGAGGAGTTCTGGGAGAATTGCATGAGGCTAGCCTAGCCAATTGGAGAGGTGTGGTCGTGGCTGACATAAGCACTTATTGAGTTGATCCAGAGCATGATGGACACATACGGAGTATTGGAGGCCACCATTATTAACCAAAACCTACATACGTATCATTGTGGAAATATGAGGGAGAGAATCCAACACTATGAAAGAGCAGCAGTAGATCATGTTGTGTTAGGAAGATGTGGAGGATAGTAGTTGTTGAAGTTGTAATGTCAACCAGGCGCAGAGCATGTTTGGCGCATCCCTGCATAGCCTCTCAGTTCTCTGTACGCCTCAACTCCTTGTGCGATGCTCATCGTCCGTCCCATGGCCGCAAGCTTAGTCGTCCAAATATTCAATGCAACTGGTGTTGAGATTGTGTAGTCTAAGGCCCCATAAAGATACCGCAATACTCCCAAACCAAAGGGCCGCCTCTGATGCTCCCAGGGTGGCATGTGTTTGTACAAAGCCATTCCCATCCTACTGTACAATGCATATTTTTTCTTCGTTTAACAGCGCTCGGGGCGCATATCGCTTCGCGAGTCTCAATTGTATCTAGATCAGCGTGAGTCATCGTCATTTCTGCACAATTGCCACTGGTCTCGCAACTTACCCTTGCTCCTTTTGCCTAACCACCTCTCCTGAATGACCTGTCTCCTTGCCCTGTTCCAAATGATCAGTGGTAAATCCCCATCCTAGCACTAGTGATTCAAACATACCGATGACCCCCCCTCAACTACTAATCGATCCAGCTGGTAGAACTGCCCGATGACTGTTTGTCGCTATCATCTCCCATGTCAGCACCTTGCGCGCAAGTGAAGTGCAGAACGCCGTTTGTCCCAAGCATACCTTCATCGATTGCAACTCTTTCAACCCCTTCTGAACCAACTCCTGAACTTTGCGTGGGTCCTCCACCGTAATATTCTCTCGGAAAGCATCTTGGGTTCGTCGCTTCGCATATTCGCGGAAGTTGTAGGAAGTAAACTGCTCGCCTTGCCGTAATAATTGGCGGTACTAAATCAAACAAAGCATTTCAAGTCAGCAACAGGTGTATCGCAAAGCAGGGAGCGCATGGCACGGCGCATGTCTCCAAGGTCGGCATTTTCACTGTCCACGACGGTCCTCGAAACGTATCCCGGGTAGAAAGCACGGTATATATCTGTGCGTTTGCAAATGGGCGCAATAACTTACGAGTGATCGCACTTGCTGCGGCATGTCGCCCCTCAAAGAGCGAACAACAGACATCATGTGGAGGTTGCTCGGGTACTCTGCAAGTGTCCCTTTGAGATCTCGGCGTTCAACTCCATATTCCACTTTTGATGATGCAGCAGCCCTGGGGACCATCCCACGTTTGGTGTTAGTCGGACCGGAGAAATTCCGTTGTCAAAGACGTCTTCTCGGTAATATTATCATCCGAACCTTTTCCGGCAGACGTCTTTGCTACTCTACGGAGTGCTCCGCATTACGGAGTACATGACGGCGTATTACTATGAATTCGGGCTTTTACGCCTCGGCCGAGACTCCCGGAGAAAGGCTGACAGTGCCATAGATTTTCCATAAGTCTTCCTTCACATTTCTTCCGGATCCAACGGCATGTCTGGACTTTGAGACGGAGGATTTGCCCACTGACGGTGATGCGCTTACAAATGATGACACGGAAACACCAGAATAGTATATACTCCGTACGAGCATCTAAAAGAAGGAATATAACACAACGACTCCAGAGGATGAATCCTTTCGGCCCTCCCACGCAACCCACTAGCACTACGACAACAACACGAGTTGTGAGATTACGGACAGTTTGACCTCTCGTACCAGCGGGTCGTCTGCACCGAGCCTACCGAGAGTCTGGGAACTCCGCAATAACAGCTCATATACCTAATATGACTCACAACTCTAATTCTTACCGTATTTATTAATAGATGGAGGATTCCATTTCAATACTACATACCTAATTACTCCAAGTGTGACGCTTCACTGTCTCATTCGAATTTATCGACTGCCATGCTAGTCCCACGTGGAAATCTCGACGTTGTTGGCAATTCCATGTTTCAGCTCTTTTAGGAGGTAGTTATTAAAGTGAAAGATGAGAGCAGAAACTTAACCGATTGTCAATTTCTGCAACACAATTGGCATGCTGCTAGTATTTTGTGACACGTAATTTTCTTTATCGTAGTACTTTGTACTCAATTTTTGGTTTTAGTAGTACTCGTACTAGCAGTATTATACAATACCCCTGCTTTCGGAACATTCCTGACTCGCGTCAAGATGCCCTGGATCGCAAGGGTGCTCTTGCGGCTGAACAGCCTCAAGTTCAGACCATGTAGATACGAAGTACGGAGCATGGTGTGGTAGTATGTCATTGAGGGGCCTGGGGTAGATCTTGATGTGGGCCCGATAGAGCTTGGGGAATACTCCGTACATAGATCGGGATTGGTGTCCCTTCAAGACAGTCAAACCTCACCTCATGACAGATGGCTGATGGTGGCCCTCGTCATTGATGCGCTCAAGCCTCCCAGGGCTGAAAGGATAGCGCGGGTAGTTACAGACTCCACCTTGTTGATGCCATTTGAGTTTCCGACGGGTCTGTTCGCGAGAAAGTCAAATGACGCTTGTCAGCCGTGAACCACCACGGCTTCTTGGTCATGGCGTCGGAGTAACGCTCGACTGTGACTTTCTGTAGAGTCAGCTGCTTCTTGACAATCCACCACAGTCCGTCCTTGTTTCGTAACTCGCTGTTGTCATTGCCCCCCAGATGAAGAAGCAGAGAATGAAGCGATTGCTTCGGCGAGGGTTTCTGAAGAGAAACCCTTGGAGTTGAGCATCCTGTTGAACCTAGTGTTACCGCCCAAATCTCCTTCCAGCTGGGTTGTAAAATTGTATTGCCGCTGAGCCTGGTTCGGTTTAACAACAGTACCCGCCTGTGTAGGTTTCTTGTCAGAGAGCAAAGGAGCAAAGCTCAGGTTGGTCACTGAAGCATTGAGATTGGCCAACTCAGTTGGATGGCTGTTATCAACGAGATTCCACCGCAAGATTTTCCCCTTTGTATGTCCAGTGAAGATAGATGTGCCATCATAGCTCACCGCCATGCAAGACGCGGGGCCCGCATCTTCATCAGCAACACCTAGGGGAGAGTTGATCTGCACCACGATAGATGCCAACTCGGCACTGCGAGATCCCAGAAGTGGCTTGTCACCAAAGAAATCTACCAGATACACGCCGCCATCCTCGGAAGAAACAAATAGGGCCCGAGCGCACGGGTCGAGGGCGATGCTAAGGGGAGGCGTAGGAAAGAGCAGGGTTCGTAGGACCTGGCCCGTCTGGTAGTTCCACAGAATGCAAGTTTTGTCCTTGCTGGCCGATACGCAGAGGCTCGTCTCCGGATTGGAGCTTGGGCCAAGGACAAGGTCGGTTATGGCGGCCCGGTGATTGGACAAGGTCCTGTCTGGTTCGTGGCCAACATCATGACCGGGTTCAAGAAGACGAGCCAGGGACCAGACGTTCACATTGGAGTCATCCGAAGCGGACAGCACATGGTGAGGGGACACGGCAATGCAGCTCACGGCCTGGACATGGCATGGCGGCGTTGTGACTTGCCGCCCAGTGCACGTCTGTGTGGCTTGTCAGCGTTGGTTCTTTTGTACACGTACTCGTATTTGGCTAAGATACCCCGGCCTTTCTAAATGGATCACGGACTAGGGAGAAAAGTGAGGTTAAAAGAAAGTGCAAGAAACTCACCTCCCAAAGAATCAGCCGGCCTTCAACTGTGCCCAGAACAAGGACATCGCCGACTAGAGCCAGACATCGTAGCCTCTCCTGGAAGGGGATGAGAGCCTCTTGGTTTCCGCGTAGACGGGAGTAGACGTGGACATGTGCCTTCTGGTCCTGGGCAGCAAAGACGTGAGTGTCACTCAA
Source organism: Mycogone perniciosa (assembly GCA_025331125.1). NCBI lineage: Eukaryota > Fungi > Ascomycota > Sordariomycetes > Hypocreales > Hypocreaceae > Mycogone > Mycogone perniciosa. The sequence continues at coordinate 24,188 of JAOALB010000075.1, read as the reverse complement.
GGCCAAGGAATGGACAGGCGCAGAGCTTTTCTTGAAGGAGGCTTTGACAGCCCATGACGGCGTCAGAGAATGCGCGTAGATGCCCACGTCTTTGGAGATGGCCGTATTGGCAGCTATTGGCGGCCCGCAGACGGAAGAGAAAAGTTCGTCTGATATCATTTTGTTCTTTGAGAATGGCGTTGATAGAAAAAATCAGATAGATGTCAGTGGTTCGTTGGAACACTTTCTGGTCACTAGTTCAAGAGAAAAAAAAAGAAATCTGCTTCTGATACGACGGGAAAAAAAGGCGCGGGACGCTCAGACGCCGCAAACGCTGTGGTTCAGGGCGCATCCTCAGAAAAACGACAACTACTCGTACTACCAAAATTCAAGTCCAACGAATAATTAGCTTCGTAAAAACACGTGTGCGTGACGGCTGTGTTCCTTATTCGAGTGTCAGTTCTCACAACTGTCAATATGAGAGAACAAAAAAAATGACATGCAGCCACTCCAGAAGAAAAAGAAAATATGATGCTTGATTGCAACCTGGAGGTGCCTCAACTGACCTCAACTAAAGCCGCTGTATGGATGAAGTACAGTGGAGAGAAATCCCTTTTCAGTGCCGTCGTTATCCCTTCGCCGCTCTCCAGGCCTCTAATGACCTCTAATGGACCCCGTACCACTAACGTGTGAGGCGGACTGGAGCCCTGGAGAAGTGTTTAGCGTGCCCGTTGAACCCGTGAACATGGCCGTTTTAGGCTCCAGCGTCCTGATTCTAACCACAGCCACAGGAGTCTCTTCTCTTTCTATCACCATCTCCACTGTCCTAGGCAGCTTTGGCATTAGCAAACACGTTGTCGCAACCAAATGTCCCGCCAATGCGGAATCTTCTGTCTCCGTACGGAGTACGAAGTATTAGTACTCGTACCTACTTTGATATCAACTAGGCTGGTGGGACCCAGGCGTGACAGCGTCCCTGTGTTGTCACTATTGTTGTTTTTCCTTCACGGGGTGTTGTTACGATGGGAATGGAGTCCCCTTGCGTTGAACCCCGTGGTGCTGCTGACTGGCCTGTTCTTTGCCCTATCTGCCTCCGAGTCTGTCGTCCGAGCAATCCACAGCCTCTCTAGCACCCTTGGTCTCTCTCCAAAGTGCTGTGTCACAGACATCGTGACGGCAGGCCATGGATATGCCTGGGCAGGGTCTAGAGACCCATCATTGCACGAGATGCTGTCTGGCAAAGTTGACTAGCACTCTGATTCTCCCTGATGACGACCAGGAACACCACAGCCATGTTGCAGCCCTTGTTAATGCATCGGGCTGGGCTAGCTTTTGATCCCAACATGGTAGAGAGACGACTATCAATCAGTACTCCCTATGCAGACTCAGTTGCTGGCGCAAAGTCTCAGCCACGGCATGAGATACCACGTACCTCTACGAGTATTAACACAGAGCGATCGCCGTTCCTGCGGGCGCCGGGACTGGGGTTGCACGAGGTTATCTCGTCCCAGGCGACCAAGAACTGCGAGATGCCAGTATCCGGGAAACAGGCGTCCTTCATTTAACCTCCCGCCTCCCTATTGTCGCGGGAGCCGAAGCATAGGCGTCGAATTTCTCACACTAATGCGGACACGGCATGAGTGTACGAGTACGGTTCGTACAGAACGCCTATGGAAAACTTCCGTGTTATGTGTCTGGCACCGGCAGTTATACGGCGTAGGACGCGGATAGTCTCCACGCTCACAGAGTCGCGCCCAACGACTAGTTGCAACTGCTCTCACAAGTGCGCCCTTGTTGAAGCAGTTGGTCAAAGGGGATTCGTGAATCATGAATGGGACCTAGAGAGGGAGTGCGCATACCATACGAGGATGTTGCCCCAGCACGCGCGCCTGGAAAGCTGAAACCTTTCCCCCAGCGTCTCTCGTTCCCTCGTTCGGACTGAAGTGCGAAAGAGCCTTCAGAGACATACGACAAAACGCGGGATGCTCGCGGTTCAACTTCCCGATCATGCAAGGCCATGCGGGTGTCCAAGCATGGGTCCGCGGTTGGTTGGCCATATTTGCTTTTTCCTATCACGGAGGCCAATAGTATGCAAGTCTCGGTCGAACGATGGCCCTACAGCAGCCTAGAGCCATATGTTGCTTTTGCACACACCCACCCTGCATCAAGGTTTTGCTTCTTTCAGCTGTGCCACCAACAAGGACGCCGCCACCCTTCTCGAGACCCTCATCGCGACGCCCACCCTCCGAAAGCTTTCTGATCCTGCAGCTGTCGTGGATTGGCCCGGGTCATTGTGTGTATGCATATGCGGCATCTTCTCTCTATCACGCTCTCGTTTAGCTATTCCCCGTGTCTTGCCTTGCCCACTCGACCAGAAACAAAACTCACCCTTTTGTTTTTTTACTAAACCATCAATCTCCCTGAAGCCCCTCTGGTGTGTGCGACATTGTCCTAATAAGCACTCTCCCTCCCCTGCTGATGTCTGACTGTGATTCTGTCTTGCTTTTACTGTACAAATCGCGAATACATAATATCATACATAGCCCGCTTCTGGCGCTGCTGCTCCCCGTCGGCAGTTATTCATCCGGCAGGAGATTTCTACCCGTATAACATCGGACAATCCCCCATTCTCAGCTTGCCCGGGCTCTTAGGCAAAGGCCCTCGGGTGGTCGTGGAGAAGCAGTCTCAATGCCCGTGGCTGGGTTTCGGATTTCAACCTCGCCAATTGGATTTCAAGATCGCATCCCCGATTCATCGGAAAGCGCACCGACCAGGAGGATCCCAGCCCTGCACACAAGGCGATCGGTCTCGAGCATGAAGGGCCTGCTGCCACTTACACTGTCGTCATCTTGTTCGAGTCTGCGGAGCCAATTGCCTCCTGAGGAGGGCATGGATCAGCGAGTGGACGATTACCTTCCCGAAGTACTGGCACGGGACCTGGAGCTGTCCAAGGCGATTTTCGAGGCAAGGAGTATGACTGCCGGCGCACCTATTCCTACCATCACACCCGACTACATGGCCGCCAGATCGAGAGCAGTCATGTATCCTCACAGGATGTCTTCGCCGTCACCATACCAAACCGCTTCGGCGCGTGTGCAATCCCTCGGGGCCATCGAGGAACAGAGCTCGATGGTGTCATTTATTGACCAGCAGGAGGAGCTGCAGGCCGACGACACAGCATCTGATCTGGACTCGCTGTCTGGCACTGAGGCATCATCGACGTATGATGCTGAACCCCCATCTTTTCGCGTCCGACAGCAATCTATTGTGACGAATGCAACGTCTCTGGCATCTACTAATTGGAGGCCCTCATCCAAGTGCTCACAGCCGCCGTCTCCAGTGCCATCAGCCTCACCAAAAAGACTGCACCACGAGAGCAGCTGGATTGACAACGATTCAGATGGTGAAGACGATGATGTGAGTGACTATGACATAACGTCGCGACTGTCATCACGGCGGCCAGCTTTATCGCTGTCCAAGATGGACATTGACCTGGATGCCACTCCCAACCAAGCTGACCTACGCGGGCCACCAAATATCACCATTTTGCATCGGAAGTCATATTCAGTCGGCGGTGGCGCACCTCTCAAAACGCTACAGAAGCAGCCTTCAGGCAACTCAATAGCTGACACCACCTGGCGGCCAAAGTCTGCTACCAAACAACAAGAAGCTCCGAGCATCGTGGAAACAGAGTACTCTCCCTCTTCATCCACCTTGCATCGTGCTGCTCTCATCCGTTCACAACAACAAGCACGTCGTTCTCCTGTTCCCATCCATCATTCCCGTGGTTCTGGAGACATGACTACTAAGGCGCCAAGCGGAACGCACTCCACGGAGCTGTCGCTGGCTGGTGATGAGGATTCCGAACTTGATGATGACCTCATTTCTACTGCGGAGACACAGCATTCATGGCAGAGGGCTAGCGCTGTCTTCATCCGCCCATCACCACCTCCATCACCGCTTTCCAGCGTGCAAACCTGGCTCCATGGGAGTAATCAACCTTATGCGCTACCGTTTCAAGGTGACGAGCTGGCCAGAGTGATGCCTCTGCCACCGGATGTCATTGAAACGCTTAGAATTTCTACGGCCTGCTTTCCTGAGACCATGCTTCTCTCTTCGAGCTTGACGATTGAGACGATCCGATCGTACTCGAAAAAGGTCCGGCATCCAAGCGTGGATGCCACGCTCATCACACCTCCACAATCACCTGGGCCAACGTCCAAGACCTCTTTGTGGAGGAGAGTCGTGAAGCGGGGATCGCACTCGAGCCACAGGTCGCGAGACTCACGCAGTTCCATCGGAAGCAATCTACCATCTCCCAGTTCCATTTCTCTAGAACCCCCCAAGCCGTGGGCTTCAATCAAGAATGTGTTCGGAAGCTGCTCAGACTACATCTGTGATGCAATGTATGCTCATATCGTGGCTTACAACTACATTTCGGCGCTTGTTGCGCGCAACCCTCCGCCATCAGTCTATGGGCGACGTACGCCCACTGCTGGCGACTCGCAAAATGAGGATATTCCCAAGAAAGCAGCATCTCTCCTTGGTCTCAATCCGACACCAGGTCTAGCCTCTGGCGCGTCTAATCGCATTGCCAAGAGGCTGAGCTCAGCTCTCCCGCCATGGGCGAAGGAGGAAATGATGGCTATTAGCCAGCCATCTACCTCATCGAGCCATGATGCTTCGGTCCGAAGCATTCAAGCCGAATTATTACTGTGCATCCGACGGCTCATCGGTACGGCAAGACTCATGGCTGAGACTGGATCAGGGGAGGAGAGGATGGTGGACATGGAGGCCGAAGACCCGGACATATTGTTCATGCGCAGTCTCTGCGAGATTGTGCGGATATCTGAGGAAGCCGCCTACTCCTATGCGTAGGTTGCTGATACAGGTGTGGAGGGACACTGGCATGATTGACACACCAATACCATTACTCTCTACTAATCTCTTTCTCTTTAACTTTTTTTTCTTCTTTTATGTGAAATATGCGGGATGTCTCACGTCGGATTGAGCCGGAGGATTTTTCTTCATTTATTTTTTACCAGGACTACCTTGTTTTTTTACGTCGGCCATGTTGTGAGGGAGGCTGTTTTTCTTCTTTTGTTTGATTAGCATGAATACCCCCCATTTGCAAGGAGCTGAGGTTTGTCTGTATGTGTTTGACGAAAATGGGTGCCATGATTTAAGAAGATGAATACCACTACTACTGCGACTACTACTTGCTACCTATCCTGGAAAAAACACAACCAAAATGACATGGTGCTTCAATAGTGTGTGAGACGATGTTCTGTCGAATATGACAACCCAAATTATACGATTGCCTTGAAACTTGTTTACTGCAAGGGGCACGTGCGTTTAAAGGGATGAACCCACCGACCTGGTCGCTAGGTTTTGTCTTATTTGAATCATGGAGTTATAGCTAATATGCATCTGAAAAAGGGCGATCAAAAGATGGAACCCCCGCAAAATATCGGGATTTGCAGAGAGGTGAATCATTCATTCAAAACAAAAAGGCTGGGGGTGATTTGCATAGGCACTTCATTTTCGAGGGGCAAAGGGAGGGGGGATGTGAATTGGACAATAGACTTGCTTTTTGCTTGGAAGATTGGAAAGGTCGAAACCAATAAACCCAATGGAATCAATACTATAAGGACAGCTGGGCAAGGGACGCAGTCAGACAGTGCGACGAGTACCAAGTAGTAGTAGTAAGCCATAGGCTAATCGAATATACATATTCGTACGTTTCCTTGTCTCTCCTCCTTAGGTGCGGAGTAATACTATACGAGTATGGAGGATTACTCTGTGGGATGGTATAGAGGAGTTCCAACCTCCTATGCAAGATCTGTTTTAGACCATGATGGAAATAAGACAGTCATCCCTCTTCTTCTTCAACCTACATTAGCTTGATCACCACAAACAAACTCCACATGATCATCTGAAACAAACACCCAAAGCCAACACTAGTAAGACAAACGCCTGTAGGGCGACGATCGATCTCACTGCTACTACATACTACCGCCAACCTTCATGCCCTCCATCACCAAACGCCATGGGCACGCCACAGCATCATCTCCCACCCGCGCTATCAGACGCCACTATTCACGCCCTGCTCAGATCGCTGCATTTGCCCCTACCGGCGTCCATCCAAGCACTGCAAGTCGCGTCACAGTTTCCGCTCCATTTGCGTGCTTGAGTTTCCTGTCTGCGTCTGGGGTGTGTTATCCCGCGCGGGTGGTGAAGGATCAAGACGACGGGTCGATGATTTCGCTTGTGCTGCGGGTGGCGGGTAAGCACATTGCTAGGATCTAGACGGGAAATGAAGTCGCTGTCATGAAATGGCTGCGCGAGAATACGGGTTGCGGTTTGATACATCGACGCGGAATCCAGCAGGGTATGAGTTCACGCTATTGGAAAAGGTGGATGGTGTGAGTGTGGATAAGACATATGCGTCACGCTCCCAGGATATGAAAGTAAGTCTAGTGAAACAGGCAACCGATATGCTGATTGAGCTGAACACGCATGAACGGCAGCATATCGGAGGGTTGCAAATTGCTGAAGATGGGAGGATAGTCCCTGGTCCAGTGCTGGAGGATACGTTTTGGATGGAGTCCGATATAGAGAATCTCTGGCCGGTGAGTGAGCCTTTCAAGACCTTGACTCCCATGGGACCGTAAGATTTACATACTGGTCTTGTTCGCGAATATATGTAGCGCTCCATTCGTGCCATCAACGTTCATCCCTAACTTGCTTGGCTAAGGGATGCAAATCCACGCCTTGAGGGCTTAATAACCCGGGAATGCTGATGTAGAGCAGGTTTGGACGGTAGTGAGGTTTGTGAGGGCGTTGCTGGAGGTTTGTCCGAGGGGAAAGAGGAAGGATAAGGTGGAAGGGTGGAGGAGGACGGCTGAAGAGGCCTTGAAAAAGCTGGGTGTGTGATAATATTACAAAGAAGACATCCTGAATTACAGATAAGATGGAATGAAGTGAGAAATTAAGATTCTTTGTGTGAAATATGCTAACCAAGTCCATCAAAAGGGTATGCCATCTTGTTGTAGTCTTGCAATACCTGTCTCCAACGTCTGAATGGATGCCCGCGGTGATACCAAAACAAAAAGGTACTTTATAAGGGGACGTCCCATGGGATATTGGAAAGTAGATTATCGCTATCACCATCATTCTCATCGCGACACCAAAGTTCCAACGGAATGCCATTTACACTATCTGGGACACCAACTTCGAGAGACCCCTCTGTCAAAACTTGCTCATCGTTGCGCTTGTCAAAGAAACTATCCTCTTTAGTACATTTGGACGGGGTTGCTGTAAAGTTGTAGCCTGCCTAATGCCAAACTCGAAAATCTTACCCACCAGGACAGCCTCAACAATAGCCCACGCTCCAGGAGTTAAGCTTGACAAGTTGTAGTTAGAGGCTGTATCATCCCATCACTCCCGCCATATCTCCTGGTCGCCAATGACCTCGCCCAAGACTGCCTGATCGCTCCAAAGTCGTCGGCCACTGTGTGGGGCGATTTCTGCGCTCACAGTGCTTCTGGGCCTCTCCTAAGGTGTCTATTGTGCCCATGATGCTGCCGTTGATGCATCGGGGGCGAGTCATTTTGAACTTTCGCGCAGGATTGAATAGTAGAGTAAGAGTCTTGCCAAGAGCCTTTTCCGTACATGTCTGTCAACATGGCGACTCTGGCCAATGATGGTAGCGGGGATGGGAGCCAGACTCACTCTCAAGCTAGCAGTCCTTATCATTGGCGATGGTGATGAAGTGCCTCGCGTCTGGACATTACTGAATGCGCTCTTCGGTTTCGCGATTGAGTTGGTGGTATCACCCAGTGAATACCGAAGGGGTAGTTGGAACTAGCTATCGTACGAGTCAATGAGAAGGCAAAAGTTCCTTGATGACAGCAAGAGCGCTCTCCAGCTTGACAATGGCACTCCCAGTCAAGTGTCACTCCGGTCGAGTGAACTCGTTCCAGCTCGGCAAAGCGGTTAGAGGGTAGCCCAACCGACAACGGACACATGTTGTCTTCTATAGACCGATATGTGGTAAGTTTACATGCGTAAAGAATTGCGGTTGGTGTCGAACATCAGTATCTTTGGTATGAGACGTCACGGAGAGGGCTCAAACTCTCTGCTTACAAAGAGGCCCTGGCTATTGGCCACTCTCCACCCTGATTCTCAAACCTCTTCTCTCCCATCACCTACAGTACATCCCCCGTCTAACATGGCCGATCCTCCATCCTAGTTGCTGGACTCCTGATGTTGCACCCCCAATCCGCACTCTCATTGACATGTTAGCTTCGATCGGTGCTGTGGCTGCCAAAGTCTTCTTCTTGAGCACGACCCAGTACTGCAGTAAGCCCGGATGGCTGGACAGAGAGTCCAGACCGGAGCCGAGAGCATCATCGCAATTACAATACGAATAGGTATTATAGGTATGTTCTGTACTTCCAGAGATTCGCAGCACCAAACGCAGGTGTCAGAATAATCTTGAAACTTCACTTTTCCCAGATGGTATCAGAAACTCGGAACGGTGCAACTCAGCCTATAACATCTCCTGATATGCCATACATGTCGACTCTCATCTTCTCCGTCACCGTCTCAGCGTTCAATTCCTCCTGCATCGGCAACCACTTCGCAAATCCTGTGACTTCAAACCCGTCTCCGGTAGCAGTCATGTTGGTTATCGCCGTACGGTGCTGCCTTTTTACTCTTGGTGACTACCTACCCACCGGCCTTCTTTGTAGTGGCCGTTGAATGACCGGAACTTTTCGTCTGTAGTGTATGTGAGGTTGCAGTTGCGCTTCGAGCTCGATCATATCCAGGTCTACCCATTTATACACAATCGTATCCTCATGCTTCAGTTCTATTGTTATTACCGGCATCACCGGAATAATAACCGCCGTTGCTCTGGTTGTTGTCGCTCTCGACAGCTTTCGCACATTTTCCAACATATTCTGCGACAAGTCCGCACCCAGCATGTTCTTCGCCCCTTGGTCAACGACCCAGCGAAAAAAAAATTGCCCTGATTTAAATCCCACATCAAAAACATGCATTCCCCCGAGTTCGCCATCTTCGGGAAGTAGCTCGCCCAGGCACTTCCATATCAGGTTGTTGACAAGTCGCTGTGACCTGCCCATCCTTTCCTCGTAGACCTTGAAGCTAGGTATATCGTAGATGTTCTGAGACATTGCCCTATATCAGCGTAATTATAGCAAGTATGAATACTTTGGCTACATGTCCTAAGAACAGTGCGCTCTGAATAGTATAGAGATGGTCACGTTGTAGAGAGTTGCAGAGTATCTGGATGGCTTGTATTAGGATACACGCAAGTGCAACTTAACAGATTGAACAGCATTTACAACAATTCTATGATAATATACCTAACTCACTGTATCATCTCTTCACTATCCTGAGGTTTAAGCTAATAGTCCGCCATTCTTCTCAATCGATCCACAACTGAGGGAACCTCAACCATCAGTTCTAACTCCTGTACCGACATCCTACGCCCGTGGCATTCACACTATAGACTACTTGCATACCCCGGAGGCTTAGAAGAGGCGTTCCAGCGTTTCATTCACTCCAATACGCCTTGATGCCATCCTACCACACCGAGAGCTACGGTAAACTGACCAAGCCAAGGTCAAGAACATCACCAACGGGCAGATTTGTCGAAGCGACGTCACTCTCCGAAGATTTGGAGCTATCATAATTCTCAAAGGCTAAAAGCTCTCAGACCTTGACCGTGTTGATCCTGTTGACATTTTCCCAGCGCTAAGGCACGACGTGCGTCTGAGATCCATTGGCCTTTCGGCCAGACTTATATCTGCCGGGGTAAGGGGCGTCCGTCCACTGGTGGATATCCTCCTGGTAAGCTTATTTGAGCACATGCCTATTCAATTTAGACTAAGGCCCTTTTCTTCTTGGGCTAAAATTTACGTTAGTGGTTGAACTTGGCATTTAAAGACATCACATAAGAACTGTCCTTTGCCAGGGATTAAGTCAAGTTTGTTGCCAAGTGTTAGGATGTCGATCCAGATGGATCTCTCCTGAAAGTAGGGCCAGGCCGACAATGCAAGGGACTTTTCAACAGTCATTTCATCTGGAAATGCCAAAGTGCACATGACTGGTGGATCGCCGCGTAGTAGTAGATAGTAGAATGAAATACTAGGATGAATGAAGATGAACACCCCCATATGCGATGGACCCCCATATGCGATGGATGTCAATGTGATCTAAGCCGACGATCACAGCGGCAGCGATAGACGGACGGATGTAGATTGTCCATCATATCCCGTTTAGATATGCCACTCGGACGCATTAATTGCTCCAGAGATTCAGATCAGCCTCACTACCCATGAGCTAAAAACGGACTTCTAAACGGCTTCTGTTACCTTGCGTCAATGATCGCCCTCCTGCTTGCTAAACTAACCAATCCTAATTCTTCCCGTTCCCTCCCTTTGGTGTTATTGTCTAGCGGTTTTCTTCCGACTGACTGTGGTTTGCTGATCTATTTAGTGTCTGGGGCATGGTTTTTCTGTAACAGACAGCGGTGTCGGGTGTGTCTGTATTGGTTGGAGGCGTTGGAGTTTTTTTTTTCCCTCCCGGAGGCTCCGATGAAGGATTGATGCTGAGGATGAATGAGGAATAGATAAAGGCTTGGCTCTCACAGGATTGCAGAAATGGCGTGAGGTTTCTTGTCTGTTCACTGTCATGGCGTCTTGAAGGAGGAGAAAGAATATGGGCCATGTAACCTCCTAATTTTGGGATCTAGGTCTAATCGAGCTTGTGGTATTTCTTACCTCTCAGCAATACGGAATGTAAATGCTATACTAGTAGTTCCCGCTCTTCCTTCGGACTTTAGAAAGCACATGACAGAGTGTATCGACTCCTCGTTCCCCCTGCACCTGGGCCCTTGCAAGATGCCGTCTCCATGGCATCAGCGATGACTCCAGCAAACACGTATGGCCATCAGAATGCTCGGCCAGGCAATCTTCAATGCCCATCATGATCCTTTTGACTTGCAGCTTTACGTGTACTGGGGACCCTTGCCTAGTCATACAGCACATTCGAGCTTCCAGAAATACTCCATAAAGGATCTTCGACTTGCTACATTCACACCGTCAGCTTGCCTTGTCCTATACTAGCCTAGTCATCGTTTAGCCCTAAAAAGAGGTCAAGTTACCCATCCAATCACGCCATTGAAGCACGAACACGGGTGATAACACGTGGGGGCGGCGCCATTTGACACTTCCCCAGTCCCAAATCCTATCAAATGCATGACGAGCATTTGAAAGAATGCGATCGACAAGACCAAGGATGGATACGAGAAATACAGCCAGTATTCAGGATCATCAACCATGCGAACAATGCCACAATGTCACAATGGAGCGTACCAACAACCGATACAACGTAAATCAAGTTCTCTTTCCAAATCTAGCAACCCGCCAACCATTGTTCAACTTATCCATCCCACAGTCATTGGTCCCTGGCATTGGTTGATTTCCTTATTGGGAAACCTCTGGTGTCCAGACACCAACCCTACCTTGGCCGTTTGATGTGAAAGACACCCCTTGTCACATGTAGATCAAATCTATTTCTGGGTTCCCAACTACACGCGCCTTCCAGAATTACTTTATAGTTATGATGGCTTCAAGCCGACTTTGTTCGTCACCAAAAGACGGCCCGTTGACTCACACGCTGGTGTGAAAAGATGAAACGCATACCCCAGTTCCCAGGAAACACATCCAGCTCTATCCAATGCTAGTGCACGCCTCGCATCTTCGGGTGCTGATTTGTCTTCGGGAAACTCGACCCGACCGCAGTAAGCAGCCCTACGCCCTAGGAACAAACAAGATGGGTTTTACGTGCCAAAGATGACATAGAGGGGTTATCCGAGAATGAGAGTGTATTATTGCTAGCCAGCATAGTATTCACGCAATCTAGACAGCACGACAGAGAAAAGAAAAGAGATGTATCAATTATCCATTGCCAGCCACGTCATTAACCAGCGCTACGGCAAGCCCCGAGCGCCAACACCGCGAAGCGGCACCTGTCATCCATGAGATCGCCTTATCCGTTACCAATTTCGAAACATGGCAGCCCAGAGAGGTGGACGTCACGATCTTATTAAGGAAGGCGTGAGTTCTGCCAGCCTCAAACAAGCATAAGTGTGTCTTTCAGTCTGGAGATCACCGTAGAAGATCATCATGATCATCCCATCCATTGATCTTCAAGGGGAACGAACCGTCTGGGGTCAGCTCCAAGGAGGAACGAACCAAAAGAAACTAGTTGCCGTGTTCCCAGCTCGGCAAAAAAGGCGCTGTCAAATACGCTTTTTTTGAGCTATTCGGAGACTTGGAAAGCACCACGCATTTGCCTTGCCCTTGACTCTATTTCTCAACAACAGCACTTTGAACGTTATAATGATGCGAAAAAAAGCATCTCCCTACAAACCTCCAAAACTGCCCACTCATTCATCAGGGTCCATACAAAAACCCCAACTCAACCGTCGTATCTACTGCATGTCACCCCCATAAAAAACCTCGTGGCGTGGTTCCCGCCTGCGAATGTATGCTTTTAGCCGCCATGAAGATCGACATTCCACGGAGTACTACCGAGTTACTGAAAAACAAGTTGTCGGAATCCCCTCTCTTTAGCCCTTGAAAAGACAAGGTTTTTTTCAGGATTTCGCGACCCATTGGGGTGATGGTGTGGTGCAGGCAATCTGTTGGTGAGAATGGCGAGGTTGAAGCTCACCAGCATGGGCAAGAAAGAGAGTGGAATTTTTAATCTTGGCAATGTATGCGAAGCATTTACAGGTGGATTCAACGGCGCATTTGTAATCATCGTTCTACATTGCTCGTAACGTCCATGCAGGTGAAATAGGGCCATCTCTACTTCAAACATGCCTTCGAAACATGAAAGATTGGCTCCACCAGGACCATCAAAACGGAAAGATAGGCTATGACGAGGAGATGGTATCGAAACCACACAGCTGGCGCGCTACTTTAACGGTTAAATGTAGAACGCCCGCTCGGGTCAGAGATCAGCATCAACAGGCAAAACATGACAGTATCCCGACTCATCATTGGCTCAAGCCACGTACAATCTGCAACGCGATCTATCTCAGAAAAAACATCGTGGCCGAAATCGGGAACTAGGCAGATATCCTCCCGCATATTCTATAATCTAGAATACCTATATATGTACTATTCTTTATGTTCGTTGCACATACATGATGTCATTGTCTCCCAAAAACTCCCCGTTGCTCGTATACTAGTAATGCATGTCAGCGAAAGATCCCGTTTAGTCCATCCTGAGCCATCCTGAGGGAAAAGCGACTGGGGAGTTCGCATCGCAAAAGGCATAGGTAGCAAGACTGATTCGAGTTTCTGTGGCGATGTTCTGATGTCATGGTTTGATCGCAGCGTCTTCGTATAGCGGAGGGGAGGGTGTATTCTTCTTCGAACCGCCTTCGAAACTTCGTGTAATCCGTACTAGTACAATCTTTGGATCACAGCGTCACGGGAGGGGTGTTTGCCTCATACCATCCTGGCTGTGCCCATCAATCACTCAATCCTCTTGATCCATGCCAAAGTCATCCTCACGCTCCCCCAAGTCTTCCACCGGCGGTGTCCCGGCCCCGGAATGTTCCCGCATAGCGCTAAGTTCGGCGCGGATATCCAGCAGGATTTCGTTCTGTCGGCGAATCAAGCCGGCAAGAGCTTCAGTATTCACGCCGGCCGCCGCAGCGGAACCGGATGCTGTTGATGCCACTCTTCGTTTAGCCTCCCGCCGGGCAAGCAAGTTGTACTTCGTTGCTAAGCTCTCGTACTCCGGAACCTGGGGGAATAAAGACCATTTGGCCGATAAGTCAGCAAACATGTCGTCATGAGGTGTGGCGCAAAGGCGTAAGAACCCTAGATGGGGGAAGAAGCGTCGAAGTTGGGGCGAAGAACAACAACAATCGAGAAGTACGTGGAACTGACCTCCTCACCCCGAGACACCTTGAGGGATGCAGCAGCGACGGCGCGTGCGGCAGGCTTGATTTTGCCATCCTTGTCTACTAGCAGCTATATACAGGATAGAGCGGTTCAGCAGGAGTTTTTTTTTCTTTGGACAATATGACGTTGCCAATGGTATAACAGCAAGAAGACCAAGGCAGACGACGATAACAAGAGGGTCCACGTACGTCCTCGCACTTGTGGTGACCAGCCACGCAATGAGAACACTTTGCACTCTTCTCTAGACAAGCATCAACCCATCGATGGGTTCGTGTCAGTCAGACATATCGCAGCGGCTCCGCATCGGGAAGCGTGCGGGGAGGAGGGGGAGAAGAACAAACCTCCCTGTCCGCGGCACAAGTGGCCGGGATTCTTGATCATGCGGCCGGCGCACGGTCGGCAAGGCGTGGCCCATACTGGGCCCTTCTTCTTTCAAGAGCAAGTTAGCGATCTGCAAGCGACAAAGGCGGCAGGTATCATGGCGAAGGAAATATGATGTGTCGAGAGATGGCTCACAGGAGGGGATTCGCCGGGAGAAGCGTCGCCTGGCGAATCGCTGCCCGGTTTCCGACGAGGCATCTATGCACATGTGGGCAGTTAACAAATCTGATACAAACAAGCATCTTGCCGACAAAGGGCAGATACCCGACGGCGCTGAGTACGCGTTTGGCTATTCGAATTTGATAACATGGATACTCACCACTAAATATGACGACTGTGGCGGAACAAGCGAGTGTTCAAAAGATTCGGCCCAGCTTGGCGCCACAATCTGCAGATACACCTGGGCGGGGACGCCGCTTCCTTCGGGACTTAGACAACACTTTATTAGTGTGTGTGCGGACGGTGATGTCAGTAGTGATGTTGGCAATCTGTTATATCTGTTGTTTCTGTTGCTGCTCGATCGGTAATAATGATGGAGGGTGTATGCAGTTGAGGTGATAAGGTTCTGATACTGACCCTCCGGGCGGTTTAGTTGACTGATCACCGCAAAAGTAGGATTTGTACACCCGTACTTCGTAGAGCTCGGTGTATGTATGTAGTAGGTAGTGAGAGAACCGAAGGCTCCACACCGTTGGGGAGACCAGGGTTTAAGTAGAGTTATGATCAGCGGCATGAAACGCAGGACCAAAGTGCTGGGATTGGGAGCCTATCTGGTAACCTTGACAGCTCCTCTGTATAGTTCTCATCCGTCATCTGAAGTTTGAACCAAGTCGAGCAAATGCCAAACGTTTGTGATGCTGTTGTTCCGGTCCTGACGCCACTTCTTCCAACGTTGACAATGACAGGGCGGTCTCAAAAGGGTAACCAGATCGACCCCAACTCCCGACCGGCGATATAAGTCGCCTCAGCCGCGTCGGAGACGCAGCGTATCCGCAGGAGGGGAGGTGGCCGCTATTGCGCAGTGCGTCTTGCAATTTATGTGCGGAGGGAGGGAGGGTGAGCTTATGGCCGGCTTTCCCAATGCAGATGCCTGCAGGATCGCTGCAGGACACGCACAACCTTGGCCCTGAGCCCCAATCGCGGGAGCAGACGGGACACCACCTTGGTGATGGACGCAGTCAGTGGTTAGGACAGATGTAGAAAAGTTCTGCGAACAAGCACGGTCTAACGTTCTGCTTCCATAGGTTGGATGTGTAAGCGTGCGTCTCAACGGATAAATACTCAGCTCTCACCTAAGATACCTTGCAAGGGTGGCAGTGGAGGCCAAGCACCCAAGGCGTGCCGCATACGTTTCCAGAACAAAAGAGGAGGCGGATTTGGAAGAAGCTCAGGAGGACACGAAGCGCATGCGAAGCGGGGGATGAGATTGTGGATGAAAATGAAATAGGTCTGGGGATGGATAGTAGAAATCCGTTTGTCTCTGATCACAAAGATGCTTAGGGTTTCAGAAGTTCCAACCAATGGATCCGCAACCGTTCGGCTTAGTAGGACTCGACTTAGGTGAGACCGGACGACATCTTGCCTCGGTGACTCAAGGGTGCCCAAAACGCTTCAACGCACAATAGTCGTCGTATGTATGAAGGCATATGATGGACAGTGCTTCCTCTACCTGGCCTTGAGGTTTACGAAGAAAGGCTCCATTCTGATGTCAGGAGAGGTCTACTCATTGTTCGCCATGCCGAAACAGTCAGTGGTGGAGCGAAAGAGGGCCCGAGTTGACGCAGGATCAACGACTTATTGCTCGGACAGAGAACTCTGCAACTCATAATCGCTCACCAATGGCCAAAGAAAGGGTTCAAAAGTTCCAAGAACATGGAATATTTCGCCCTTACCCTCATGGGCAGCTCGCCAACTTACTATATGTGTCGTAGTACCGGTGAATGCCGCCTAAGCTACCTCGGACAATAAGCCAAACATAATTTGAGAAAAGTGAGAAGACAAGCCTTGACGAGAGGCCTTGGAATAGTGCAGATTTTTGCACCGAAGCTACCAAGAGCCGCAGTGTAGTAAGCAATTACCAGCTGGGAAGTGGTTGCGCCTGGGATATTTCCACGATATCGGCACGAAACCCTGCTTAGTTAGGACGCCGTCGGGCATACACTCGCAGAACTCCTTGGCATTGGAGGGAAAAAATTCTTTCTTGTATTGTCCATGACCAGCATATTGCGCCGAGCGGATGTACCGACCAGTATGAGGCCATCTACTGTCTTGATCATGTCAGTCCCAAGCTAGTTTTAGGATTTTGACAACGGAGTGAGCACGGTTATTGTTGGAATAACTTGTAAGAACGGCAAAATTACCTCAATCACTCCACAGAGTGTAGTAAGAATCTCCTGTCATGGTTTCTCATGCATTGTTTTTGTATGACTTGGTAGGGTTGGCGCAAAGCAGTCCATAAACACGGCCATGTCTCTGTTCTACGGACTGAGTCTGTTCATTCAGAGGACGCACAACATGTCATCGGGGAAAGATTCGGAAAGCAACGGACGGTCCCGGGAAATTGAAAACGCCTCAACGGACGCCACCCGGGACAAGCGACCAAAATTGAGCCCTCCTGCTTGTTTGGCGTTGAGTTGGCTGAGCTGGCCGAGCCGCCTGACCAGACTTGCAAGCCACAAGTGCCAGTCTTCTCTCTGCGCGACTAGCATCGAGATCTGCAGTGCCGTCGGGTCAAAGTGCCGGTCGCTCCCCAGGCTGGTCTCAACTCGAGGGTGATTATTCGGACATGAGCAGAATATTGCAGTCGTTCGACACACTAACTAGCATTCCTTGCGGGAAAAAGAAAGGGACGAGGCTCTTTAAGCAACAGCCACTGTTGATCATTGCACTGGGGTTTACGAAGTACCTTGTCTGGAGACTGGGTCGTGGAGCTTGCCTCGTATCTGTCAGTTTGTCGATCGCCCACAGAAGAGGCCGAAAAAGCAATGCTAGCATGTGTGTGCATCCATAAGCTTGCAAAGGGGGGGATGAAGCTGCCAAGAGGCAGGCTTCAAATCGGCGTAATTCACAAGGACTTGGAGACTCGATTTGGTAATTGACTGATGGATGACTGGTAAGATCAGTGCTGGTTTATTTCTTGTCCTGGCTCACCTGGATTACGTGAGTAGATCTGCATCCATGTTCAAGCATGGACCCTTGACCGTAGCAACCTGACTAGTAGTCTCATATGCTATTACCGGTACGGAGTACGGAGTATTAGTGGACATGGCTTTGTTTTCATGTCTGCTTGATGGATCTCAGGATCCGTATAAAGAGGCAACGCGCGCTCATCTTGAACGTCGTCGACGACACGGAGAATAACGAGTGCGGCTGAATGGACGATGATGTCCGCTTCCATGCCAGCAATGTCGGGAAACGCATTTCACCGAAAGGGATCGGACGAGACGACTACACATGCGGAGTACGAGTCCCTTTTCGAGAGTTCCCGAGTCGCAGTCTGAGGCGTTCGCAGCAGATCCGTCTTGGCCATTACAGCATCTAGCAGCGGCATCAGCGAGATGGAGGGTAAGGGAGGGAGCTTGGGTGGCGAAAGTCTCCAGGGCAGATGAGCCGCTAAATGCTCTGGTCCCACCACCCCTGAGCTGCCCAGCATCCAGCAGAGGCCCTGTTTGTTGATTCGCCCATTCACCCAAAGCTGAGGTGTTCTTCAAACAGTTATAAATAAGGTACGGAGCACACTTCCGTGCTCGCTGCGTTGACGACTAGCCGTCAAGGGACGTTCCAGGTATCTTTTTTAATTAACGTTGGGTTGGCACATGTCTTCAGTGGCTCTCTTGCAATGCAGCTCACCCAGGTGGGATAGATATTGTAGATGTCGCAGCTTGTCCGCTGCGGGCCCTTGTCGCATGCAAATGCCGTGCAACCTCGCATCGCCTTTTTGGCCTATCCAAATCCGGTCATAGACGGCGGCTTTGGATATACCTGGAATAGTCAAGGATGAAGGGTGCGTCTCAGGTCTTGTCATCTTGTCTTTGCCAGCGAACACCATGGCTGTGCTCCGTAGATGAGGGCCTCGCCTCCTCCATCTCGTGCTGCACATGGCCCCCCTTTCCCCTCTCTCTCATTGAGATGGATCTCCGTCAAGGTTCCCCTGCACCCTTTCTGCATGGCCAACGTGAAGTGCCTGTCTAGACGGCCTTGATGGCATTTGATGTTCGGCAGCATGGGACCATTGGATTGTTGCATTCAACTGGACTGCCTCTAGAACCTCAGTCCGCCGATCAGTTCGGCTGGGACCCCGATGTCCTGCAGTCTCAGGGATACCGCAATGCACAATGGCCAGCTAGAGTCCCTAATTGGGCAATTGTCAAGTGTGTCACTCCCTAGGCCTCGGTACAAAGCTTGTAGCTACCAGACAAGGGATGGCGGATGGTGTGCATGATTTCGATATTCATTCTCAATGCTGGGTTGTCTTCGAAGTTGGTCCTTCAACAACTCATCATATACCTATCTACTAATAACCAGGCCAGGAATTTGGTTTCCCCACGCAGTGTTGGTCGTACATATTACATGATAATGTCTTGAATGAGGTAACAGTCTTCACCCGAAGGTAACATAATGTAGCTTTCAACCTTCTTCATCCGATTATTTCCCCATTCTTCATCTTGTTCAACTCATCTCGCTCTTCAACTGAGCCAAGCTTGATTGAACCTTGCAAATTTTTGGATCCCTCCAATATAGCACGAAATAGGCAATTCCGGTTTGCCTCCCATCCCATCTTTCGATTTCGCCCATCTCATGTGTGCGCGTATCCGATGCTGGCATGACACACCCCTTGACGCACTCGCGCGTACTCGTACACGAAGCCCATCAGGGGGGTGCATACATACATGGTACGTGAATGTTCGACCCTCCTTGTTTTTGTTATTATTCTATGGTTTGGAACCTTGTATGGCCCCCATGTGTAGCCAAGGACAGCTAGACAGATCTCGAACTTTATCGACACACGTTCGTAGCCGCCATCTCGCCACCTAGGATGGCACGGAGCACTCCGAGAGAAACGGCCATGCCCGCACAGGCAAATTCGAAACGAAAACAGGCAGCAATAGTCTGAACTGCCGTCAATGGGGCAGTGTAGTATATTCTGCGTATCTCTAGGCGTTAGTAGCAGACTGCATTGCATGTGTGTACGTATGTATGTACCTTAGCTTAGGGAACCTATAGATGCTGGTACGGAGTACGGTGCTCCGAAAACCTTTGCAGTTAGTCCCTTCTGCAAGTCGGGGTGTCACTCCCGGAAGACAACTTCCCGGCGTTCTACATCACCCATTCTGGCGTTTTGGCTGGCTGATCAGAGGACATCCGTGACTGATGGGCCCGTGATCCGAGTCGCAGATTCCGGCATGTCTTGGAACTTTTCTGCATAGTACGAGCAGGTAGTATTTTGGAGTTTCCATCTCGCATTCATGTGAGGGGTGTCAGCATATTAATTGAGACTGGGTCTCGGAATCGATGGCCCGTCCATCATAGTCTCCCCCGGATCGGCGACTAGTCGGAGGACCACCGATACGTGCGGAGGCGGAGACGGAGACGGCCGATACGACAC
Source organism: Mycogone perniciosa (assembly GCA_025331125.1). Lineage (NCBI taxonomy): Eukaryota > Fungi > Ascomycota > Sordariomycetes > Hypocreales > Hypocreaceae > Mycogone > Mycogone perniciosa. Next base: position 4,208 of record JAOALB010000075.1, on the reverse strand, counting down.
GATGATGCGATGCCCCTGCTCTGCAAGCCTGCAAATCACCTATGGGGGACCCGACAAGGAAATCACCCCTCATCCAAAAGCCCTGGTGCTGGTGGAAGGGCCTCGTATCATGACAGGCCTCTGAGCGCAAGCCTAGGCAAAATAGAGGGAGAAAACACGACATAAGACAGAGAGAGGGAAAAAGGGGGCGAAGCGGCGGGTGGACCCGTGCCACATCCCGCCCGCCAAGTTGACCTAATGCATACGATATACCATTTGCGTCTCTTTCGACATGACAATTGCTTGCATCTGACCAAGACCGATGCGATTTCAGCTCTCATGTATCTCTATATTGGCGCGTGGCAGGGGTAAATCAACCCGAAACGGTAAAGAGTCCTGCAGCACCCAAGCATACGATACCCACCTCGGTGAGGCCTTTTTTCTTGGAGAGAGCGCATGCCTCCCCTCCCACCCATTCGCCACAGATGGAGAATGGAGTGCGAGACCCGAAATTGTCGCCTGCAGATGTTGTAATGTGAAAATCCCATGGCGAAAAAAAAAGTTGAGGCTGCTTTTTCGATGCTACGTTGGCACATCCTTTTTTTTTGGAAGGGGGGGGGGGCGGAACACTTTGGAGGGATCCTCGCTTGGAAGATTGTCGTGGCGCACGTACTCATAAGGTGATTTGGACTGGACATCCGGTTTCTCTGTTTTTCTTTTCTTTTTCGCCTTACACCCTCTTGGCAAATTTGTGCGAGTATGCAGCATGCATGAGTGCGTATGTAATACGAAGCTATACGGTGTGTACTCCGTAGACGCCTCCGCCATTGACAACGGACAGCAGCAGCAGCACGATCTGGCTGATTGCATATCAGAGAAAGACAGAAGAGCAAGAAAAACAAGAAAAGCCTTTCTAGAGCATTTCCCCGACGTGGCGCGCGCTAGGAAGCGTTCATGTACATACCCGTCAACCAGTAGTAGTAGTGCTCCGTACTCCATACAAGCAGCCAGTGTTGCAATATCGATATGCTAGCTCCCTGCCAATTGATATCAATCTCTCGCGGAAAGTGCACATCCATCATATGGCGTCAAATGTCGTGTAATCTGTCTTGGAGAAGGGCAATGAAAAAAAGACCTCATCAATCCGGGTCGGTTAGAGAATAAACGCCGTCGCGGCCGCCACCACGACTGTCCTGAATGGTTACAGCACATGGCCCTATTGTGGACACTATGCAAGTGCTGTACTTCGTAGAACCCTGAAAAAAAAGCACCATGGACGTCACACATGTGTTGTATGTATGTACGTAAGCGGGCAGGGTCGGTATCCATGTTCATTAATAAATCCAGCGTTATAAACGTTTGTCTCTCGTTTCGACGACGGTCACTGCATGCATGCGCGTGCTGAGCTGCTTGTTGCCGTTTCTGAGCCAGTCGGTTTGCATCATTCTGTCTCACATGCAAATGCGCATGGGACTCCTTGCTTATAACTACTACGCTATACCTTGCACATGTATGTAGGTTTCAAACACCTACGCACCTACAATGAAACGGGTTCATATGCACAGTGGCACTGTTGTCATCATTTTGAAATCCCTTTTCGTCTATATGTGTGTCTCAGGTCGCTCTGTTTGGGTTGCTGTCGTCCCATTTGGTTGATTGATCGACCTCATGGAACCTGATTTGGGCATCCTCACTCTCACCGAGGCGGGGGAGAGCGGGTGATGATGGTTCACAATATCTCGTCACTCGCAGTCAAATCAAGGCGTGGCACTCACGGATTGGATGCGGGGATCTCATGCCATTGCCATTAGTGGCAAGCATAGTCATCTCATATAAGGCACCTGGATGGCTTCTCATCATTCTGACAACTCGAATATTCCAAACTCGGTTTGTCGCATTCTCACGGATCATCACTGGCTCACACCAACCGCCCCAACCATATGCCCTTGTCAGCAACAACTCCGTATGTAATCAAATATTACTCCGTACAAAGTACACCTGTCAACAAAACGGTAAGCCGAACAGTGGGTTGAAACCGACCTTGAAAAAGGATAGCCAGTGGGGGGGATCCCCAGAAAAGGCATTGTTGATGGACGATCTCTCAAAATTCCCCTCCCTCACCTAAGCGAGAGAACTCGGATTGAAGCCCGATGAGTAGATCGCAAATACTAACATCACAAATAATGACGTTTTTACCATAAAGGCCACCGTTTTCTCCGGAATGCCAAGATCTTCGGAGTCAGTCATTTTGCGCGTGCGTGTAATGTAAGTAAAGATAAGTGCGAGTAGATAATGACCATACATTGATACTACCTACTGACTCACTCGTGCCGCATACACGCAAGTAATAGAAACACAACTGCGAGGCTGGCGATTTGTGTAGCCTCGCTGTCAAATCTGTCATACAGAAATAAGAAATAACCTTCCCACAACCGCCTTCATCGGCTATTCGGTTACTCACGCTAGATCCCTTCCCGATGCAATCCATGTTGCCTCCCCCGCGAACTCACAGTTAGACTAGGGACTCTCGTCTCATTTCGCGTTGCGCGCCCGCTGCTCCGTCTTACTCGTACAGGAAACCAGGGGTCTTAATCGCCCCCCTAGGCTACAATCGTGGCGGCCCGGACCGGAGATATAATTTCTGAATCGCGATCGATACTCGCAAGGCTCGAGATGGGGTTGCATTGCGTTCCGTACTGTTTACTTTTTTCCCTGTTCCATGAGATTTGGACTATCAACGAAATCCCTGATAGAACCAGTGGCTATCGCCGATTCATGTTGGAAAGTATCACATCCCGGATGCAGCGGGAATATTGTACCCAAGGTACCTAGACTGTGATCTCAACGCTTCCGATACTTTGTACCTGTACTCCGCACAAAGTGCACAAATTGTCGTTCATATCCCGAGGTGTCTGAGACAGCAGCAAATGTGGCGAAATGTCACAGCCAATGAAAAACGAAAAAGTAAGGGCTGAGACAATTTTACGCCACATTTTTGACTTCCCGAGATATTTTCCTGCGGGAGCCTTGCCATAAGGATAAATCGGGAAGCGCCTGCTTCAATATGGGGAGCTGTGTTGAAACCTCCGGGCTACCGTGTCACCAGTAGTGGCACTGATCGACAGAGTACAGATGTACTTATGTACTGCGTACATTAGGAGCATCTACCGGATGCTACACTGGAAGAGCTAGGAGCCGCCATAGCTTCTAGCTATGTACGAGTATATCTGCAAAAGGCCGACACAGGTGCTAGAATTGCTAGTGAACGAGCGTTTGTTGTTTGGCCGTTGGGAAAGATATGCTTTAGAGTTGAGGTTAAACGCCACTTGCCAGCTAGCATATGTATACCACCACCCAAGTGTTGTCGCACACGTTGGTAGACGAGCTTGACATCTTTAACAGTGCCTAGATCATGGTCCCTGGACTCGCATATGCGACACTTGGACTATCGGGGCGCGAGGCGTGCGGAAGGCGAATGCTGGGCGGTCTATCAAGATATCGAAAATTTGAGAGTTGTACATAAAGAGACATGCCCAGGGGGGGGCCTATTGCGCCTGCAGCTCCCCCCCACCGCTATACAACATTGGCATGCCTGTGTATATTAACAGAGTCAGGCCTGTTGCATAGATGCCTATCTTTCGACACAATTCGCAACGCGAGAAAAGCAAAGCGGCAATGGTGATGGTATTACTCGTACAGCAGCGTATGTATGGCCATACGTCCGCGTTGGAGACGAGTCGCAGTGACTTAGAAGTGATTGGCGAGATCCTAAAACATAACCCGGGAAGAGAGACTAGAAAGCAATGGCGTTGCCATTTTCGCTCCCATAGCCAAGCCGATGTACACCACCAAGGCTCGGTATACCACCTCCATCTCACACATGCAGCTGCTAGCACACACACTCACATGCATTTCGCGTACAGGACTCCCTGCTTCCCTCACTCGGGCATGGTGCGGCCGTGAGTCTCTCAGCTGGTAGTACCAGGCCGCAACGAGCCATGGCGTTTCCCTGCCACCTATGACACCATCAGTGCTTGATGATCGCGTAGGTATCTTGTTTGTACTCGTATGTTGTATTTCTACGAGAAAAACCAGCATGTGCAGGGGTCGGAGAAAAGTAAAGTGGTTTTTGGAGTAACCCGCCGAACAGACCGAGACATCGGGCATGAGCGCACTTGAGGCTTGAGTCGGAGCCGAGGTCTCTGGAAATTGGACATCACCGGGGGGGG